>JAJKFI010000080.1:2532947-2551364 GCA_029204185.1 Lerista edwardsae
AGAGTCGGACACGACTTAGCGACTGAACAACAACAACAACAACAGACAGAAGTAATTGCAGTGACTTCATCATGTGACTGCAATTACTGGGAGGGGGTGGCATTGTTGGTCCTGGCTCCAAGGCGCGGGCATCAGGATTGGGCCCTCAGTCTCTCCCAGGATGCAGGACTCTTGGTATACTATCTGATAGGATTAAAATCTATACTGGGACTTCAGTTTTTCAAGTGTGAGTATATAAAATTTGCTGCCTTGCTTATGTATATTTATGACCTTGTCCTCTTATTGCCTTTGCCTCTGATGGGAAGGTCAGTGGACAGGCTCCTATATGAAACACGTTTTGTGTATATCTACAATAAATTTGTCTTTTTATGAAGCAGCAAAGTACTTGTTCTTGACCAGAACTGATAAAGATAAGGTAGGCCCATTGAAAGAGTTATTGGCATCCACAGGACTTGGGGATGGACCAAGTGAGAGGAGGGCTCAGGAGAGAGCTGGTGAATTGGGAGTGATAAACTGGAATTGCTTATTCCCTGGAGCTGGCAACTATCCACTTATTGTGCACAATAACTTATCTTTGCTGTTTAAAGGAGAGGCCCATAGATCAGCCCTGACCTTCTTTACCAATGAACTCGCTTAAGAATCACAGCAGCTGGTCAAACAACTGGACCACTCAGAAGGCGTCCAATCAAGCATACGTAGTGCTGGTTAAGAGTGTGCTTGTCCGTGGAGAGTCCAAGCCTCCCACTGCAGGAGAGTGAATGAAGAGCTTGCTAAAAGGCTCACTAGCCCTGTAGCAAAGATTCAGGACGCTATCCTAACCTGGAGTTAGGCCAGCACAGTTAGGCCAGCAAAGTTTGGCTGGCACAAGGGACACCGTAAAGCACGTTTGGACCACTCTCCGAGTCAGGGAGGATGGTGCACATCCGTGTGTTGGCCTCTCTGACTCCAAGAGTGGTCCAAACATATTTTATGGTGGCCCTTGTGCTAGCCAAACTTTACTGGCCTAACTGTGCCAGCCTAACTCCCGGTTAGGATTGCAACCTCAACTACAGTTGTGTGTTGAGGCTCACAACTTGGTGCATTTCCTCTTCTCTCTTTCTCCCCGCTCCTTTCTCCCCTCCCTTTCCACTACTGCAAACCCCCCCCCCAATACCCTTAGCTCCTAGTTCCCCTGGGTAACCCTCCTGATTCCTCTACATTCTGCTCCACCTCTTTTCTTTTCCATGTGCACCATCATATGCCCCGTTCTCTTTGAAAAATTCCTTCTATCTGGAAACCACTTATTGTCAAGGGCTTAAATGTGTTAGTGACTATTGAGTCTATTGCATGGTATTTCCCAATTATTGTATTCTTACTGCCACAATAAAAGTGATCTATTGTTGCATCCTTAAGTTTGCCTCCCTCCTCATTTCATGCTTTTCCATGGAGCTGTGCCATGAGCCACTGTGCCTGGTTCCTGCACTTGGGTGTCTTAGATCATGCCCAGTGACACTTGCAGCTATGTACATAATGTGTCTGCAATCACATTCCATTATACTAATTTTCTGTCTATTGTCATGGTAACATTTCCTGTTTTCTGAAATGGCTGCTTGACATTTAGGACTGATTTTATCCTTTGCAGAGAGCCAAACTACAGGTGAAGGGATGGCAAGTCTGCCACTGCCACTGAGACCCTATAAAGGAGGGTGAGATGGGTCATGTGGAGTATCAAACACAGTATTGACAGGCAAAGGGGCAATCCGAATTCTCCTTCGCTCCTACTCCCCCAACAACAGTGGAAGTGGCTGGGAGGAAAACATTTTTTAAACATGCCTGGGGAGTGAGGATGTCAAATCTTTCAAATAGAGAAAATGGGGATCTGGGCAGCTTGACATCAATACCTGGAAAGGTCCTAGAAGAGATTGTTTAGTGGATGGCCTGTGAGCACTTAGAAAACAATGGGGTGATTTGCAGGAGTCAATCAAGAACAAATCATGCCAGACAAATCTCCTCTCCGTCTTTGACTAGTTCGATAGACCAGAGGAATGCTGTAGATTTCAGAAAAGAATTTGACATCTCTCATGATATCATGATATCCCTGTAGATTGGGAGCTCCCAACTCTGGCCCGCAGTCAAGATCCGGTGCCTCCTTTTTCCTTCCCCAGTGTGAGCAGTGGCTTGCATTCTGCTGGGGAAGGCATGAAAGACCCCCTACTACAGCTCCCAGGGGACTTTGTGGCCAACCACTTCTGGTGTCTGCTACCCCAGTAAGCCATGTGCCTGATGTTCCAGGTATGTGCGGCTGACAATGAAGACCCTTGGGAGCACCTTCCCTGGTGGAACGCAAAGCACCATTTGCATAGGGGAAGATTTTTCCTGCTGCTGTCTTGGGCTCTATACTAGTCAACCTTTTTATATATGACCTAGATCAGGATTCTCCAAACCCCAGGCCATGGGCCAGATCTCGGGTTTGGTAAAAATCCTGCTGTGAATGGCTATTACTGTTCCATCGCATTGCTGTGTTGTCTCCAAGCAGTGCTGTGCAGTTGCATCTGCCCAGACAGCCTGCCACACAGCCTTCTGGGATGCTGGGCAATAGACATGACTGCCCAGAGTGCCCCTGTGCACAGCACAGTGTGGAGACAACATGGCAAAATGGTAAACACTGGTCAAGACAGGGAGGGATTTTCTGGGAAACAGCAGTCTTCAGTTTGGAGACCGCTGACCTAGATGAAAAGTCAGAAGGAATGCCTGTCACATCTGTAGATGCCATGAAGCTGGAGGGGGGATAGCTAACGTATCATATTAGAATATTGAATCAGGATTCAAAATTATATTCTCAGGCTCAATCATTGAGCCCATTCTAACAAATTAAAGTTCAGTGGAAACGAATGTAAAGTCCTTTATGTAAGGATTAAGCTCCATTGAACACAGTGGGATTTACTTCTGAGTTAATATACATAGGTTTGTGTTGTTAGTGGCCTAAAAGGCTGGACATGTGGTGACTGTGTGATGAGGCTGCAAAAAGGGTAAATGCAATAGCTTGGCTCAATTGTATGTCAAAACGGCACCTACCTTTTCTCCTTTCAGACCAAATTCTCCTTTGAATCCTGGTATATCTTCAGTTCCTGGATTACCCTAAAGGACACAATATTGATAAACTGGAGCAGGCTCAGAGATGGACAACTAAAATGCTGAGGAGTCTGGAAACTACTCAAAAGAGGAATAGTTAAAACAGTTTGGAGAAGACTAAGAGAAAACTAAGGGGAGATAAGATAGCCATCTTCAAACTGCTGAAGGGCTGTCATGCAGAAGAAGGGGAGAACATGCTCCCTGTGGCTCCTGAGGGCAGGACTAGAATTAATGGGTTAAAACTGTAGCAAAGTAGATTTAAGTTGGACCTGAGAAAGCATTTCCTAATTGTAAGAGCTGTCCAGCTCTGGAACAATTTGCCTGGTGCAGTTGTGAACATTCCCTCCTTGGAGATTTTCCAAAGGCAAAGGCTAGATGGCCATCTGTCAAGGATGTAATGCAGCGGCTCCCAAACTGTGGGTCCTTGGCACACTAGTAGGCAGTCAGAGGCAGATCTAAGGGAGGGCAAAGCTCTTAAGTTTTGCAAGAAGCCTTACCTTGCAGTGGAAATCACTCCTCTCCTGCACCGTTTTAGCCAATCCTCACAGGGAAAAGCAACATCTTGGCGTTGCTTACTGGCTACAGCAGCAAGGGAGAGGAGGGATTTACATGACAGGGTAAGGCTTCTTGCAACACTTAGAGCTTTGCCCTCCCTGTAGATCTGCCTCTGTAGGTAGTGACCTGATTTTTGGTTGGTCACAAAACTGACAAAGCAGATTAGGCAATGTATAGCAAGGGTTAAACAACCTGCTACTTGTGAAGGCGGGGAGCCCTGATGCCTAGTCAGCATTATAGCCACAGGGGCTTGAGCCGCTGACAAAGTTTCTGCAAACATTGGGGAGTTAAGGTCTTTCTTTGATAACAACCCCTCCCCTTGGCTTGGGATAGTGGCAGTGAATCTCTACATGCCTACTCCCCCCGCCCAATTCAGTCACTGATCCTACACATGAGTTAAGCTCAGTGCTGGCCTTTGGGTGCTATTCTCTTTGGTCAGCATTTGACTTCCTGAATTGCAGTCCACATGATTTGTGTGATTACATACAACATTATGCCCGACATGATGATGTCACACACATTAATGAACAAAAACTCATGGGTTGCCATAATCAAGAAGATTGGCAGGAGATACCAAGAAGATTCTACAGTACATCAGGCACCCTGTAACAACACTGAGAAGATAACTATCAGATACTATTTGGTGCAGTTCTAGTGTATAGTGAGATCCCAATACTCACAGGCTCACCATCCAGGTCAGACTGCCCTGATTCCGCTTTTCCTGGAGGTCCTGATGGGTCTTCTCCCTTTTGGCCTTTTTCACCTTTTTGGTACTTGGAGGAGAAAATATACAGTCAAGCAGCGGTGTTATGCTGCCGGAAAGCTGGGCAGGACATCCGGGTGATCGACAGCCCGCCCGTTGCGTTCTGCAGCATTACGCCATTTGCTTAACCAATTACGCTGCTTGCATACGTTACGCAAACGGCGGAATGCTGCGGAACGCGACGGGCAGGCTGTCGATCACCCGGATGTCCCGCCCAGCATTCCGGCAGCATAACACCGCTGAGTCAAGGCTATAATCATAAGCATGCCTTATAAGCATACTTCTGAATAATGTCCCCCATGGGACTTTCTATGCTTCTGGACCTCATGGGACTCCTCAGATCTAAGCCAGTTCTTTTGCTTGCATACATTTGAGGAGCCAACTTGGGGGGGGGGTGTCAGGCCTGGGCTGAAGGTCTGGATACAGTGGGCACCAGTAATGCCATGATCCACACCACATCTCATCCTGACCAGCCCTGATCCCGGCCCCTTTTTTGGTCTCTCCACCAGCAGAAACCTACTGGCAGCCAGCCTGCACAGTGGTGCTGGCATCATGCTGTTTTCTGACCTCTGCACCACCAGCAGCAGCAGCAGCAGTTCGCAGACTGGCAAAGAGAGTGCTGCAATAGTGTTCCTCGTGGATAGGATTAAGGGCCCAATCTTGTCCAAATTACCTGCACTGATTCAGCAACAGTGCAGCACTGATGTAAGAGAACAAACATTCCCTTACCTTGAGGAGGCCTCCATGACTGTGCCCCCCCACCACAGAATGCAGCGCACGCCCCTTCGGCACAGCTGCATCAGCACTGGACGGTTGGATAGGACTGGATCCCGAGTCATTAATCTCAGCCCCAGCTATGGTCATGGCAGGGAATTAGGGAATTATTTTAGGGAATGCAGCAGCATTTGTGAGCAAGGCTGACGGGAAGCTTTTAAAGGGGACATGGAGAAATGTATGACTTGCTCTAGCCCAATGTTGGCACCAAAATGCCAGGGCTTCTGGTTCCCAAATAGCACCTCCATCCCTCTGTGATGGTGCTTTATGCACTACCACAAGTACTGAGGGAGAGCCAGGGGACCCTCTGAAGTGACCAGCTTCAGACATCACCCCTGTTCTGGCCTACTGTTGCTAAAAAGCTTTGCAGCTGGCCTGGCTGGTCTCTCTGCAGCTCATTCTTTTGGCCATAACTGGGTAGCAGTACCTTGCTTCCACACGTGACACCTGCAAGCACTGTTCCCTCTTCTGAGAGAGGCATGTGGAGCCCTTCAGGAGCTGCACGGCATCATGACTTGTCACAACATCATATCTGATATTTGGCAATGACGTCATCATCAAATGCTTGGGTGGCTGAGCTCTGTGCTACAACCTCTAGGTTAAGAACTTGCTACAGGCCTAAGTCTTGACAAATGGTGGTAGGCTCCCTGGCTACTCAATGTCTATAAACAGATGCACCTACATAATGTACTCAATTGTGTGGAAAAATGTACTGTTGTATGAACTACCCTTGGCCCATTACATTCTATGAAAAAGACAACTAATTCTCCACTCCATTTTTTCCCAGGAAAGATTTTGAGAATAACTTCTGCATACATCAAACCATATAATACTTACTTGTTCTCCACTTGTACTTTGCAAGATACCAGCGTGAGGATCAGGATCTGTTTTTAATGTTTCCTGAACTACAGTGGTAGCTTCACTGTTCTGTTTACTCATTTCTGTAGTGCGTAAACCTAAAGAAGACAGAAATTGAAAGATGACAATAATTTGATTTGTGTTTTTTTTTTTAAAAATAAATAAAGAGTGAACAGTGTAGAACAGAACGCTGTATAAATATCTTAAACTGCAAAGCAATTGTTAAAGAAAAATGTGGTAATTTTTAAAATGTTTGAAATAGCATTTACAAAAAGCCAGAAGGGAATAATATAATGAAATGTCAGGAATCACAGGATTTTACAAATCCTGTTGTGTTCTTATCTGTTTCTGTTTGTACTGTTTAACTGTAGAGTCTTGAATGCAAACAGTAAAAACTTTATGTACACGAACGACTGCTTTCAATTCTGTTACAACTGGTGGCCTTGAGAGATATGAATTTCTCATCAATAGCACAGCATAGAGCTTAACATGAAGCAGTAAGCTGCTGGGTCAAGTTCACCTTTGACATAAATCCACTAGGTGATCTTGGGTCTGCCTGAGCAATAATTCGTGTCCAAAAGGTAGACCAATAATGAATGCACAGTGCTCAGGGCATTTGCCCCCCCCCCCCCCGCTTCATAATGGTAGAACTGCCACTGCTTATGACAAGCATTTGTTGCCAGATACAAAATGCTAGTAACATAGAGAGAAGAGGCAGTGGGTTCTTGCGAAGTCCACATGTGTTCATCTCAGTAAGAAGACACATGCTTGAAAAGGGTTGCTGAAGCTGCTATTTGCCCATGGAAGCTTCCTTCTTGGAGCAGATTGCATTGGGACTGTAGCATGGGGTAAAAAGATTACTCCCTTTCCTCCATACTGTGAAGCCTTTAAAAAAAACAATTCTAGCTTATTTAACTAATATGAAATTATAAAAAACATATAAACCATACATAGATTCTTAGTAAGACTCAGCAAGACCAAAGTAGTTTATCCTACTTACATGTAGTTCTCTTACCTCCAAGTCAAAACACCAAAATCAACAAAATGCATCTCTGACAGCTCGCCTTTTATTATCCAATTAATTCCCCCATTCCAATTATTTTAATCTATTTCCATTAGTTCTATTCACCAAATCCACATGTCATTAAGAATGCAATCCTAAACTGGAGTTAGGTTGGCATGAGCTAAGCCAGCAAAGTTTGGTGAGCACAAGGGCCACCATAAAGCGTTTTTGGACTACTCTCAGAGTCAGGGAGGATGGTTCACGTCTGTGTGCTGGCCTCTCTGACTCCAAGAGTGCTCCAAACATACTTTACGGTGTCCCTTGTGCTGGCTAAACTTTGCTGGCTTATCTTAGGCAGGCCTAACTCAGTTTAGGATTGCGCCCTAAATCATTGTTGTCTCTCATGTGCAAGAAGTCAATAAGTGGTTTCAAATTGTTCACAAAAAAGTTTACTGACTTCTCTTTAAGGAAAACTGTAAGTTTTTTTTTCATTCCTGACACCGCGATTCCAATCTGGAAGGGGCTCCTGGCAGCTGCTATTTTTTCCCAAAGCATACATGCACACACATATACCTACATTTGCGTGCACACACATACGCATACAAAGACAATGGCATTCATATCTGGTTGGCCCTAATCAGGTCATTCATGAGCTAGATATTGCCAAGCGGGAAAAAGAAGTGTCCTTAGCAGCATACCATCAAAGAGATCAAAATGCACCGTGCCTTGTTCTTTGGTTGTTGTTGCAGCTGAGGTTTCTTCTAACTGATGTTGTCCAGAAAACTCCATTTCTTCAGCATGAAGTGAAAGGGTTGGTGGTGCTCCTACTGGTTCAGCAGTTGGTTCTTCAGATGAATTAAGTTGCTAAGAAAGGGTAGAAAGCAAACTTTATCTGATTATTTTTTCCCCTGTAGATAAGCCTTTGTTGTACAAAGTCAACTAGGGAACTTTGCTCTACTACATAAAGGGTTGATAATCAGCAGAATGTATAGTTGGATCCAAGGAACTCCCAAATAGCTCAATGGCCCTTAATACCACTTAATTCAGTGGTTCTGAACCTTTTTCTGCAGGAGGACCCCCTTTTTAGGTAGACAATCTGTCCCTAAGACCTAGGGCAGGAAGTGATGTCATTAAGCAGGAAGTGCAGTCATTGTTTTTAATAAATAGCACTTTTTGAAAGTTGAAAGAACTCCACATCTTTTTAGAATATTCTGAATGCTTTGTATATAGGAATGCTTTGACTATAGGAAGAGCAGTTCGGACATCCAGCCGTTGTATATCGATGGTGTTATGGTAGAACAGGTGGCGGAATGTAAGTTTCTAGGTATTACCTTGAAACAAGATTTAACGTGGGGTGCAAATACCTCAGCCCTAGAAAAAAAGGCCCAACAACTATTGTACTTTCTGAGACTTTTAAGATTACAACAACTGTCAGAGAGTCTGTTGGTTGCCTTTTATCGAAGCTCTATAGAGAGCATCTTATCTTATTGCCTCTGTGTGTGGTTTATGAGTTGTACAGGGGTGGAGAAAAAGGCACTCCAAAGAGTGACAAAGAGGGCACAAAAGATCATTGGTTGCCCTCTTCCCTCACTGGAGGATTTGAATAATATGGGATGTAGTAGGAAGATACAAAAAATCTTGAGAGATTCCTCACATCCAGGTTACTCGATGTTTGAGATCTTACCGTCGGGAAGAAGATATAGAGTGTTGAAAGCTAGGACAAGTAGATTTAAACATAGTTTTTACCCAAGTGCTGTGATCAGGCTAAATGCAGAGCTTTGAATCTGGTGGTCTTAACAAATGTATACCTCATGGTTGTATGGTATTTATATCTATATTTTTTTAGTGTTGTTTTAACTGTTATTTGTATATGTTATTTGGTGTTGTCCAGTTGTATCATGTGAAGAGCACCTCATTTCATTGTTCTCATACCTTGAGTACAATGACAAATAAATTTCTATCTATCTATCTAAGGGTGCAAACCTATACTGCACTGGGATGGCGAGGCCGGCCGACCAATGCCATATCCTAGTGCAGTACAGGTGAGGCTGCAGCCTCCCCATGGCAAAGGAGCATGTGCTCCCTTACCGTAGGGGAGGCTCCAGCCTCCCCTAGGTGCTCCTCAGATCTGCGCCCGCAATCCGAGGAGACCGCACGGCCCGAATTGGGTCCTTGCAGCCTCGCAGATGGGCTTAGGAAGTGGCCGTATGGCCACCTCCCAAGCCCTTCCATGTCCCACCCCCACCTCCCTCCCTCCCTCCAATCCCTGTGCCGCCTTGGCACAGAGCCTCCCTTGCTCTGACCGGCTTCCATTGGCGCGAGAGAGGCTCAGTGCGGGCGCAGCAGGGCTGGCGCTGCCTGCAGCACCGGTCCTGTTACTCAAGTGCAGATGTGGGAGTGCAGATTGGTGCCCCCATGTCAGCGCTAAGTGCACAGCGTTGGCGCAACCCCTTTCTATGCACGGTCTATAGGATTGCACTGTAAGAGACTTTTGAGTTCAGTGACTGATTCAGCACTGAGAATAACATAGCACAGATCACATTGTGGTTTCTCTGTGCCATTGCTGATCAAGGTAGAAAAGCTAAATTTTAGTCTTTAGAGTATTTATGTTCCTCTCCCCATGTGCTGAGACTCACCTAGGCATGCACATGGAAAAAGGAGAGACTTCATCACGCACACACACACACACACACACACACACACACACACACACACACACACCCCAATATGGGCCCATAGCAAGGCTAATTTCCCTCAAAGCCATAAAAGCATTGAGGAAATGGCAGTTTAATGGGAAACCTCTTGCTTAACTAAAATGAAACTTCCAAAAAGGTGGCACCCAGCTTTTTAAGATGGCTGCCCTAAGCTTTTCCCAATCCCTTGAACATTGGTTCACGACCCCCTTGGGGGTACTAACCCCCAGGTTGGGAACCACTGACTTAATCCTTTGTAGTGCGTTGGCTTGACATTGCCAGCCGACAGGCACTGAAAAGTCCAGCCATGCATTGCTTTAGACTTGAAACCATTTCAGTTTAGCTGCCTGAGTGCTGGTCCTTCTCTTTCAATATTAATTACCTAAATTGTCTTCTCATTTATTTCCAGCAGTACTCTACTCGCTCAGTTTTATACAGTCAAACTGGTTTTCTTGAATGCACAGATATGGGTGAAGATGCTAATTTATTTGAAATGTCACTTGAAGGGTCAAGAGGATCAGTGTGTTCACACCTTAAAGGGTCACTTCACATCTGTCTCTGATGTGTTCAGTCTATATGTGGCAAGGAAAAGAAGCCAGCCTTGGCCTCAGGTAGGTGTGTTTAGGCAGAACTGGAGCTAACTTTCTACGGCAGTGGTTCCACTCCTGCATCCCTGTCCATGTTGACTCAGTTGTTGCTTGGACAGGGCCTACTTGTGTAGTAAGTACACAGGGCCTAGTTCACCTCAAACGTGCTGCCCAAGGTTTACTCCCACATCCCCACTTTATGTAGGGTGTCAATGCCAAGGCTATTAATCTTTTTGAAAAACCTGATACAAATTACAACCAAAACTAACCAAAAGAGAAGACAAAATAAAGCAAAATGAAATAAGATGGGACAAGGGCCAATGATATACACACAACTGGGACAAAATGCAAGTTCTGGACAGCAATGAATGAATGCACCAGACTGAAAGTAACTAATTGATTGACTAAACCGTGTCATTTTGGCTAGAAACAAATGACTGTTTTTTCAGATTGCTGAAGGAACCATTGTTGCCTGCTTTTTCTGTCCCTCCATGGCAGGGCCCAGATGCGGCCCTTGGAGAGCCTTCATCCGGTCCACAGCTAGTCTCTGGTCCCTACAAGCTTCTGGCCCTCCTGACCTTGCTGGCATGGGCTGTAACCCTCCAAGCTATGCTCTGGTTGTGTGCGAAGCGTATTCTGATGGCCAGGGAGGCCACATGCAGCATCCCCAGCTGTCAGAATGTCAGAAGGCTGAAAACCGTCACTTCCGGATTTTCCCATATACCTGGAAGTGATGTTTTTAGGCCCTCTAAAGGCCTTAGATGACTTTCTGAGGGTCAGGGAGGCCTCCCCGGCCCTCAGAACATGCTCTGGGTGTTTCCTGTGACTCGCTGGTTCCAAGATATTTACTCCACCTAAGTCAGCTGCCTGCTTGTGGAGTGGGGGAATGGGAGTCCATTAAAGTGTGTGCTATATTTCTGTGGTGTATGTTGGTGCTTGGAGGAATTCTGGAATTTGGAGCCCATTCATTCATTCATTCATTCATTCATTCATTCATCTAAAGTTCTGTCTCTAATGTATTTATTTAAATATAAATGTATTTATTTATTTATTTATTTTTCTGACCCTCGATACCCTGCCAGATATTTGATGTGGCCCTCCAGCTAAAATGTTTGGAGACCCCTGCTGTATGGAATCTGATCACAGAAGTTTTGCTTGCTTCCAAAAATGTGCAAAACCTGTTTGGGCAAAGAGGATAGGAGCATAAAAGTATTCAATGTGTGCACCATGGGCAACAGTGGCTCTGTCAGACCATCATCAATTTTCAAACTAGAAAAAGTTTCCATTGAAATGTATATTCCCAAAAAATCCAGCTGTACATCTCTCATTGCAGATTTTAACTAGAAATATCATTAGCTGGTGGACCATGAGACATAAGATTTAGAGCCCCAGTTCAATGTGTCCTCCCAGTTCAGTTTGGCCAAGCATCTGTTGCAGTTGATAAAAGGACAATTTCAAGAACATGACTTGAATTTCAGTAACTGCTTCAAAAGAAAAATAACCCCACCAAGATGAGAAACATGTCTGCATTTGGAAGTGTACGTCTACAGCACAGTCTTCCACAGATTTTAAGAGAACGTAATTCCATATAAATGTGTTAGTTGTAAGAACATCATGGTTCAACTTTTAACTGATGCTTTTTATCTGTTTTGGCAAAGTGATTGCAGCAAATTATTCCTTGACAAGGGCTGTGAACTGTAAACCATGATGAAAGCTAAAAGTGACATATGGGCACACACATGCCAGTCACAGAGCTGTGGGATAAATACTATACTAAAGAGAAAGATGCGGCTGGAACGGATTACCATCAGGTGGGAGCACAGTCAGTTGGAAGGCCACACGCTGAGAGTGAGCACATGAGAACCAGCATTTCCTTTTGCCGAGCCCTCCAGAGACTCATGAAGCAGAGGCCTGCTGGCCGGTCAGCCACTGCCTCGGGAAGACGAGCATTCTAGTTTTCAGTGGTCGTCAGAGATTTCAAAAATTGATGCCTACTCTGATATAGAGCAGTGATTTCCGAACTTACAGTGTCACAGCGCCCTCACAGCCTCTTCTTTCCAGCTCAGCCAGGCCCCATCATTTTGGATCTCACAAGATCCAAGGTGCTAGCACCCAAATCTCATGAGATCTAAAATGGTGGTGTCCAAATCTCATGAAATTGGGGCATTGCCATCTTGGATTGTGCAAGATTTTGCTGAACCCAGTATGCTCTGCTCTTATTCATTCAAAAAGGAGCAATATGGAAGAGGGAAGCTGCACACTGAGCTCCAGGTAAGTGAAGGGAAGTGGGTTGGGCTACCTCTATGCTCGTATCCATGAGGAGTGGGTAGATGGGCCCTCTTGCTTGCTTGCCTACCCCATCTACTTATAAATGGGGGTTGCACACACACACATACACACACACACACACACACACACACACACACACACACACTCACACTCACACTCACACTCACACTCACCCACGTGCTCCCCACTTGCCCCCTTTCTTTATGGAACTCCTTGCCACAGGAAGTGGTGATTGCATCTGGCCTAGGTGCCTTTAAAAGGGGATTGGACAGATTTCTGGAGGTAAAGTTTCTGGGCAGAAGATTTAGCCGAGAGGGTTAATGCCTCCGTTTGCCCGAAGATAACACCTGAAGATCTCAAGGTCGTGAGCTCGGGACTGCCGGAAGTCTCTGCGAGCAGCAGACCTTGGAAACTGCGGCTGATTACAAGCTGAGTTTCAGCTGCCTCGTGGGAGGAGGAGTGTGCTGAAGTCAGCTGCATCTCTGGTGGCAGCAGGGAAGCCTCATCAGCCAGCAGACGACAGACGGGTGGCTAAAGAAAGAAGGCTAAAATCCAGAAAGAAAGATCTGTAGGAGTGTTGTTCTTGGAAGACAGAACATTCTGTAAATTGTAAAAACCTTCGGGTTTGTGAGAAAGTCTGCCTATGTAAACCGCCTTGAGTTCAATCATTAGAGAAATCTAGTGATATTAAGAAAGGCGGTATATAAATAAATGTATTATTATTATTATTAAAGTATTATTATTATTATTAAAGTTATTAAAAATTATATTATTAAAGTATAAAAGTTTACTTTTATTAAAGTAAAATAAAATTTTAATTATTATTAAAATTAAATATTATTTAATATTATTATTAAATAATAATATTATTATTATTAAAGTATTATTAATTATTAAATTAATAATATTAATTATTATTATTAATATTTAATAATATTAAATATTATTATTATTAAAAATAATAAAATATTATTATTATTATTAAAGCCAGGTGGTGGCTGTGGCCAGGGGAGCCTTTGCTCAGCTTCGGCTGATCCGCCAGCTGCGGCCGTACCTGAGCTGTGCGGACCTGGCCACTGTGACCCATGCCCTAGTGACATCTAGATTAGATTATTGCAATGCGCTCTACGTGGGGCTGCCTTTGAAGACGGTCCGGAAATTACAACTAGTACAGAACGCGGCGGCTCGGGTGGTTGCTGGAGCACGTCGGTTTGACTCTGTCGAGCCGTTGCTCCGGCGACTACACTGGCTGCCGGTTCTGTTCCGGGCCCAATTCAAAGTGCTAGTTTTGACTTTTAAAGCCCTTTACGGCTCGGGTCCGGAGTATTTGAGGGACCGCCTTCTTCCATATAATCCAACCCGTACTCTTAGATCATCTGGGGGGGCCCTCCTGACTGTGCCGCCACCAGGAGAAGTGAGAGGGGTGGCGGCCAGGAAGAGGGCCTTTTCGGTGGTGGCCCCCCAACTCTGGAACACCCTCCCCTTAGAATTGAGAACTGCTCCCTCTTTGTTTATATTTCGGCGGGGGCTGAAGACCTTTTTATTCCAAAAAGCTTTTAATTGTTGACAGGCTGGCTGGTTATTATAACCCACGGGGCTTGTTGTTTTTATATTGTTTTTAAATTTGTTTTTAATTGTGTTCTTAATTTTTGATTGTATTGTTTAATTCTGTTTTAATTGTTTTTAATTGTGAATTGTTATATTGTTTTTATATCTATATTGTAATGCCGCCTTGGGTGCCTTCGGGCACAATAAGGCGGGGTACAAATCTAATAATAAATAAATAAATAAAATAAAGTCCATTGTGGGCTATAGACCATGATAGGTTGTGCAACCTCCTTATGTTAGCAGTAGGCTACTTCAGAATGCCAGGTGCAAGGGAGTGGCAACAGAATGCAAGCATCTTGTTGTCTTGTGAGCTCCCTGAGGCACCTGGTGGGCCACAGTGAGACACAGGAAGCTGGACTAGATGGGCCTTTGGCCTAATCCAGCAGGGCTCTTCTTATGTTCTTATCCATCTGCAGGCAGAGTACTACTATGGCAGTAAAACTGGATGGGGATTCAGGCAGTGAGGAGGCATGGGCCACCCCGGCCCAGCACTGATAAGAAGCACTACAGAGGGCAGTTGTGTTGATAAAAGTCTGGTCCTTCATTTGCTTCCCTCCTGCCCAATACAGGAATCAAACTTTGAATGGACAGCTTTGGTCAGTTATTTGGCAATTTGCAACAGTCCTACAGGGACTTTAGCTTTCCAAATGCATCTTGTATTGGTTATCATACACATTCTTGAGCTTGGCTGTGCCTCTGCTTTGGAGTCTGGCAATAAAGAACATGCTGTCATCCCATGAGAATTCTCCTCCCCCCAGCAGATAAATCCAAGGACTTGTTGGCATTTAGAACCTTCACAGCCTGCAAATGTTTTTGAAGGTGTTTTTTTTTTTTTAAGGCAACGTAATTCTTGGAGACTTGAGGCACTGGAATGGTTCCCAACTTGCACTTTTATGACCATGGGTGTTTCTTTCTCTCCCTTTTTTAAATCATGAAGTTATATATTTTGCCCAAGAAAGTATGTTCCCACTACATTATTACAGCTTAAGAAACATGAATTGCCTTACAAGGTTTTTGGGCTTATGATTGTGTGGTGTGAAAATCTATAAGTCGTCAAACATGAGTGTGTTTATCTCACACAAAGGGCCTTACTGTAGCCGTAACCAGGACTTCACATAAACTGCTCTTTGTCAGAAGAGCAGAAACAGTCACCAAAGAAATGAGTGTAGAATGGATATAATGGATGGATAGTTATAATGGATAGAATGGGTACAAGGGGATAGGACTGGGCTTTAAACAAATTACCTCCTCAGCTTCTTTCCTTCACATGTGTGTGATTTTCCCATGTCTGGATCTGCTTAGAGATCACTGAATGTGCTAAGGCTGTTTAGGCTGAATTTCCTTCACATTGTACAAAAACATAAAACCACTAAAATAAAAGTCAATGTGTATGTGTTAGTACCATAGATCTTCCTGATACTAGCATTTGCCCTAACCCCTGTTGAAACCCCTCTGAATATGCCGTTTAATGCTATGTAGTTCACACAGGGAAGATCATAAAAATGAATTCACATCATCATTTCATGGCTAGAAAAAAGACCAGCACACCAAACTTATTTCCTTATACAGACTTGTAGTCTATTCTACAACTGAATTTCGCCTGTATGCCTTGATCAATTAGAGGTGCCTGATCAGGCACACAAAAAATCAAAAGAATTTTAGGTGCTGATGCAACCATATTGATGGAGTGCATGCTGCATCCCATGGTAGGAAAGAGGGCCAATCAGGAGGCCTGCCAGAGGTACAAGTAAAATATTTTAGTAGGTCTCCTGTTGGCCTAAACAGAAGTCCTTGACAGATATGACACTTCCTGTTGCAGGGCTTTGAAACTTACCATTGCATCCATAATAGAAACTTAGTCAAGGATACTTCTAAACTCCTGCCATGAGGAGTCTCCCATCTGCATTCAGAGTGATTGGAATGCGAACTGTCACTTCTTTAAACATGTGGAACACTAGTGGTTGAGAGCCAATTACCTGCAATCCTGTTAAAGTACATCTCAGCTGCCACAAAAGACTAGTTGTAGATACAGTGAAAGTGCTTTCTGAGAATGAGACACAACCGCTATCATGTAGAGCTGCTTAACGGAATAATAATGTTCTAAAGGAAAACTCATGAAAACTCATCATAAGCAGATGAGTCTGGTTTTGCTTGCTATGTGCACGAACTTCTGCTTGACTCCAGCGGATACAACAATATGCATGCAACAACACAACCTAGAAAGCATTTTCCTCATTTGCAGGAAGACACAAAAGTTGAAGATGGTCCAGTACTTACTGGGGCTCGTGTGGGACGAATTATTTCTTGTGTCTCAGGGACACCCTCCTGCTCCTGAATGCTATCGTGGCCACTGCTCTCTCCTGAAGCCTATGTGAACCAGACCACAGTGAATAATTAGGGATATGTCCCCATCAGGAATGTCATGGATACTGGGTACATTAATGCGGACAGCCATGCCCAAGAAGCAACATAAACATGTGTGGTCTCCTAGCACTGATTGCCAGGCTGACTACGTAACAGATACAGAAAGATGTACTCACGTAGGGATCGTCATCCTCACACTGATCCTCAGTAGCCCTTGGGTCTGGCTTGATTGTTAGCTGCTGAATGGAACCCTGCAGTGGAACAATTAAAGGTGATAGTCTTTGGAAAGAATCTCAAATGGAACGTGTGAAAAAGACAAAACTGCATGATCTATGGAGATTAAATAACAGTTGTTAAGGACAGGGATGGGGGAATTAAGACAATCACTGGATATCTAATACTGTACTGTTATAAGAAATTGGGAAAACAATGGTTTATATAACACATTCATATCCTGTCCTGCATGGAACTCAAGGCATCTTATATTATTAACAACCATCATAATTTTTAGCAGTCTTCATATGCATGTACTTAACTGAGTAACATAAGTTTAAAAAGGTCTCTGATCCAAGAGCTAACAGAATAATTTTGGATATCAGGGAAAGGGAGGGGAGGAAAGCAAAAGGCAAGGGTAACAAGAGGTGGATATGAGCAACATGTACAGTAGTTACAGGTGGGCCCACATTTCCGCAGGCTCGACACTTGCGGATTTGAAAATTCACAGTTGCCAAAAGCTTCCCCCCAGCCCACCTGGACCCTCCAAACTCAGCTCAGGTTCGGTCTGGTCCAGAGGGTTTTCCGTGGCCCATGGCATCAGAATGGCGAGAACCGGGAGTGACATTTTTATGCCCTCAGCAGGCATTCTGAGGCCCAATGAAACCCTGGAGAGTTTTTGCTGAAAACCAGAAGTGGCTTTTTTTGGCTGAAAAGGCCATTCTGGAAAAAAAAACGAAGAAGAAGAAGAAGAAGAAGAAGAAAAAGAAGAAGCAGCAGCAGCAGCAGCAGCAGCAGCAGCAGCAGCCTGTGAACATCAACATGTCTTATATCAACCACAGACTTCAGCAGAGACCCTTGCTAAAAATTTACACAAGCAAAAATTACAGTTTAAAAGTGTCACAGAGAAGAAAGATATTAACAGATTTGCATAAGGCTACAGAAGAGAAGAAAATGCCTTTATCTCATTCCATCATAATCTTTTAGTGCTTCTGTTACAGGCATTGTGTGAAAGTCAGGCATTCTATAGAATACCTGGCAAAGTATGAAAGAGGCTTATTTCATTCTGACCTTACATACTTTACCTAGGGATTGTATAGAATGCCTACCCTTCTTTCGGGAAAAGTATGAAATAATCTTATTTTGTTCTGACTTCACATACTTTACCTACGGATTCTGTAGAATGTCTACCTTGGTGGGGGGAGAATTTCTCAACTCTCCAAGTAATCCAACCTCTGCTTTCCTCCAAGCCCGTCCAGCAACTGCCAAGGGCTCCCCTCCATGCTCTGCAGGAATTCTCCAATGCAGATAGAATTACTCATGAGGAGGATGCCAGACAATGGGCAGGAAACTCTCCACCTTCAAGGTCTTTATGAATGCACTTCCCCTCTGGTCACAGATTTGAAAGCAACAAGGGAAACAATAATGCTGGCCATTTAACTACAAACTTACAGGGCTTGCCAGGTGATGGAACCAAATTGCTGTTTCATTCAGCTGAACCTCCCAGATGAACTGGAGCTAGGAAGCCGAAACTTACAAGGTTTCAATTTGTTAATTGTTGTTGTTCAGTCGCTAAGTCGTGTCCGACTCTTCGCGACC
>JAJKFI010000080.1:2551764-2596691 GCA_029204185.1 Lerista edwardsae
GTGCGGTAATTCGAGCAATCTTTGGCATTGCCCTTCTTTGGGATTGGGATTGGGATTGGAATTCTTTGGGATTGGAATTCTGATTCTAAATATCAGTTAATATGGAGCCATTCTCCCAACTTGTTGTCCTGCATGTTCATGGTGTGTGTGTGTGTGTGTGTGTGTGTGTGTGTGTGTGTGTGTGTGTGTGTGTTTGCACAAACAAATAAGCCTCTTTCATACTTTGCCAGGCAATGCCTGATTTGCACACAATGCCTGTAACACCATCTTCAATCAACTGCTAAAACATTCTGACAGAGACAAAAAAATGGGCAAGGGCAAAACGTGTTAAGAAGCAAAATTCTCAGTTTCTGAAGCTAGGAAAATTCTGTGTTTTCCTGTATACAGTACCCAAACTCTTTACAAAAATGGACCTAGCTATAGAACGTTATCTCCAACACAGTTATCTATTTGCCTTAAATAACCTCCAGGATAGAGCAAGAATTCCTTGGTGTCTTTCCAGCATTGCTGGCAGTTTATTCCCAGGGTCCTGTAATCTGGCAGTAGCTCTTGGTCCTTCTTTTGGAAGCTATGGTACTAAACTCTTTCTCTACAGTAAAAATTACCATTTTATTAAATAAAAGAAGACCAAATGGAAGTTCTTTGTTTTCATTTGGCTCAAGCTTTTCCATTACGCCAACTTCCCCATTGGGGCTGGAGTAAGTAGGTTATCAATTCCAGACATGACTCAGCAGGAAGATGATGCCATCAAACCGATAATACTTGTGCGCCACATGTAAAAATTTTGATTTCTTTCATTTTAAGGGCATATACTAGGGGGGATAGTATGACTGTATGATTAGTATAGAATAGAATAATGATTATAAGTAATGATAAACTTCACTTTGCATGCGTACATGCAGCTCTGTTGATAGTCTCGTGTTCATTTCTGCAATAGTGTAAGTCAGCAGTTGCCAAACTCATGACCAATGGTCCCAGTGCCCAGGAAATCCCTTCCCTGTCTCGTGTGTTGCTTGCTGTTCCATGCAAGCACTGTTCCATTTGGCAGCTGATTGGCTGGCAGAGACATTCTGGGCTGTCATGTCTATGCCTGGGCATCCCAGAAGACTGTGGAGCAATGTGCCAGGCATAGACATGACTGTCCAGGGCATCCCTGCCATCTGACTGGCTGCAAAATGGAGTGGCGCTTGTACGGTATGGTAAGTGCCGCTCACATAGGGGAGGAGTTCGCCCAAACCCCAGATCCGGCCTGCAGGCCGGGCTTCAGAGACCCTTAAGTGATTTGAGAGCACAATCCAAACTTACCTGTAGGCAGGCACAACTCCCTTTGTGCCAAGTGTTGCAAACATGCCGTAAAGCGTGTTTACATCACTCTGGGAGCAAGGGAGACACAGATGTGCGCCGTCGTCCCTGTGCTGGTCCCAGTGCCAAGAAAGGCTGGCATCTGGAGGTCGGCACAGAGGCTGTGCAAGGTGGAGGGAGGTCAGGGTGGAACAGGGGAGGGGGAGGGGTGGAGGACAGGCCCATGGATGGACCGGCCTAGGGAGGGGGTAGATCCTAACCCCTGTCCCGGTCAGCCCTACATGGGCCACTCGGATTTGCACCAGCTACTTCGCTGGTGCAGATCCGAGAAGCCCCACAGGGGTGGCTGGGGGTTTACCCAGAATAAGGGGAAATATCCTCTTAACCCGAGGTGGCATCCAGCTAGCATGCACTGGATGCAGCACAGACCAGCCAGCCTGCCTGTTTCAGCGCAGGTTAGGACTTCACCCTAAACTAATGTTGAGTACAGTATTTATAGGTACTAATATAGAGCTAATGTAATGTAGAGGGCTGGGTTTCTGAGCTGAGAATTTCCCAGTTCAAACCTCACTTCAGCCATGTATTCAGAAGATCAGCTTAGGGAAGACATGCACTCTCAGCTTTAGCACAACATCTGCAATATGAGGATATTACTGCTAGCCTACCATATATGCAGTTGGAAGGATTACTGAGATAATGTACATTAAGTGTTTTGAAAACTTGATGTGAGCTATAGAAATAACAATAGTATCATGCCTGGTGACCATAGCTAAATATTTAATTTTCATATTTTCATTTAAAAATAAAAGTTCTCACCACCACACAGAACAATCAGCAGAAAAAGCTCTGGGTAACGACCTAGGTTCCAAATCCATGAACTTTTTTGGTAGTGACCATTTCTCATCCCAACTCACTACAACAGTGTTGTTACAAGATCAAAGTAAGATAAGAGTAGGACATAATGCTGTTTCAGCCCCTTAGGAGGTCAGCATAGAAACTGATGGACATAATTGAGAACATCCTGGAAACCTAATTCACTTTAGTGTGTATCATAAGCAACACTTCTGAGATTCAGCTACCAAGGGATACAGGCCACAATCATGGCTCCTTGCATCCAAGAGGTCTATGCAGCTGTCAAACTGTTTGTACCCAAACTCCACCATATTATCTCCACTGTCCCAATCACCAACAAAAGTGTCCAGTTATCAGAATATAGGAAGAGGGTGAGGAGAGACCAAAGGAGCCAGTCCAAAGAGAAAAGAAGAAGTAAGACTTCCAACAAAGAGAGGTAAAAGAAGGGCAGGTCAAGCAGTGGAAAGTGGAAGAGACAGAAGGCAACCAATGAGGCCAGCAAAACTCCTAAGGCGGAGTCAGCAAGCGAAATGAAAGCACTGACACCTTAGCTCAATGCAAATTAGAAGAGCCTAAGTTCTGACAAGATTGGGGATACCTATCCTTCATATGGAGAGCAGGTGAGTGGCCTTCCATCCTATTGTCCACAATTCAGCATCCTGTTTAGGACCTAGGGGACGTTCCTCATGCTTTACTCCAATTGTGCAAGAATAATAACACTTCGCCGGCACTTTGCTGTCCGGGGAGAACGCAAGATGACTGCCTTGCATGAAGGCAGTCATCTGGATTGTTCCCAGAGGGTAGATCTTTACTGGTGCAGCTTTGTGCACCCATTCCATTTCCTGTGGAGGCTGGGAGCCTCCACAGGAGAAGGAACAGGGTGCACAAAGCCAGCAGCGCCCCGCCCTCCAGGGAGAACCTGCACATGGCCCGTGGGCTCTGCCCAAGTTATGCTTCTGATAATAACTCACCTATTTCATTCAAAACTCCTGGGACTGCATGGTACGCCACACATTTATCGCACAGGGTACTTACAGTGAATCTTTCCAGTCCTGTGGCTCCTGCATTCCCAACAAATATGCCTGAGCTGGGTTCAAAGAACAAGGCCTGAGCTGATCGCTGAAACTGGACCCTTTGGTATTCGTCACAATCCACGAACAACACAATGTCATTTTCCTGTACAGTCATTGTAAAGCGATTCCATTTGTTGGTCATCACGGGGACTTTGAATGAAGCAGCCTCTCGGGATATGGGAGAACCTGGTTCGGTGTAGTACATGATAATTCTCTGGGTGCTGTCATCCACAGGTGATAACCTGATTCCCAGGTAAATTGTCTTCTGAAACGCATCTGTTATGGCAAACAGTACACCTCCGTTGTCACTGTTTGGCTTGACTGTAACAGTCACAGCAAAATCTCTATAGAATGGCTGAGGTATCAGTGTTCTTGTCAGGCGGCCAATGTTAGCCTCCGGTCCAAAACTGTATGCTGGAAAGCCTCCATAGCCAGTGATAAAGGAGACAGAGGGTGGAAGTGGCACTCCTATTAGTTCTGTGAGGTCCAGATGTCCCTTTGAGCCTCTTTCTGTTAAAAAAAAAAAGACAAAACCATACAGTATTCATTCAGTGGCCTTTTTTGTTCATGCATGGTGTCTACATCTATATACTGTATGTGTGTGTGTGTGTGTGTGTGTCCTGTATAGGCTCCGCAACGCCTGGCCCGACTGACACCAAACTTGGCACATAGACACCTTGCGGCCTGGCAACAAACGCTGCGGGGGTAAGACCCCCCTAGCGCCCCGGGGGTGGGGGTACAGGGGGTCCCCACGTGAAAGTGGTCACCTAAGTGGGGAGTGGGGAGTGTCAGCTAAGGTATGACATGGTAATAATGGTGTGATGGTAACTGATGACAAAACAATGTTTGCTGGCCAGGAGGAGTTAGCTGCCCTAGGGTGTATCTAAGTATACACCTAGTGTTCCTACGGGTGCATCACACCATCCTGAAATAAAACCACAGCACCACCACAGAGCGGTGACGCTCCCCACGCCGTTGGAGTCCAGGTTCGGGGGCCCCTTGATGTGGGGGACAAGAAAGGGTGTGAAACAAAACGTCCGCCATACCCCGCTGGAACGCCTGGAATGATTGGCTGAGCTGATTGGTACAATTCATTCCTTTTCATGTCTAATAGAACCTTGGGATAAATTAAATAACTACCCAGGCAACGCCGGGTAACAAAAAGCTAGTAAATACTCTAAAGCAGGGATCTCCAAACCCTGGTCCTGGGGCCAGATACAGTCCTCGGAGAGTCTCTATCCCGCCCTCAGCAAGCCTCTGGTCCCCAATGAGGCTCTGGCTCTCCTGTCCTTGCACCCTCCAAGGTGTGCTCTGGTTGTGAGAAAGGTATTCGGAGGCTTGAAAACAGTCACTTCCGGGTATTCCCAAAGACCTAGAAATGATTATTTTTAGGCCTCAGATGAAGGCCTTAGATGACTTTCTGAGGGAAAAGGAGGCCTCCCCAGTCCTCAGAACTTGGCCTAGGTGTTTCCTTTCCTGCTGCTTCTGAGATATTTACTCCAGCACATTTAGGTCAGCTGCTTGTGGGTTCAGCCCCTGAGCCCCCCCCCTAGGCTCTCCAATGTTACAATGTAAATTTTGAATAAAAACACATAATTATAAGTTATAATGTAAAAGTGTATGAGGTAGGTGATATAGGTTGTATAGTGCCTGCAGTCATTACCCATGTACCCTGCATTAAACAATAAAGAAAAACCAAATAAAATAGTATCATTTTTTTCCACAGATTTTGGGTTTTTTTATTTTTACAAAAAAGAAAAGTGCAGAAAGTTGTGTTATGTTTATATTTTGTTAACACCATTTTCTCCCACCTCTTAACTATTGGTGATAATGAAAGATAAGGCAAGGAATTTTCCTAAGAACATTATCTGTAGTGCTGGTCTGGTTGTTAAAGGAAACAGTTTGTCAGTGAATACCATGTTCTAGTTCTCCCTGAGAGAATATTTACATTAGACATTACAGGTTTGCCATTCCAGTGTGCTTTTGAACCTTCTATTTGAGGATGTGGCCCAATGATGGGGTACAATCTGCTGCTTCAGGCTTGAAATGGATGGAGAAGTGCAGTTCTTGTGCCTGCCATGGCTGCTACTGATTGTCTTGCTGTGGCTGCCTAGTCAAGAAACTGTCCTGTGAGGCATAGGGCCTCATAGCCCCACTGACTGATTCCAAGATGGGGAGGAGGTTTCTCTGAAGGTGACTCCATGTGCCTCCTCTTTCATCCTGTGTGTTAGCCAGTGGCAGCTACTTCTGGCATATCCCTTCTCCCTGGCCAAACTGCAGCACTCTAAAATGGCAAATAACTGAAGAGTTTAGGAAAATGAGGGCCCAGAGGCAGAGGAAGGGTGTAGCCTGGGGTGGCGCAAGCCATGGGTGCTGGCAGCGGCGGGGTGCCATTGCGCAGAGTCCGCAGACTAACCCGTGCGCTGTCTGGCCTGCCCACCCTCCCTCGCATCCATTCCGCTCCAAAATGGAGCTATTCCGGGCGCAGGGAGGCGTGGCTGGGCGACACATGGGGCGGGGCGATGTGCTGGGGGCGTGGTTTCATCGCCCTGCCATGGGTGCACTCGGGGCTCTGTTCGTCCCTGTGAGGGCCTATTTGATAATTAAATGCATTCTGGTACTGATAGAAGAGCATTTATCTTGAGGCAGGAATTTTTAGTGTTCCAGGGAGGCCTCTGCAATTAACTCAAAAGCAAGAGATTTTTAGGGGTTCTCCAGTGAGAAGACCAGTAAGTGTGAACACATTTTCCAAGCTTATTTACTTCTACCATCGACTGTATGCTTCTTACGTTTCAATAACTGCTCAGGGTGTAATCCTAGCCAACTTTCCATCACTGACAAAACTGTGCCAATGGGGCATGTGCTGCTTCCTGCAGTTGGGGGGCAGTCACAGAGACCTCCTCAAGGTAAGGAGATGTTTGTTCCCTTACCTTGGAGCTGCATTGCCTTTACCCCAGTGCTGGAAAGTTGGTTAGGATTGTGCCCTCAGTTGTATTGGGGCCCTACACTGGTAAAATGCAGTTGTAAAAGGCACTACGGAAGTCGCATGCTACAGGAAAGCTGGCAGAGATGCCTCTCGAGCACCAGGCCTGCTGATGAAGATAGTGGCGCGGAGGAGTGGAGCAGAGGGAGGCAGAACAGGGACAGGGGGAGGGCGGAGCAGGGGACTGATGGCTCCAGGAAGGGGCAGGTTAAACAGCAGCAACAGGCCAATCCTAGCTCTCTTCCCAGGCCCAATCCTTTGCCAGCTATTTTGCTAGCACATATCTGAGTAGACCCCTCCATGCCGTGGAAGCTTGACCTAAGGTAAAGGAATGAATGCTCCCTTAGCTAGACCCAGGGCCGGCCTAACTCCAGGTTAGGACTGCACTCTGAATGGGCTAATCACACTTCATACAAACATCACAGAATTACCCACCACCACCACACTGATTGTTGGCATGAAGAAAGAAGTCTTTGGCATTGTGAAAAGCAACAAAAATGTGCCAAATGGGAGTTGTGGGTGATTTGGAGAAGATTTGGAATGGTTCAAGGGGTAGACAGAAAACAGAGGCTCCATCAGCAAGGGGCAAGAGGCAGTCTGACTCAGTTGTTAACACATTTGAAAATGTACAAGTAGCAACATAAACTTTTCCTTTTGTTTAAGTAACAGAGGCATTATACAGGAAAGTGAAGCCTAATCCCTTCCACTATAGAAGGGCTTTATATTAATCCTTTGAAACATGTGATCTAGCTTGTCTACATAGTTTGAGACAAAGCAAGAAAAAGGCAGGTTTAGACTGTAAGGGAACAGACAGCACAAAAACAGTTGCATATTTGGAGACTGCATTACATTTCTGAAATTCCTTTACTAAATAGACAGTACATGGGGTTTGTTCCAGGCAGGGATGGGAACTTGAGTCTGAGGACTCGAGTCCAAGTCACAAAAATATGTGTTTTTTGCTGACTTATGTAGACTCATGTGTCAGGGACTCTGGCACTGACTCAAGAATGGATCTGAGAAATTGAAAGCCCGCAAGTCTGGGTGTGCTTGCTTACTTCTTCCCGCGGTGTGGGGCCTTCTGAAAGCTGGTAATTCCAACCAAGAGGCAGGGAAAGGTTAATGTTTTGCATCCAGCAGAAGATGGAGGGGCAGGAGACAGGAGCAAGCTCTCCTGTCCAACTCTAAACGAACCCATTATCATTTGACAAAGGAGGGCATGAGGAGGAGCCCAACTTTTATGTAAGTTAGCATTTAAAAATCCAGGAAACTGTGTTATCACTAACTACCATTGCTGAAAACAGCCACTGTTCTTGTCTTGTATAGATCTGAGATGTATACAAGAAGTATCACAAACTCTTTCGTTCTCCTTTGCATCTTGTGGCCTTGTGGCCTCACTAATTACATTATTTTTCCTCTGGACGTGTGCATGCATGGGCGTAATATCAGCCAATTAAAGATAACACTTTACACATCAGATGAAATGGGCTCTAGTTCACTACAATTTATACTACATTTACAGCCCAATCCTACCCAGGGCCTATGGCAACAGAACTCACGATCTGCAGCTATTAAGTCCCACTCCGGTGCCACAAAACCCATGCTGTTGTCATGTGCTTTGGGTGCACTGGCACATGCATGGCACAAAAGGCTGGCGGTCCTATGCATGCTCCACTGGACCACTGTGGTCACCCAGACCACACCAGAGCAGGTAAGGTGGCAGTTCAGGGGTGGCTGAGGGGAGGATGGGGGGGGGCAAACTAGGAGTTGTTCATGGGCAGTTTTGGGGGGAGGATCTTGATGGCATCAGTGCACTCTAAGATCCTTTTCCCAGCCTGAAACACCCCCTGAAGATGCATGCCAGCTATCCTTTGGCAGCAAAAGTGTAGCTGGCATACATCTACCAGGCAGTTTATGGGGAGGTAAATAAAACATGATTTTTTACTTACTTCTCAGGCCGCCTGGTTGCTCTCCCTGCCCTGGCATGCCATGTGCTCTCCATCAGCACACTGCATTGCACATGTTTCCAGGGGGTTAGGATTGGGCTGCACATTCTGTTAAACTGTGAAGATTAACAATTCATTTCCCAGCAGCTGAAGGAGGCAATCATGTGCTCACCTGCTCATTCCCAAATCTTCTATCTAAACTCATTCAAACACACAAATCCAGTGTAATTTTCACAAATGCTTTCCATCCACTGGGCCATGAATTCTGCCTAATTCCACTTTTTTTTTAAAAAAAGAAGTGATTATGGGGTAAAACTCAGTACCTCATGATGTGCACATTTTCAGCAAATTAACAGGCAATCATGTGGAAACCATTTATAAAATATATAGCCCCATCAGTGTGCATTAACACCATGAGTTCAGTTTTTCATCTGAGAGTACAGTATTTAATTACCTAGACAGATTTCTAGTTCTCCAAGAAGCAACCAGGTCCAGCAGGCTAAAGCAGCCCCTTGATATGCCACAATGCATCAATTTCAGCACAACCAATTGCAGCATTTCCCACAGATGTTGCAAACATTTGGATTCAAAACTGATGTTTGATTCCACCACCACCTCTGGATGCAGCGCACACTCTGGCAGCGAAGTTGCATCAGGTAGGATTGTAGGGTGATAGGATTGGACCAAAACTAGTGTTAGTAGTATATTACTTAGGTTGCAATCATATACACCTGTGTTTCTCAAATTGTGGGTTGGGACCTACTAGGTGGGTTGCGAGCCAATTTCAGATGGGTCCTGTAGCACCTGGGGTAGCCAACATTGTAAAATATGGGAAAATGGGACACTGGAAAGGGCTGTGGGGTTGTTTTGCTTGTGTCAAGGTTGTAAATAGGTTTTTTTTTCTTTCTGATTCACTTTGCTATTGGAAAATGACTGAGAAATAACCTCATTTATTGCTGCATTCCTGGCATCATTGTGATGCCAGGGAAGTGGCAAGCTCTGGCATCACAATGATGGCGCTTCCGGCCATGACATCACTTCCAGTGGGTCCTGGACAGATTGTCATTCTAAAAAGTGGGTCCTAGTGCTAAAAAGTTTGACAACCACTGCTATACTGTACACACGTTCCGGGGAGTAAGTCCCATTGAACACAATGGGGGCTTACTTCTGAGCCAAAATATATAGGATTGCACACATTCCTGTAAATTTATGGATAAAATTCAACTTTGAGACACTTATATTCTCATCCACTTTGCAGAGCTTCACTTCTTTTTGCTCAGAGCTTTGAAACAAAGTGACCGTTCACATGTCACTTGATGGCATGCAGCTAGATGCATGAATGAAAGGCACTGCAATTAAGGGGATTTGAAGGTTTCTGTATATTATGTGAAACTTGTGGCAACTTATCCAAACAGATGAAAGTCATCATGTAATGTTGCAGTTCTCAAAAGATGAACACGTATGTGTGAACAAGCCCTTCAATGAGACTGATGGAATTTTCCTCCAGGAAGAGCTTGGCCCAAAGTGTATTAGGAGGCAGCAATGAGGAATGTCAATTTATCTGACAGCTGGATTAGGCATTTGGGTACAATGAGCCACATGTAGATGTTGGTTTCATAAGAGCAGCTTCATAATTGCTGCATTTCTCCCCATATTGTTCTATTTCCTTTTATGTAGCCAAGGTCTGTGCTACCGAGGTTGACAACAAGGCATCAGATTAGTGATGTCATGCAGGGGGTACGCGAGTACCGGTTTCTAGGATTATGGTTGGCCCCGCCCATTCGCCCACCCACTCATTGACTCCGCCCCCTGCAACGTTTGAATTTCCTGCACGTTTGAGTTGCCTGCCTGTTGGGTCACTTTAACATGATGCCAGGCCTCCTTAACATGTTCTGGGGGTGCTGTGGAATACTGTTGCAACTGTTGGGTCAGTTTAAAATTGTCTGAGGCTTCAAAAAGGGCTTTTTTCATGTCACTTCCTGCCACGACATCACTTCCGGCTTATGACGTCACTTCCGGTGGGCGGGTCCCGACATGTGCCAATCAAAAGTGAGTACCTGTTGTTAAATCATTTAGATGACACCACTGCATCAGATTCTTCATTTCAATACCTTTTCTGTTACATCTGAACATTTGCCTGTGACCGGCATATGCAGCCACCGGTTTGGTGGCTCAAAGGGCCAATTCACACATCATTTTTCATCTCATAGTATACTTTCAAAGCACTAAAATTGTCAAGGCATACTCTCAGTTCTTTGACAAGACACATCGCACAGTGGGTGGAAGGGGTGCTCATATACCCCAATGGCTCTACTAATAAATGACCCTCCCCCAAACTCCTGTGGCACCGCTGTGGATCATTCTTGGCACACCAAAATGGCTGCCCAAGAGGCTGCTGCCTGATTTATAAATGTCAAAGGGTGTGGCTATAATAATGATTGATGGGCAGCAGTGGTTCCCCCCCCCAAGTAGCAGGTTGTTCAATCCTTGATGCATGTAACCTAATCTGCCCTGTCAGTTTCATGAACCACCAAAATTGGGTCATGACCCACTGGTGAGTCCCAGACCCACACTTTAAGAACCACTATCTTTAGGGTAAACAAGAAGCTGCCTGCAGTGAATCTTCCATGATACTATAGCTAGGGGTGGGGTTGTTGTTGTTGAAAACTGCTTTTTGGTGGTTAAAATATCTGAATAAAAACACAAAACACCACATTTTATTATCCAGAAATAAAAATAAACTACTTTTCCAATTAGAGATAATACTTTGGCTGCATCTGCTGACACTATATCACCCGTATCATCTACCTAGTACACTTTTTAAAAGCATTAAAAATTAATAAAAATGAGAACGTGGAATGAGAATGTAGAATAAAAACACATAACACTGCAATTTGCTATTTTCATCAAGAAATTTTGGAAAAAAATATCACCCAAAAACACCCCACCATACCCGTAATTATAGGCTATGATACATTTAGTTGGAAACACAAGCTGATCTTCCAGCCACCCCTTTTAGGTGTATACTCAATGCATGAATGAACTTAAACAGGCCACCTTATTTGTTCACTGTAAGTAGCGCACCCCACTGCGGAGGTCTGCCATGGCAATTAAATCGCAGCTTCCACTCAGATGCATTAGTTAGATGGTACGTCTGGCAGAGGCATGAGAAGGGAGCTACAACAGGACATGTGTGCCGAGACTTGTTGGGACAATGTATGAGATGCACTTACCAACATTTTCCAGAAGTGTTTGAGAATAACATTGTGGCTTTCAGCCAACTATGACACTCGTCTTTTTCATGTGCTCCTCCTCTGTGAAGAGGGAACATGTGGTGGGGAACCAGGACCATGCCAGCAAGCCCTGCTGATGCCAATACATTGTCCTGCTTCCCTCTCCCCATGGGTAGCATCTGCCTGCACAAGGGAGAGTCCCTGGCCATGATTTTGAACAGTGGCCATTGAGCATTCACAATCACAAACCACCCTCTCCCTGGGGACAGCATGTGTCTGTGCTGACGGACACTTCAGCAAGGAGAGCAGAGAGTCTGCGCAGTGCACCAGCAGTGCCTTCTGAAATGTGGAGACTCTCTGTGGCTTCAGAACACCTGAACAGGGCTAGTGTGAGACCTTTATCGGTTACGTTGGCCAGTATAAAGCAGTGGGTAGTATAAGCTGGAGCCATAATCAATCAAGTCCATCAAATCAAGCCTATCAAATCTATCAAGATTTGGTTCAATGTTATTAAGGCCCCAATTCTAACCAAGTTCCTACCCCCCCCCCCCCCCCCGCTGATGCATATGTGTCAAGGAGGTACATGCTGCATTGTATGGTAGGGAGGGCAGTGGCAGAGGTCCCCTTACCCTGGGGAAAGCCTCTACTATCCCTGGGTTTCCCCAGTCCTATGCCACAGTAGATTTTGCTGGTGCAGAATCAAGGCAAGTAAGAGAGAGGGAGAGGGGGATAAGATACAGCTGCATACAAGTGCCACCAATCCCATCCTGTTCTGCCTCCCTCCTTGCCCACCTCCCTGCCCAGAAACATCCCCATCCTTGTCCCTCCCACCGCTGATGGACGGTGGCCTGCCTGCTTTGCCCCAGGACCCGTGATGCTGACCAGATGTTTTTTGCTGTACGGGGTGTTGTAGAGGGGGCAAACTGATGAGCCCCCGTCTGTCCACTGCCCTCTCCAGCCTGCCACTGACAGAGCCATTCCAGTTGGTGCTTCCCAGCTGAGAGCAAGCCAGAACAGGAGCAAGGCAGAGACAGTCATTCGCATCCCTGGCCTTCATGCCGCCCCACTCACCTAAGACCTTCTGGAGCCTCGTGCAAGGCTTCCCTGGCTTCGAAAAGCATGCTGACCCTGGCAGAAAGCCTTTAAGCAAGACATCTGGTTTTCTGACAAAAACCGGAAGTACTGGTTAATGCCCTCCGGAGGCTTCAGACATGCACGTGGCCTGCTGCCTGGGGGCATTTGCCCCTCGCAATCAATGGTAGGACTGCCACTGGGGGCAACCTCCAAATCACTCCAGAACTGCTGGAGGAAGAAGGCAGAGAAGCTTTGCTGCAGCCACCTCTGCCCTCTTCCCACCCACCTAGCTGCTTATGAAAACAGCTGGATGAGTGAGGAGGGTGGCAATTCCACCCCTCCGGGAGCACCCTTGCAGTGCACTGTGCATTTCGGTTTAAAAGAAACAGGAAGAGTGGTGCATGCTTGAAGCTCCAGGTAAGGAGGTGTGGGGAGGTGTAGCATCGCCATACCTCCCCTTCCCTCACCCACCAGATTGGAAGATGGTTATGGTGGCGCATGTGCATTCAGGCAGCACTTTGGCTCAGACTGAGCATGCCTCAGGGCCTCCAGCAACTGGCATCAACACTGGGTAGAAATCCCAGATCAAGTGGGAGGGGTCCACGAGATGAGTCCACGACTGGCTCTGAACAAACCAAATTCTTAATTTAACAGGCGAATGAATCATGGGGGTGGGGGTGGAGGTGGATTTTTTAAGGTGGAATGGGAGGGAATCTCACTTGACAATGGAGCTAAATGAGCCCCAGCATCGACTAAATTGTCTGGTCCTCATAAGGTATTGTTTATACAAGGTCTTACATGTCACGGAAAGAGACATGTGGCAATGGCTGTCACAACACTGAGGTTAACAACGGTCAGGGCCTTGGGTGCACTTTATTTATATAGCCCAAAGCCCCAAAGCTCAAGACAGATAAAACATTGGCTGTCATTCACATTAAAATCCTGAAAAGTAAAGGGGTGACTTCTTATTCCCAATTTAGGGCTCAATCCTGAGCCCTCCAGTACCCGTGGTTTGAGCATAACAGTAAGGCATGTCCAGTAAGGCATGACCAGCATGGGTGGCAAGGTTTTACTGCCTGCGCTATGCCAGCGCTCGAGCTCAGCGCCCGAAGATGGCAATGCAGGACCGGCAGGCAGTACGTTTGCTGGTCCCTGGCATTGCACAGTCTCCAGGTGGGTGGAACTGGGTGGGGGGAGGGGAGGGGTGATTACCAGCAGTGACTTCCACTGACTGCCCCAAAGGCAGAACCAAGAGGGGGGGAGGGTGCAAGAACACGCACATGGCTGATCTGAAGTTTGACTCAAGATCTGCCACCACTGGTCACATGAAGAGGGCAGAAGACTAAATAAACAGTGACTCAACTTTGCTGGTGGGATCGTTTTGCAGCAAACATTACCTGCTTTCTTTTGTTTCCACAGAATTAGTTTCTTTGCCATTTTAAACTCCAGATCCAATTCCATGGGAGTTTTCATGGGGGAATGCATGGCCACTTCTCCAAGAGGCAAAGCAGGTCTGGAAGGTACTCCGGCAACATTTGAAGTCCCCTCAGCTGGGCTCCATCCTGCAGAAGCTGTTGAGTGATGTCCCCCAGTCTCCCTCAACAAAGCTCCACTAGTTGGATATTCCTTTGACACGTGCAAAGTCACTACAGTCGTGAAAGGTGAAGCAGTCGTCCCAGGGGAGCCCCACAGTCGCTGCCACCACCATTGTCCTTCCACCAGGCCAAACTGCATTAGAAACATGAACCAGGCTAATTCCGGAAGCATCTTCTTTCCCCACTGTCAATCACAGAAGGGTCAAAGTTCCTTTCCGCCAGTGGCTTGATTTCTAGCTCCAACTTTTACAGCTGGTCAGAGTTAAAAGAAGCGACTTCATCTTCCTGGCTATTTCACAGAGGGTAGACTTCTGCCTCAGTGCATCAGCCTTTGGATGGAGGGGTCTGTCGTTTGTTGAACTAACTTACAGTCTAAAGTGGGTCTAACAAATTTACATCCTTCTCAAAAAGGAGACTCTGAAGTCTGTTAGCTCCCAATTTCTTTTCTCATGGAAATGAAGGGTATGCCAGCCAGCATTAGGAGGAGTTTCTCATGCGCACCAATCATCGCAGAGGGGCCCAGTCTCCTCCTCTCCCCCTCCCCAAATCTTTGCCTCCTAAGCAGCTTCAAAGAGTGAAGAAACTTTTGTTTGGTCTCAAGTCTCCCCACAGTATGTCCATTGCCCTGTGGGTGCACATAGGAAGGAACTAATATGCTAATGAAACTCAGGAGGGCCAGGAATGCCAAACGACACAGAAGTAATTATTACAGTTCACTTTCCATGTTTGATATTTCTGAATACCATCACAGAACTGTTAAGAAATGGGGAAGGAATGTTTCTAATCTTTCTTTACATGTATTCTCTTGAAATATTGGTGGGCACTGAGATAGCTCTGCTGCACTCCTCACTTGCACACTTATTTTCCTCTTAAGAGCAGACGATGCCAAATGCATTTCTGGCACCTGGTTCATTTTGGAGGCACAGTCCAGGGGAAAGGGCTCCACCCTAACCCGACTGAACGCCCAAGGAACTCTTGAGCAAAGCAGACCGAAATGGTACTTCAAAGCCCCATCCCCAAGTACTGGCTTCCAAAAGCCTCCTCTACATCCAGCCGATGTAGCAATTCAAACTGATTTTAGAACTGTGTTCACATTGCTTTCAGCAGATGTGACCTAATTTTTTCAAATGCGAGCTTTTCCATACTCTGCGTAAGTAATCCCATGGCAAATACCCTTAAACGTTCCCATTAAGGAAAGGGCAGATTTCACGAAATGTCCAAGTGCCCCATTAAGGATCTTTAGTAAACTATACACAATATTTGGAGAACATTCAGGATCATAAAAGCCAAGTTGTTAGCCAGAATTCTCAGGGCTGAAGGAAAGTGAGCATTCAGCAACACAGCAGTGCACAAGCTTCTTCTCTGCCATAAAAATCAGTAGGTAGCTTTTGGCAAATGAATCCTTTTCAGATATTAAACAGGGCTAAATGAATGCCAGTAGGGTGAGTGCGGGATAGTGGCATCATGCTGATTCCTGGAGACTGGAGCTAGCAACCCTCCTTGTACATACCCAGGATTCTCCAGATGATGAGGAACTCTGGGTCATGATACTGTATGTAATCTGAGGAGAGGTCATCCCTCCACTTCAACCTTTGTCTGCACTCTGAGACAAGGATACTGACCCACCTCACAGGGATTACTGAGTAGCATATATGAAACGGTAATGCAGACGCATCCCGAGGGGGCGTGTCACCTGGTACAGCCAAGGGCCAACCCCAACCCCTGTGGGCCACGCCTGCATGCCAATCACTTCCAAGGCATGCAGGATGACTTTTAGGGCTGCCTGGCTATCATACATATCATTACATATCATTGGTGGGTCTGGGACCCACCCAGTGATGTCATCCGGGCGCGCCAAGAACCGGAATGCCTGCATGATTGACAGCCCTCCGCCCCATGGCAGAGGGCTGCCACGCCCCCCTGCGCCTCACAGAGCCCTAATTGCTCCATTTCAGAGCGGTTCGAGACGCAAGGGAGGGAGGGAGGGAGGGCCCAGCACCAGCTCGCCCGTCCTCCGGAGAGGCGGTGCAGCCCGGGCCTGTCCGCCAAACTGGCGGAACGGCATACCGGGCCATTCCGCCTGGATCATGCCACTGGACCCACCAATGGGTTGCAACCCCATTCTTGGTGGGTTGTGAACCTGACAAGGCAAATTAGGCTATGTGCATCAAGGATTAAACAACCCTGCTACTGGAGTAGGGAGAAGCCCATTGGCATGCCCAGCCCATGTTCCGCCCAGCAGCTGGGTCAACACTCTTTACCCCTAGCAGCAGCTCTCCACCCCTCCCTGCCCATGAACATGCCCTCCTGGCATGCCAGGCTCCATTTCAGAGCCCGTATGGGGCCAAGGAAGGGCAGGGGGGCAGAAACCATGTGCCTCTTCGAGCGGCAAGGCACCTTGTCCCCACCCACCCAATGGTTGGTCCACAACTGCTGCTGCTCAATCACCATTATAGCCACAGAAGCTTGAGCAACTGGTAAAGCAAACTTTTTTTTAAGGTGGGTCCTGATGCTAAAATGTTTGGGAACCACCAGTCTAAGGTACATAGGGTGGAAAACTCAGTTGGGAGAACATAAAGGGACCTTGCTCCTTGCTTTCCTGACAACTGTCCCCAAAGGGGAAAAAAATCAAAGCTAGTCAGACTGTTCCCTTGGCCCCAAGTCAGTTGGCAACCTAAGAGTGCCTCAGCATATGCTTCTCTGAGAATACACTGGTTGGAAACTGCTGATTCATAGGCACTGTTTTAACCATAATTGCTACCTGTCTGGTAGTAAAATTAGCTTCTCCTAACTCCCACACAAGTTTACCTTTTAATTCTGCCTTGGAGTGAGGCAGTGGATATTCTGAATAAAAAGGTAAAGGTTTCCCCACGACCGAATGGTCTAGTCGTGACCGACTGTAGGGGGCGGTGCTCATCTCCGTTTCAAAGCCTGTGAGCCGGCGTTTTTGTCCGATCATGGTGGCCAGCATGATTCTACGCCGTAGCGCACGGAACGCCGTTACCTTCCCACCAAAGTGGTTCCTATTTATCTACTTGCATTTTAGGTGCTTTCGAACTGCTAGGTTGGCAGGAGCTGGGACAAGCAACGGGAGCTCACTCCGTCACGCAGTCTCGAACTCCCAACCTTGCGGTCGAAAGCCCAGCGACAGCGGATTAACTCGCTGCGCCACCACGTCCCCATTCTGAATATGTATGTTCAATTAATTTTTCCTTGAGGAAGATGGCAATGACAGCTTTAATCCTTGCAGACTATCCTGTGGAAAAACTCAGGTCTGATGCTTGTCCGTGAACAGCTGACTTGAGTTGGGGGAAGGGAAGGGCCTATGTGAGAGAGATGTGAACAAAGCCAGTATGACTACACAGACCGCTTCCTGAGAGGCAAGAAGAGCACGTAGTGGAACAAGAACAAGAAGTGGAAAGAGGGACAGATAACAAAGAACAGCACATAAAGTATAGCCCACACCTGAAGAGTCAGAAAGGCCAAAGCACAAAACAAGGTGAGGATTCATTGTCAAATACAATGAAAAAGCAGGGGCAGGGTTTTTTTTGGGGGGGGGTGAGGGATTGTTTTCTTCTTCAGAAAGCAGGTCAATGAAGCTGTGGGTGAGATGCTTAGGGGAGATGGTGAAGTGGTAACAGATGACAGAGCAGTGGCATAGCTCGGGGGGTCAAAATGCTAAATATTGATCACGCCGCAATGCATTGTGTAAGTGGCCCCTCCTCCTCCTCGCTGCCAGAGCTATACGGGATGGCCAGAGCAATGCAGAGGCGTCTCCTCCACGTTGCTCTGACCACCAAGTATGGCTTGGCGGTGAGGGGGACGGACCACTTACACAATGCATTGCGGTGCCATCGATACTTCGCGTTTTGACCCCCCCCCGCTACGCCGCTGTGACAAAGGAAAGGCAGAGCGCTCGTTCTCATTTTGCAGCTGTCTTCTCTCACAAAGGAAAGGCTGAGTTCCTCGGATCTTATTTTGCAGCTGGCTGCACTCACAAAGGAAAGGTAGCCCAACCCAACAAAGGCTGCACTAACGAGGAAGGCGGGAGGGGGAATTCATGGCTCAAGATAGACAGACATCCGGGCAGTGGTGTCATTCAAATGATTTAGGAACAGGAAATCACTTTTGATTGGCACTTGTCGGGAACCCAGAACCAGCCACGGAGCCCGTTAGGATCCGGAACTCCCGTTCTGGTCCGTTCCCCCTGAATGACATCACTGCATCCGGGACACATCTCGTGACTTCAGATCAGCGGTTCCCAAACTCTCCGGGAGTTGGAGAAGTACTCTAAGTGTCTGCAGGGGCAGGGCGAAGGATCATGTCGCTGCTTTGGGTGACGGGCTGTCACCTGTCACTGTGCCAGGCTCCGAGGGCTGCGGGGATCCCTGCAGAAGCCTCTGCAGGGCTCCCCAAACATCTGCAGAAGTTAAAAAAAAGCAACAGCTGCCCACTTCTGGGTTGCGAAAGCGAAAGTGCAAATGGGTTGCGATCACTTTTTTTAGTTCTGCAAATGTTTGGGGAGCCCTGCAGAGGCTTCTGCAGGGATCCCCACAGCCTTCGGAGCCCGACACCAGCAACATGTAAGGCACTCGCAGCCCCTGTCACCCCAGGCAGCGACACTATCCTGGGGGTGGCATCGCCTCCTTCGCCCTGCCTTCATTGTGACGCCCCAGTTTGAAAACCTCTGCTTTAAATGAATACAAGTCTCCAGAATCAAACGGACCACACGCCAGGGTCCTGAAGGAGCTTGTGGGAGTTCTGGACAACAATTGTCCCTATCCTTAAATAGGGGAAAAGGAGGATCTGGGAACTAATGGACCAGTCAGCTCCATTTCAATACCTTTAACATTTCTTAAACAGAACATCTGTGAGCACTTGGGAAATGAGAACGTGATTTGCAGGAGCCAGCATGGGTTTGTCATGATCAAGCTCCGCCACATGATTCTCATCTCACTCTTTGATAGAGTGACTAGACCCAAAGGTCATGAGGATGCTGTGGACAGAGGGTTCATAGAGTTTGCAATGCATTTGACAATGGTGCAAGTGCGGCACTCACTAACAGAACTATTAGGGTGGACCATTTCCCCTTGTGGGGCGAAGACAGTTGCAAAATAAGAACTGAGAGGCTCATACCCAAAACAAGATCAAAACAGGCCACTTCTTTGCTGTTTTTGACATTTCTCTCTATCCTCAGCTGAATCTGTGCTTTGGCCCTCCTGACTCTCTCTCCCCAAGTGCAGGCGATACTTATGTATGGTTATCTGTTCCTCCTTCACCTTCTTTTACATGCTGTTAGTGGCGCTGCTAAGTGGGAGCAGCTGGGGCGGACTGCCCCAGGTGTCATGCCCCAGGGTGGGGGCAGGGTGACGGGCGCACTGCCCAAGCCCCCACCAAGAAGGGCTATTAAAATTAGCTTGCCTGAAATCCAGGGCACAGATTTGACTACTCTTGGCTTTCCCTTGATATCGAGAATACAAGAGGTTCATTTACATTCATTTACTTTCAGCATTGTCTGCTGAAAACAGTCAAGGTGGCATATAAAGATTTCAAAATTAAGGCATGCATCAGGAAACTGCAGATTTAAAATTATTCTAAAATGGCATAAGAAGTTCAGAGCAGGTCAAAACAATAGTTTTGAAAGTTCCACCTTAAAAGACAGCAGAAAAAGTTTCAGCCAAAAGGTTTTCAGCATGCCCAGTGAAAAGACAGAGCACCACTTACATTGGAGCAATAACTCAGTCAGAGCATTGCAATAAGTCAGAGCATTGCAGGTACAAGAAACCTTCCTCTGACACATTCTGACCTAAAGAGGTGGATATTAACTGAAGGAACCTGTACTTTGGAAGCACCAGACATCCACTTTTAACTAATAGGATCAGTGGCAGAATAGGAGGCGTGTGGGTGAAGTGAGCTCATGTTTTGAAGTCAGCTCAACCTTTCCTTGCACAACCAGCATCTGCTGTTCAAGGCCACTCTGTATTTCTCATTCTTGTTCTGCCCTCTACCGGGCAGCAAAATAGTTGACAAAGCAAGAATGCAGCACTTCTGTCAACCACCACCTCGCTGGAAACCTCCCATTTCCTGATCTGGAAAATCTCAAGGCAATGGACAAAATGAGGCCCTGCCTGGCAACTGGCAGGCCTGTTTATTGAGAAGGCTACTGTAGTGTGGTGGCCAAGAGACTCGAGTGTGCCTCTGCTCGGTAGCATAGCTACAGGCGTGTGGGGCAATAGGTATTGCAGGCTCCGCAACATGCCATGCAAGCGGCCCCTCCCACTCACTGTTGGAGCCATTCTGTGTTGCAGTCGCTGCCCAGAATGGCTCCACCACCATTTACCGCACCACCACCCTGTAGCTACCCAACTGCCCCTGCTACAAATCCACTCTCAGGGCAGACCCCCATACCAGCACTTTTGAGATGACTATAGGTCTTAGCATTCCTTTTTTTTTTTTTGTATCCTACTTTTGTTTTTAAGTGGTATCTTTGCAATTATAGGAAAGGATTGAAACAGACTTTGGCAGGCAAAGCAGATGCTCTACTGCTGAGCTAGGCTCCTACTGTTTTTATTATTTCTGTGTTTGTGAGCCATTTGGAATTGTTTTCGGAAAAGTGGAATTTACAACTAAATAATGGTGATAATAGTATTGACCTACCTAATAATAGGCTTGATCTATAATAGCTACCTGTTGTGAGGATTGCTGAACAGAGCTGCCAGTCTTCCAGGCCTTGCATGGCCTGGAGTCTTGGGGAATCAGCGTCCAGGAGACTGCTGGAAACCTTTCCGGGAATTTTCATGGGGCTTCCCTGGGCAAATGACTTCACATTGGGGTTGTTCCACTCTCCTGGAATAGCTTTAGTGAGAGATGGCAACCGTACATGTGAAGTGCTTTGAACACCACCTAAAGCTTTTTCTTCAGAAAAAGAACGTGAGGTAGAAATTCTCAAAATAAATAAATGGAGTACTATACAGACACTTTGGGTTCAGGCACTATGATTATTTTATTTGTTTTATTTTGAAGAATTTATACCCTGCCTTTCCCATGCTGAAGCAAATGCCCAAGGCGCAGTGGCGTTATTCACCAGAAAGCAGCGGAACGCGGCGTGACGCAACGGGCGGACTGCCGCTCAAAGGTAAGTCCCGCCCAGCGTACCGGGTGAATAACGCCACTGCCAAGGTGGCTTACATGAGCAGGCTAGTCTAAACCACCATTTTTTTCAATGGGTTTTTTTTTTTTTTACAAATCTACAGTATTCTTGTGATCTGCCAATCCTCAGGCCCAGACGTCACCTTCCCAATGTGGTACTCTCCTTTGGCTGCCTGCCATCAAGCCTCAGCAGGCAATCACAGGTCAAGCCTGGACAGGCCCTCAAGGTCGTAGTCCATTCTTTGCCGGCTGGCCTCCTCACACACTCCATCGCAACTCTCACTTGCGGTGAGCTAATCAGCTCTACAGCGCCTCTGTTCTGCCACCACAGGTACTGCAGCTTGTCACCTGCAGCTAGTCACAACCTGGCATCCATCTCCCATCCAAAAGCAAACTGCAGATTTTCCTGCTTCGCTTCAGGCAGTACCAGCAGCTCAGCCAACAGTCCACACCTCCTGCCCCATAAGGAAGATTATGGGAACTTGGTTAGTTGGTCAGATTGCTGGTTGGAACTGTGATTGTTGATTGATGTGCCAACAATTAGAGGTCATCTATGCTGAACAAGATATCCATCAGGATTTGGGAGAACTGAATCCCCTGAACTGGCCCCAGGTTTCCTGGGTGCCTCAGCAGACTGCCCTTTGTGGGCCATTTCCTGTCTGGGCGAGTCCCAAAAGATTTGTCCTTACACCACTGCACAAAGGCTGTAGGCACATTTGTGGTCTTAGGATCAGCAAGGGCTCTTCTGAAGGCCCTGGGACCATTGGCAGCTGCCCAACAATGTTGGTCCTGATGCCAGCCCTGATGGCACCTCTGCCGTTGCGAGGACAGGGCAGGGGCAGGTGTGTGTCTATAAGGAGCAGGCAGTTTGGATAGGCAGCAAGAGACACAGACGCAGAAATGTTCAAGCTGCAGTCAACTGAAAGTAGGGATTTGGGCTTCAGAGCTGCCCAAGTTGCTCTCTAGGGATCTGCCTTATAGGAGTGCCAGTATGTCTCCACTGATAAACTGCTTGTATAGCTGCAATTTTTTTAAAAAAAATTACGCACTGTTATATCTCCAAGGGGGCAATCCTAACCTGGTGTTGCACCAGCACAGGGCTCTTGCACCAGACTAGCGCTGTCCCAAATGTGCTGTAAGGTGCGTCTGCGCCGTGGATTCGGTTGCTGAGCTGGCACAGGCAGCAGTGCTGGCACACATGCACCGCACAGCATACTAGCTGCACCGGCCATGCGCTACCTTAGTTCCACCGGTGCAGGCCCAAACTGAGGCCTGCCAGAAGCAGGCAGGAGGTGTAATGGTGCAGAGAGAGGGTGGACTCGTGGGTGGAGAGGGCGGTGGAGATGGGACAAAAGCCACATCCAAACACACACACCCCGTCTCTGGTCTGGCCATCCCCAATTTGGGCTGCTCCTGGCTGCATGGACTTGCTCCTGCTATTTTACTGGCGCAGATCTGAGCAGCCCTATTGGGCTGCATGCAGCGTACTGTGGAGCAAGGGGACACTCATCCCTCTGCCCCATGCTAAGCTGCTGCCGCCTCCTAAGGCTTTTTTTAACATTTTATTTTTAAATTGTGGGATCCACAGGGTTTGCTGTTTTTAAATTTTAACTGTTTTTTAATTATTGTTTTTAATATGGTTTTAATTGCACATATTGTATTGCCTTTCAACGTTGTAAGCCACCTTGGGTGCCCTTGGGCAGAAAGGCGGGATAGAAATTGAATAAACAAACAAACAAACAACGTGGTTAGGATGCAGCACAGGTCAGCCAGCCTGCCTATTCCAGCGCAGGTTAGGGTTGTGCCCCAAGGCTGCTTTATCCAAAAGGAAGCTAACAGCCCAATTCTATGTAGCGCTGCCACTGCCAGAAATAGTGTTCTGGCTGCGTAATATGCTTTACAGCATTTTAATTGGTGGTCCAGAAGCTTGCGTAGACATCATGGAGGCCCTGCATGTGGCAATGGAGAGGAGAAGACCAACTGACCTCCGTAGGTTGGCGGGGTGGAAGGGGAGAAGGCTGGCAGAGTGTGTCCTATCTAAGTTTCCCCACTCTAATGCAGCTGCACTGGTGTAGCTTCCACTGCATCCCACAGCGGAATTCTGCCCACATCTGTCCCCTTGCTGGATTCGTGCCCATTACTCCAGGTCTTGCACAAAGAGACATCATTATTTATTTAATTTATATACTTTCTGTATTGAAAAGTGTGCAATGTAATGAGTTACACAATATCTATGCTCCATTGGTATAAACATGCAATATTTAACATGCATAAATGAAGGATGAATCATATGATTGTCTGCCCTCCTATCTGTCTGATCTAGGTACAATGACTCACCACCCTATCATTCAGAGATTCCCTTAACCACAGCTGATAGAAGCAGTGCACTTGTGGTTACCTTGCCCAAATTTTTCAAGCAGAGGTAATTAAGGAGTCAGTTATGGGCTTGTGGCTTCTAGTTTCAGCTGATTACTATAATTTTCTGTTTTAACTATCCTGATCATCTTCTGGATGGGTGAGTAGACACATTATAGACAATATAACGTCAGAGTTTCTGGAATAAGCCACCTTTGCAACATCAAGGTAAGGAAGGTAGACTTCAGTACAGACTTGGACAACTTGTGTCCAGTGGTCTACCAAGCAAATGGAGCCCATTAGCCATGGTTGGCATCCGATTATGTTCTCAATGGACCTCCTGGTTTTGGATTCTTAGGCATGTAGCAGAACAGGAAGGTTACTAAGCTGCTGTACATGGCTGGTGGGTCACAAGTTGTGCAGACTTAACAGGACATGGGTGGTTAGTGCATCTCATTTTCTTAGCAGTAGGAGGTCCTTCATACTGTGAGTGCCCTTAGCCATATTAGGCAGTTTTTAGTGCAGGTGCCCTTGTTAGCAGAGGCAGATCTAAGGGGGGGGGCAAATCTGTAAGTTTTGCAAGAAGCCTTACCCTGTCATGTAAACCCCTCCTCTCCCTTGCTGCTGTAGCCAGTAAGCAACGCCAAGATGTTGCTGTTCCCTGTGAGGATTGGCTAGAACAGTGCAGGAGAGGAGTGTTTTCCACTGCAAGGTAAGGCTTCTTGCAAAACTTACAGATTTGCCCCCCCTTAGATCCGCCTCTGCTTGTTAGGATAGAGTAACAAATCTTGAGGTGATTTTATATTACCTGTTCATTTGCAAACTTACAGGATGAGCCGGTAACAAGTCAGCAAGCAAGCAATATTGGTCTGAAAGCCATACCTGTCCAGCATAGTAATATCCTAGAAGCTGCTTCTCCAGAATCTCTTATATTAGCTACCTTCTCCAACCAGTTCTTAAATTCTCTCCTTAGTGCTTTCTAAAGTAGTACTTCGTTGTAATGCACTGTTGATAGAGTGACATAAACTGATGGCCACTAGCCATCCAATACGCTTAATCAATATCCTGTTGTCTCCATATACAAGTGCCAGATTATTCTAAGGGCTAGACAGCAGAGCTGATTTTCCATAACCAAAAAAAAAAGCATTTACACAAAAAGAACTAAGGGTGAAAATGTGCCCATGATGGAGCCAAGACAGATACAGAAAACTGCAAGGTAGGCATGCAAACAGCCAAAACTGAGAGTGAACATTCAGGTCAGGGCATCAGGAGGCTTAATATAAGAGAAATGTTTGAAGAAATTAGGTAAAGCCTGTTTAGTCAGCTGGAAGACAGAGCCAGTTCTGGGAGGTTGTCAAGCTGCTCTGGATAAGTGCTGTTCATTCATTCAGGAACATAAAACAGCCTTGCTGGATCAGGCCAGGGGCCCATCTACTCCAGCTTACTGTATCTCACAGTGGCCCAGCAGATGCCTCTGGGAGCACACAAGACAACCAGATACTTGTATCTTGCTGCCACTCCCCTGCATCTGGCATTCTGAGGTCTTCCCATTTTCTTTTATAAGAACAGCTGGGTGGCTGAGACAAATGAGGCTGAGCAATGATTCATCCTGCTGTGTCTCATGCCAGATAAGCCTATGCTACCCTGATCCTTGGAGAAAGACTGGGAAAGAACCAAATAAAACATGATGTAAGACTGCATCAGGAAATCAGATGATGTGACCCCAATGTTGAACAAATCCATGTGTCCGATGGACTCTCTCAAAAGAACTTCTCTGCTTTCAGCGTTTGGCCTCTATCAATAATGAATTTTCCAATGAACATCCTGCAACTAGCCTTTTGCAACTTCACTTAAAAAACTTGTGTTTTTCCCCCAGTTTGTCTACATCATGAAGACAAACTTCCAGTTAACTTTGGCATGGAGTTTTTCACAGAGCTGCCCTCCTGACATCTTCAAGTCGCCTTCCAAATGGGCTAAATTACATATCCTCTGTTTTCCCTGTCCATGGCTGACAGATGCAGCTGGCCAGACCACAGCTGTGCATCATGCGCAGTCTCCTGTCTGCAGAATGAGCAATGCCCAGCAGCAGACCCAGAGCCAACAGCGGGAGAGTGCCAGTTCATTAAGTTATAGGAACGTCTCTCTCAGCCAAAGCTAAATCTCAGGAGTGTATTTTTAAAGATGCTGGGGGAATGAGTAACGTTTTCTATCACAAAGACAACTGCAAGCATCTGCATAAAGAGCATCATGACTAACGTAGAAGAAGGTCTTCATCTTCTCCCCAATAGCTTCTAGTGCAGGGAAACAAATCCTTTACAATATTTGCAGCTGCAGGACTGCTTGCCACCTTTCCCAGCTGGGCTCTCAGTGAGGATCATCCAGCCGAGCAACTGCTTCAGCCAGCAGGAAGAAGGTGTGGGGGAGCAGGCAGAAGTGTGAAGACAAGAGAAAGACGTGGTGTGCATGTAATTATAATGCCACTGGGCACAATAGACTGGTCAAAATGTGATGTTCTGCTTGATGTGACCTGCAAGCCATAACTTGGGGGGGGGGGGGCTTGGTGTATAGCAGGGTATCCTTATTGGATTATAATCAACAGCAAGTATAATGGCACACATGGATCACAACTGATTATACATATGATACACAAAAGGCACAAGCCATTTCCTCCTGCATGCAAAAGAGGAGATTTTACTGCAGCTTTCTAATGAAGCCACCTGCTGGTTCTCAACAAGGAACATTGCTGCTGACTGCACAAGGCAACCTACAACATTCCTGGCCATCACACATTGAGAGGGGCTTTCTGTGCCTCCCAGCCTTGGACAATGACATCATTATGTCAACACTGACTTCTGGTTCAACCAAGCTCCAAGCTGCATGGAGCTTGGCTGTGAGCTGTGTGGCCATGCAAATGAATAAGAACACTGCTGGGAGGGCCAGGGCATCACAGAGTTATTTGGTTCTTGTCTCTCTCTCCGTCTTTGTGCTGGAAGGGTCAGGAAAGTTATTATGGACATTGCATTGACACAGCAAATATACTGGTGCTACTTAGACATAGGATTGTACTGTTAAAGTGTCCCATCTGCTTTGCCAGTTTAATCTGTGGATTCCAAAGATAATACAGTATTGGCAATGGTAAGAAGCAACTTGCTTTACACATTGTATTTAATACAGCTCAGGCTATAGATACATATGTGTTAACTTGGATTAGAGGATTCTATGATACCACAAGCATGGGTTATTTGTCAGTCTCTCTCTGTTCCAGTGGCCTTTTGGCAGCAGCAGACAAGAAATCATCCCAGTTTTCTTGGCAAAGACGTTTCAGCTAAATATCCTCTTTTTGTTCTGGAACATTAATGGTTGTTTTATTACATGAATTCTACTTTCTCTTTTTCAAATTCAGAGACAACAGACTTCAGAAAGGTCAACCGTTACAATGATAGGTATCGATTTTAAAATATTAACATGTTTTCTATATATTACCATCCTAATTTTCCAAGCAATTGTAAAGGAACTTTGGCCAATACTGGAAAAATTGACCTAGACAGAATTCATTCCACATGGAGGAGCTGGGGAGCCGTCTTGAAATGGGAGAATAGCTCTATTGCGTGCAACTCTAATGATCATTTGAAGCAAAAGTGTAAAGCCGGCTGTCCTGACTGACAAGCACAAACATAATCTTTGCCAGTAAAGCAAACCAACGGACAATATCATCCTGAATATGTGTGAGGTTGTGTCTGCCTGCAGGGCTGCTACAGCCTGCTTCCAACACTACCAGAAGTTATTTTACATGGATCATGCACAAGCATCTCCCTCCTGGGAAAACTCCTGCTTCCTCCTCCCAAGAACAGCATTCTGAGGCTGACCTGCGAAGCATCCTGTCCTATCCTCCATTCTGGACAGATCAAGAGCTCCAGGTCATAGTGACAGGACTGCTGCATCCAAGGCAAATGTGTCCTGGTCAAATGAGTCCCAGGATTGGTCATTTCTATCAGGTTTTGTGCATCCTGGACATTTCTATCCCAATATATGTATATTTATATTAGATGTACTTTTTTATTTTTTAAAACATAGGATTAGGGCTGGGATAAGAGGCTTCAAATATATAAAATGGGCTTTGTTCAGTTATAATTTGTTTGTTGCCTAGTTAATGTGGGTTGCAAATAACTAGGATGCAATGCAAAAAATCATGACTGTCCAGGGATGCCAGTGACCAGGATGTATTTGACCAGGATGCAAATTGACCTGGTCCCCCAAGTCACATACCACACACAGCCTTCCTCTTTCAAATGTAAATTGTCTGCTACTACCAGAGAACAACAGCCTTGATGGAAAGACTAGTTCACACCTGACTAGTTAGCTGGCCAGACTTGGAAGCATGAAATTTAGTATCTCTGAATTTCAAGCCAGACTATCACAGCATGCAGTAAAGGGGGGGGGGGGTAAGCTCCCAAAATGGGAAAAAGGACAGCTGCCCAGCTGAAGTGAGAAAACAAGATGTGTGAGAGATACAAGAGGTAAGCTAGGCTTGCAAGATGCCAGGTAAGCCAGGATGAAGGCCAGGATGCTGCCCAGCTAAGGAAGAGATAACTTTTAAAGTGCTCTTTCCTTCTCATGCCAGGAGGATTCGGAACTAAGTGAATCCTCTAATCAGGCTCACTTTTTACTGTATTTTGAACTTTGCCTCTTGATCTCTTGATCTCCAATTCAGAATTTGAATGTCTGTTTTCCCTTGTTCAATTTTATATTAATCCCCAATCATTTCTTTGATTTGTTTAAAACCAACCTGCCTAGTGCTTTAACCCACAAAGCCATTGGTTCTTCCATCTCTGACACTTTGCAGAACATTGCATGCTACTTAGAGAAGTTGTGTGTGGGGGGAATAACTCAGCAGGAGGGCTGTTGATTGGCAAAAAGACCCCTGCTGGATGAGGGGGTGGGATCCTGACCCTGCACGTCCAGTGGCAGTTGGCATCTACCCCATGTGTACAGTGATGACATACGTACGCCATGAGTACAGTGTATGTGTGATTTTGACGCTATCTCAGGGTAGGGAGAAGCACACAATTTCCCAGAGGGGTCCTTCTCTGTTCTACCCTGGAGATTACCACAACATGCAACTGTTAGCAGCGTGTGGAGCAATATTGCCCCCTGCTTCGGCTGCAACTTGAACAAGGGAAAAAGAGGCCAAGATTTAGCCAAGAGGGTTAATGCCTCCGTTTGCCCGAAGATAACAGCTGAAGATCTGAAGGTCGTGAGCTCGAGACTACCGGAAGTCTCTGTGAGCGGCAGACCTTGCAAACTGCGGCTGATTAAAAGCTGAGTTCCAGCTGCCTCGTGGGAGGAGGGGTGTGCTGGTCAGCTGCGTCTCTGGTGGGAGCAGGGAAGCCTCTTATCAGCCAGCAGAAGACAGACGGGCGGCTAAGAAAGAAGGCTAAATCCAGAAAGAAAGATCTGTACGGGTGTTGTTCTTGAAAGATAGAACATTTCTGTAAATTGTAAAAACCTTTGGGTTTGTGAATAAAAGTCTGCCTATGTAAACCGCCTTGAGTTACAGTCATTAATCTAGTGATCTTAAGAAAGGCGGTATATAAATACATGTATTATTATTATTATTATTATTATTATTATTATTATTATTATTATATTTACTTAGTAAAATAATACATTAAGTAATGTATGTAATTCCATTAGATAATGTAACCTAGTGCAGTAATGCATTGTGTCACCAACTTGGACCACATCAACCCCAGAGCTCTGTGTATCCCCAATATGCCCAGCTGGCCATCTCCCTCCCTCCTGTTGGATAGACCTGCCTTATGGAGAGTGAAAGATGGAGGCTGACCGGGAGGCAAAGTCTATCAGGCAGGTAGACCTGGGCTCCAGAGCATTTGCTGTCGCTTCCCCCGCCCCCCAATGATGTCAGCTGGTGCAGTCCACACACCTCTGGTGACATCACTTAAGCACATTTTCAAGGTGGCAAATGAAAAGCCCAAGTTTCGTGTTAAGAGACTTCCCAAAGGCAGTAGTCCTGAGAGGTACCACAGCAATTTCTCAGAGGTTCTAAGCCCAAAGCCTAACCCAGGAAACAAAAAATCAGTCATTAAATACTGCTGGTGAGAGAGAAAACTGAAGAAACAGTGCTGGTCAGCAGTTTTCAGCAGTCTCTCCTTCCCCCGCTCTCAATCCCCCCTTTTGTACAGCAGCTTCTGAGCATAAGCAGTCTACATGATCCATACACATTTGGTATTTCAGCAGCAGTATCTCTAAAGAGCTAAAAAAAAAAAAATCCCTAACTAGCCGCAGGGCCAGTTCCTGAGGCAGAGAATTGGGAATCTGCTCCCCTAGGAGCAGAAGAACCTAGTCACAGCACTGGGACAAACCATTCTAAATGTGGCACATGAACCTTAGGGTCAAACTAAGAATTACACAAAGGTATAACACATAGTGACATAGCTAAGGGGGAAGAGGGGTCAAACGTTCCATGTGCCATGTGTCAAGAGGGGTGACATGCCAGCCGCGGGGGGGGGGGGTTCTTAATTTTTTTAACAGTAGCAATGGGTTGAATGTGCCTAAAAAGAGAGAAAACCCACGGACTTCAGCACTTTGCCCCACTCTGTTTCTGATCCAAATGGCAAGCCCCTCCCCACTATTTTAGTTGAAAATGTTTTACATGGAAACTAGCAGAAGATTTTTTCTATAATGCACAGGGGGTGGGAGGGCGTGATCGGGATCAGAACTGCAGCAGGGACAAAGTGTTAAAGGTTCCCCAACCCCTATAATGTTTTTGCCTCATTTGGGACTCTTGCTACTGTTAAGTGGAAAAAACATTGGGACATTTGTCCCAAAGTTATATAAAGATATTGTTGTGGAGCGTCTCTTTCACCAGTCCCCTTTCATTTCTCATCCTCTTTGCACTTCCTCAACTTTAATGCTTGACACCCTCCAGAATACCACCTGGGCTGACAGAGACAGAAAGGTCAAAACTGAAAATGAGGTAAAGAACAAGAAGTAGTAAAAACAAAAATGACAGCAAAGCTACTGAGTTATTCCGTGAGCTCTGTTTTCCTGTGGTTTATGCCCTCAGTTGTTTTGGTAACTGAGCAGACACATTTTAGCTGAGCTCAGAATTTTAACCGCTGATTGGCAGTTTCTCCAAAGACGAGAAACTAGGTGATTTGGTTGTTAAGTTTTAGTATGACGTTTTAGTATGCCAGACAAAATGTGATGACACAGGCCCATTTGTTGCTCATATGACTGACCTGCTTACCTATGGTGGGTCAGTTCATTTCATTAAGAGAAGCATACTAGTGAAGGAAGTAAAATCCTCCTCCCTCACTTCAGGAAGATTTCTCCCAGCCCAGCACCAAAATCAATATTATCACCCTGATCTGCTAATTTTCTATGTGCAGGGATGATTTTTTCATCTTGCGATTCAGTTATCACATGTTCAGTTCAATGACTGTACAATCCAAATACAGTCATTCACACAGAAATGTGCACTTAGGTACAGACATTCTGTATCTAGATACAGCTATATGATCATCCCTGCAGCCTAAAGGGGCACATTAGTATATGGCTGACAGTCCAATCCGAAGTAAGGCCAACATAGTAAGCCCAACATAGTAAGGCCAACATAACAGGGCTGTATCCTAAAGCCCATTAGGAGGCGGCAGCAGCAGCAACGTGCAGGACAAGGGGCGGTTTTCCCCTTGTACCCGCATAAGGCCCAGTCACCCCTATGGGTCTGCTTGGATCTGCGCCTGCTGTTCTGCAGGAGCAGAGGAAAGTGGACGGGAGCGGCCCGAATCAGGGCTGCCCTGGCCAGGGACGGGCTTTAGGATTTGGCACTACAGCCATCCAGTGTCACTGTCCCCATCACCGCTCACTGCGCCGCCCAGTTACGCCCCCGGCATGTCTCTGGAACACTCTCGTGGAGGCCCTGTGCCAATCGAGTGCTGCCGATGCTCGACTGGTGCAAGGCTGATGCTGCTGACGATTGCAGCGGTGCCCAAGCATTGGCACTGCTGCTTGCACTGATCCAGTGCCATAGCGCCAACGCAGACATGCTTGACGGCATGTTTGCGACAGCGTTCGGCCAGTACAAGAGCATAACGCTGGCGCAATGTGAATATAAGATTGCGCTCTGACTGTTTGTGAAGCTGATTGTCCTTTCTCCACAATGTCCTTCATACCCTCTGACACAGTTCAACAGGCTCCCAGCTCAGGAAGAAGTGCCAGATCAGAGCGGATGTGCATTGGCTCAAGGCCAATGTCAAAATTTTCCAGATTCTGATCTGATATTTATATAAAGCATCCACCCAGTGTCAGAGTAAATGGTTCTGCAATGCTTCTATAGAGCAAACCATAGGAGGAAAGAACTGGGCAGAGAAATGGCCCAGGGGCCAGCAAATCTGCAGGGGACACACTAAAAATATTGTGAATGGGAGGGGCAGAACCACTAAGGGCAGAAGTAACAGGAAGAATGAGGGCAAATTCCAGAGAGGGACTCTAAATATTATAGGAAAGTTACCAATTATAAACAGATATTCAACAATGCAACAAGTTTGTGGAATCTGCTTTTGTGGCAGTTTTCCAGAAAAGGCTGGGGAAAAACAGCAGGATGTTTCTGGACATGTTTGTTTTGTGCTTGAAGTTGTACTATATATTTCCGACATTGTTATGTACAGTTAGTGCTCATTATCCACTAGAGTTAGGTTCCTGGAAATCCTCACAGATAGTGAATTCGCAGACAATGAACCATTGATCCTGTGGGATCACTGGGGTTAGGTGCAAGGGCTACCTTATCTGCCATCAGAAGACTTCAGCAGAGACCCTCAGGAAGCCAACAGAGTGCAGCAGGAAGAGCAGTGGCGTCTCTACAGGGAGGGCAGAGCTCCAAGTGTTGCAAGAAGCCTTACCCTGTCATGTAAATCCCTCCTCTCCCTTGCTGCTGTAGCCTAAGCAATGCCAAGATGTTGCTTTTCCCTGTGAGGATTGGCTAAAACGGTTCAGGAAAGGAGTGATTTCCACTGCAAGGTAAGGCTTCTTGCAAAACTTAGAGCTCTGCCCTCCCTGTAGAGACGCCACTGAGGAAGAGCCAAAAGATCTCTACATGCCTCACTTCTAGAGGTGGCAGGGATCTTCAGAATGACACCTACGACCAGCATGGACCCCTTAAACGTGGCCGGTGGATGCTTCTGCTGGCCATTTTAAAGGGGTCAATTCTGGTCGCAGCAGGTGCCATTCTGAAGGTCCCTGCAGCCTTTGGAAGGTCTCTGCGTGGTGGATAACTAGGACAGAGTAAAGAATTGCAAAGTAGCAATTCTGCCCTTTGCAGAGAAGCAAATTCACATATAAAGAGGACTGACTGTATATCCTGCATTTTATTTTATGTAAAGCAATTAGATTTTTGAAGTCATGTATGAATTGTAAATATATTAATATTCAAAACTCAGTCTAGTAATATCTTTGTCAGGGTCAATTGTATTAGGTTACCTAATAAAGGCTGTACTCTACTGCCAGCACAATCTTATGCATGTCTACTCAGAAGTATGATCCATTATGTTCAGTGGGACTTACTTCCAGACAAGTGTGTATAAGATTCCAGCCTGTGACATTTGGAGTTTTGCTAACATAAAGGTAAAGGTTTCCCCACAACCGAATGGTCTAGTCATGACCGACTGTAGGGGGCAGTGCTCATCTCCGTTTCTAAGCCAAAGAGTTGGTGTTTGTCCTAGGACAAGCTTCCGTGGTCATAGGGCCAGCATGACTATACGCCAAGGTGCATGGAACACAGTTACCTTCCCACCGAAGTGGTCCCTATTTATCTACTTGCATTTAGGTGCTTTCGAACTGCTAGGTTGGCAGGAGCTGAGAAAAGCAATGGGAGCTCACTCCATCGCATGGTCTCAAACTGCCAACCTTCTGGTCAACAGCTCAGTGGTTTAACCTGCAGCTTCCCATGCTAACATGGCTGTCTACAATTTTGTGGGCTTTGGAAAACATTAACGTAATTATTCCTGCCAGCCCATCAATTCCACAGGTAATTTTGGAAAACATGTTCCAAGGACATTTCCAAAGTTGCTCTGGAGGGGGCAACTGGAGATGGGGAGGAGAGGATGCTTCACCCCTTTCCTGTCCTTCACATCAAATTACCCAAGTAGGTCATCTCTCTCCTAAGAGAAAAATTGGAGGTGATAATTTCAAGTAGAGGAACAATCTCCCATTCCTGAAGCAGCGTTTCAAACTAACAGACAGACAGACAAGCTATATTTGTTTGTGTATAATGCACAGTTTGCTCCTAACAGGTGTTATATTCCAACCCTCTTACTGGCAGCATGCCAGTATCTTGGTATCTTTTAGAAATAAACTGGCTTCTTGTGCTAAAATATATGGTGGAAAATTCAGAAGCAAAGCAAGAATGGAATCCTGCATGCAACAGGAGAAAGCTGCAGCTGTTACCATGACAACAGCCACAGCACCAACATACTATGGTAATAGACGAGATTACTAGCAGAAATTATGCAAAACCAATGGTATAACATCTGCTGAACAATTATATTGTTTACATGCGTCTCTCCTAGGGAATGGCTCTCCTAAGGATGGGAACAGCATCTAAGATGGTCTTTGGATGTTTGAAAATAATTTGCCATAGTCACACTTTATTCAGTTAAAATATTATGAAATGCAAAATTACCTCTAGTATATGATTTGTGATGCATGGTATAATATTCATGGTAGGGTTTTGTGCATTCGATATCTGGCCTAGCTAATTCTCCTACATCTGTGGCTTTCAAATGATGTAACACAGGGGACTTGTAAGAGAGAGCCACTCATAAATCTCCACCCACCCTGTTCCCATCAGGAGCCCCAGCTGACAGCTGGGAAAGAACAGCAGTGTGCTTAAGCCCATGAGGCACACGGGCTAAGCTGGCTTCTCCCAGCACAAGCCAAAGGTCCAGCAAGAGTACGGATCTGCTCCTTTGTGTTGACTGAGAACCAGTTTTGGGGAGATGGGACAAAGAAGTTTGCTGGAACAGCAACTGCACATTATTGGAGCAGGCCCAACAGTGTGCAAGCATGAAATGCTATCCCAACACAAGAGCACTATCAAGGAGCAGAAAGGTCACATGAACACTCTCAAACACAAAACCAAATGAGGCAACTCAGTAGAATTCTGGGTTGTTTGCTTATTATTCACAGAGTTCCATCTATGGACACAGCAATTCACAGAGTAACACAAGCAAAAAGAATTGCAAGATTTTTCACCACAGAGCCTGCAATCTAAATATTGATTGTGAGAAGGAGAAAAGGTGAAAGGAGGAGAGAGGCAAGTGTAACAGGGGATGAACAATTGCTGTGACCTGCAGGTTCGTCACACACTCTTTCCTCCAGAATGGACATTTAGTAGGGAAAACCCCTAGGCCCTCCATGTATGACCTAAATCAGATCCCATGTGAATATACAGTGGAGGTGACAAATAGATTTAGGGGCTTAGATTTGGTAGATAGAGTGCCTGAAGAACTTTGGATGGAGGTCTGTAACATTCTACAGGAGGCAGCAACTAGAACCATTGTAAAGAGAAAGAAATGCAAGAAGGCAAAGTGGTTGTCTGATGAGGCTTTACAAATAGCTGAGGAAAGAAGGGAAGCAAAAAGAAAGGGAGAAAGGGAAAGATATACCCAACTGAATGCAGATTTCCAGAGAACAGCAAGGAGAGATAGGAAGGCCTTCCTCAATGAGCAATGCAAAGAAATAGAGGCAAACAACAGAATGGGAAAGACTAGAGATATTTTCAAGAAAATTGGAGATACCAAAGGACAATTTTGTGGTAAGGTAGGCACAATAAAGGACAAAAACTGCAACGACCTAACAGAAGCAGATGAGATTAAGAAGAGGTGGCAAGAATACACAGAGGAACTATATAAGGCCGATCTAAATGTTCCTGATAACCACAATGGTGCAGTCACTGAGCTTGAACCTGACATCCTGGAGTGTAAAATCAAGTGGGCTTTAGAAAGCATCACTAACAACAAAGCTAGTGGAGGTGACAGCATTCCAGCTGAGTTACTCAAAACCTTAAAAGATGATGCTGTCCAAGTGCTGCACTCCATATGCCAGCAAATTTGGAAAACACAGCAGTGGCCACAAGACTGGAAAAAATCAGTTTACATTCCAATCCCAAAGAAGGGCAATGCCAAAGATTGTTCGAACTACCGCACCATTGCACTCATTTCACATGCTAGCAAGGTGATGCTCAAAATCCTACAAGCTAGGTTTCAGCAGTATGTGAATCGAGAATTACCAGAAGTGCAAGCTGGTTTCCGAAGAGGCAGAGGAACTAGAGATCAAATTGCCAACATTCGCTGGATCATGGAGAAAGCATTCCAGAAAAACATCTATTTCTGCTTCATTGACTACTGCCTTCACTGACTACTGCTAAAGCCTTTGATTGTGTGGATCACAACAAATTGTGGCAAGTTCTTGAAGAGATGGGAGTACCAGACCACCTAATCTGCCTTCTGAGAAACCTGTATGCGGGTCAGGAAGCAACAGTTAGAACCAGACATGGAACAACCCATTGGTTTAAAATTGGAAAAGGAGTACAGCAAGGCTGTATACTGTCACCCTGCTTATTTAACTTATATGCAAAGTACATCATTAGGAACTTTTTATTAACTTATTTAACTTATATGCAAAGTACATCATGAGGAAGGCAGGGCTGGATGACTCACAAGCTGGAATCAAGATTGCTGAGGTTGGTATCAACAACCTCAGATATGCAGATGATACCACTCTAATGGTGAAAGTGAGGAAGACCTCAAGAACCTTCTGATGAGGGTGAAAGAGGAAGGTGTAAAAATTGGCTTGAAGCTCAACATTAAAAAAACTAAGATCATGGCAACCACTCCTATCACTTCCTGGCAAATAGACGGGGAAGAAATGGAAGCAGTGTCAGAGTTTATTTTCCTGGGCTCCAAGATCACCGCAGATGGTGACTGAAGCCATGAAATTAAAAGACGTTTGCTTCTTGGGAGGAAAGCTATGGCAAACCTAGACAACTTAATAAAAAGCCGAGACATCACCCTGCCAACAAAGGTTCGCATAATCAAAGCTATGGTTTTCCCAGTAGCAATGTATGGCTGTGAGAGCTGGACCATAAGAAAGGCAGAGCGCCGAAGAATAGATGCTTTTGAATTAGGGTGTTGGAGAAGACTCTTGAGAGTCCCCTGGACTGCAAGGAGATCCAATCGGTCAATCCTCCAGGAAGTCAAGCCTGATTGCTCCCTGGAAGGATAAATTCTGAAGCTGAAGCTCCAATACTTTGGCCACCTCATGAGAAGAGAGGACTCTTTAGAAAAGACCCTCATGCTGGGAAAGATTGAAGGCAAAAGGAGAAGGGGACAGCAGAGGATGAGATGGTTAGAGAGTGTCACCGAAGCAATGAACATGAAACTGGGCGAACTCCGGAAGCTAGTGGAGGACAGGGAGGCCTGGTGTGCTGAAGTCCATGGGGTCACGAAGAGTCGGACACGACTTAGCGATTGAACCACGGTTTATTCACTCCCTCTTTATGAAGAATCCAGACTATATTGTTGCCAAGCTGTTGCATTCCAAGATTTCCCCTGCTGTCCTCCTGCCTTTTTGAAGACTTGGCCTGTGGAAGTTTTCCTGACTGTGAACAGAATTATAGCACCAGCCTGCCACAATAACTTCCAATGGGTGCTCAGCACTCACAATGTTGGGCACCCCGGAGCGGGACACCCCCCATGTTCGGTGCTAGGCTGGGAGCCGAGGCCCAGCCGAGGGCAGCAAGATCAAGCCAATGAGCTCCTTCCTGAGGCATCGCTGGCACCTCAGGAAGAAGCTTATTGGCTCACTGGCCCCAGCCTTGGAAGGGGGCGGGGCTGTCTTGCATCGCCTAGCCGCGATGCAAAGCAGCCACTTCCCGGGCTGGGCCGCGGCAATCGCACGCCCTGGCCTGAGAAGGGGGTGCCAGGAGCAGCCACTTCCCAGACCAGGCTGCGGCAACCGCACGCCCCAGCCCCGGGAGAGGCTGCTGTGGGGTCACCCCTTCCCGAGCCTGGGGCATGCAATTGCAGCAGCAACCACACGCCCCGGTCCCAGGAGAGGCTGCTGCGAGCAGCCTCTGCTTTCGAGGCCAGCCGCCCCCAGCTTTGGAAGTGGAAGCTGTGAACAGCCGTCACTTCCAAGGCCAGGCAGCAATGACAGGGGGCGTGGCCATGGGACCATAGGAGAGCCAGGTGCCAGAAGCCCACTGTGAGAAGCAAGTGAGAAATCAGAAGCCAGGAGTCATAGACAGGAAGGGGACCTTGCTGTTCAGGCAAAGCTTCAGCCCCAAAAGGAAACCCTTTATTTAGTCTGACCTGTTTCAGAAGGAGCCAGTGCTGCCAGCCCAGAGCCTGGATGCCCCTGTGATGATATTCCAGGCTGCAGTTTTGGTAGCTCACCACACGGGGCAGCCATTCATAGAACCTAAATTTCACAGCTCCTGCAGTGCAGGCAACTCCACTTGGGTCAAACAACGCATGATGTTAAATGTGTCATACTGTACTGTATTTCTTTCTTTAAAGAAAATCAAATGCAATCTGGATTAGGATTGTGATGCTAAGGGAGGGCTGGGGTGTGGTGGTTTTCCTCCCTGCATTATGTCACCCAATGAAAACTGCCTCCTAACAAGTTGCTATTTGTCCTGGGAGGGAAATTGCTACTTGTATCAATAGCAGCTTCCCATCTGGCAAATAACAGGTAGACAGGTATATGGAGGGACACAGAGGGGAAAGAGTTAAAAGCCTTTCCTTCATGTTATGACCCCAATGCAAATCAGCCTCCCCAATTGTAGCTTTAAAAATGGATGCACAGTATTGCTTTAATGCCACGTGTAGTTTGACCCATTTCTAGGTCTCTCTCGCATGTTTTCTTTCCTGTAACATAAGAACCTGGTTGGCGGTCTTACTTTTTTGAGACCTGCTCAATGACCATTTCATGTCTTGTGTTGGTTGCTACGGGTTTCTTAAACGCTTTTTACTGTTTGGAACGTTTTCTTCTATGTGTTTTATCATTGTTTTACTTAGCATACCATACATTATCTACAATTTTTACTTAGAAAGGCACCAAAAAACATAAGAATGAAATACATAGATAATATATTTTCCTAAACCTCTAAATCCTGAAAAATGCAACAGAAAAAAATTGGACAGGGAAAAATGGATTAAAGAATGAAGTTTCCAAATGACACAATGATGAACTGTTTCCCTCCTATATACAGTTCTAAGTGTTCCATTGTACTGTGCAGACCTCCCCTCTATTTCATAGGAATTTGAGTCAGTCAATGGACTCAATATGTGAAGTCATTTGGATTGTGGGCTTGTATAATCTGGGGCTAAAGGGCACTGCTCTGCAATAGTTCCACTCCTTCCTGGCTGACAGGTCTCAAGTGGTGATGCTGGGAGTGGGGTGGTGGTGGAGGGGACCCGCTTAGCACTCTACAGTGTGGAGTGCCTCAGAGTTCTATTCTACTCCCCCATACTTCAATATATACATGAAACTGCTGGGGAAGATCATCTGGGGATTCAGAGTGGGTGTCACCAATATGCTGATGAGACCCAACTCTATTTCTTGTCTTCTCGAGCCAATGAGGCTGTGGAAATCCTGGGGCACTGCCTAGAGGCAGTTGGAGTATGGATGGAAGCCAATAGGCCGAGGCTGAATCCAGAAGAGACAGAAGTCCTCCTGCTCAGGAAATCCTCAATGCAGGAAATCCTCAATGACTCAGTAGTCATTCACCCACTCTGAATGGGGTGGCACTCCCCCTGGAAGAACAGGTGCGCAGTCTGGGAGTGTTCCTGAATTCTCAGCTCTCTCTGGAGAATCAGGTAGCAGCAGTGGTTAGGAGTGCATTTGCCCAGCTTTGATTGGTGCACAAAATGTGAGCACTTTTGACTTCAAAACTGGACTACTGTAATGCACTGTATGTGGGGCTACCCTCAAGGATAGGCTGAGTATCACTTATCCAGACTGCTTGGGACAGAAACGTGTCTGGATTTTTTTTTTCTGGATTTCAGAATAGTTGCATAAATATAATGAAAAATGCTTCCTCTTTCACTGTTACCCATGCAGGTGTTTGCTGGCCCTCTTTGACATTTTTTAACAATGTCTGTTCAGGAATACACCACAGGGCAGGTAATAGAAGTTACAGCCTGTACCTGCAGTGTATGTGGGAATGAACATAAGACCATCTCATGTTCACACTACAGAAAGTTTTAAAAAAGTGTCCTAGACAAAAAATGTCTGGATTTTGGAATGGTTTTGGAATGGTTTTCCAATGTCCGGATAAGGGTTAATCTACATTTAATACTGCTTCATTCTTCCTCTATTCATTGCAGAGCCTCAAGGAGCTCACCATCAGGGGCACAAGCAGCACGAAGCTCCCAACTGAATGAATCCAAACACTGGACCGTTGTGAGAAACTCTCATGGAACCCAGAGGACCCATGTACAGGAGGAGTGGCTCTTCACTGTGACTTCAAGCAGCAGTCATACCAACAAGAGAACACTGAAATTGGCTGCCAGTGTTATCCAGTAAAGAAACTCCATGCATTCTGTCAGCAGAAATGCCACACTCAAATGCACTTTTGTGGTACTCGTTCCAGGATTGCAGGTAATACACATGATGTGCAAACATGCCCTGATTTTTCATGGAAATGGGGCAAGTATCCTCTCTTGACTGGTGCAATTTAAATTATTCAAAGAAGCAAAGGTTGTTTCTTTTTTTGCGCTAGACGCCTTTAAATCACATTTGAAAATCTTATAAAATAATAATAGGGTTAATGTAATAAAAGCTTTCCTGAAAGTTTTCATAACAAAACCCTTCAGACTGTGTGCATAGGAAGCCAGGATCCTAAAGAGATATTTGGTGACGAGACATACAAAGAATTTTTGTCTAAGATGTTATGGGTGGGAGCCCCTCCTTGCTGGTGAATCTGTCTGGTCCTACATTGCAGTAATAATCAGAATATCCTTTTCTACAGAGGTCTTTTGTCTGGAGTTGTTGGGCATAAGCATAAAGACCAGCTAAGACCAGCTGTGGTATTGTGTCCAACTCTGGTTGCCACATCTAATAAAATACATAGTGTAACTGGAATTTAATGTTGCTGTTGCTGTTGCTGTTGGGAATAGACTGATGGCAAGTGAGAGAAGCTGCTTACACGGAGCATTGCAGCACTTGCAATACTTACTGTTTTGCTGCCCTCCAGCTATACTGTAAGGGTCAGGCCTCTGTGTGAAACACTTATCAGCAGAAAGTTTTGGGATGGGACATTTGATATAAAAACATAATTAAAAAAATGTTGCTGTTGATTGTTTGGATGAGCATGCCTCCAAAGGTTCATCTACAGTTGTAAGAAGATTGCTAATACTGCAACTTTGTATTGAAAGACTGAGGCCTAATTTACCTCATTTCTATCCAGTGGTGGACCCAAACGAGGCTCTGCCCTGGGCTGGATTGATGATCACTGTCCCCTGGGCCGGCTCCCCGTCCCCTGCATGGGCCCCTGCCACCCCCTACCACACCACGTTCCATTTCAGAGCTCCTTCAGCATGAGGGTGGGCAGGCGGACTGAGCACCGCTCACATGGTTTGCCTCTGTGCCATGTGGCTTGCCTCCGCTGGCAGCGGCTCAGGCGAGCGAGCGGTGGCGGTTCTGTTGCCACTCCGGCCCCTGGCTAGGCCCAGGTAGGCCCACCACAGTTTCTGCCTGTATCAGAGCACAATCCTAACCTGGAGGTAGGCCGGCACAGTTAGGCCAGCAAAGTTTGGCCAGCAGAAGGGACACCATAAAGCACGTTTGGACCATCCTTGGAGTCAGGCATGATGGCGCACGTCTGTGTGCTGGTCTCTCTGACTCCAAGAGTGGGCCAAAAATAAATACTTTACAGTGTCCCTTGTGCCAGCCAAACGTTGCTGGTCTAACTGAGCCAGCCTAACTCCAAGTTAGAGTTGTGCTCTCAGAATGGGCAAAACTTGTGAGGAGAACACAGCAGAGTGGCACACCTGCTGCACAATTTCTTGGCTTCTACAACCAGGCACCTCCTGTGTCCTTTTCATTGTTTCATGTTTGGACTTTATATCGTGTAGCTTGTATTGGCACTAAATTTTAAAACATTCCTCATTTGTTTTCTTACATTATTCTGCATTCTGTGTGATAGAAGAGGGGAAACACTCCCACAAATTCCTCTCCTCTGCATAGTATAAATAAATAGATCCAATGTGCTAGCCCTTCCAATATGAGTGAAAAGTCATCACCTGCCCTTCTGGAGGAAGGTTCTAAGCATGCATACTTAGAAGTAAATCCCACAATAACACTTAGTCCCAAGTAACCGAATAGGAAGGCAATCTTACAATGCAATGCTATGCTTGTCTATCCAGAAGTAAATCTCACTGAGTTCAATGGCACATACTTGCAGAGGTTCACAGGCTGGTGGGTTGCAACTCATCAGCTCAAGAGGCAGGGCAGGGCAGGGCAGGGCAGGGAGGGGAGGAGGGCAATGACACAAATGGAATGATCAAAACTGCTAAACTGTGTTTGATTACTTTTACATATGGTTCCCATTTTTTGATCACAGTCCCAAAAGCAACTGACAATGTTTATGAAACAAAAATTATCCTGAAAAAAACATCACAATTAACAAAAATAGAAAGCATGAAACTTCTTTCCTTTTTTTGGAGGAATAAAGGGAGAGGAGATAGGATTGCCAGATCTGAGCATGGGAAAGGGCAAGGAGTTCCATGGGGCATTGTAGTCCCACCTGCCCATGTACTCCCATACCCCTGGAAACCTTTGTCAAACGTTTTGCTGCTGAGATTCACTGGGCATTGCCAGAATATTTTCACATCTATAAGGACTAGAAACTTGCTATCTTTTTCAATGAAAACTCAGATTCTCAACAAGTGAAACATCTGTGCTCAACAGCACAATCTCCACTTTTTCTATGCTCCTGAAGAGCCACCCTGATTATATTCTCCTGAACATGCATAATATTTCTGTTCTATTCACATAACATATACTGTATATATGTGTTTACCAAGACACTACTCATGCCCTGACACTGAGAGAGGATGTGGTTTCATTTGAACTCATACCAACTTTGTCCCAACCTCAAGTTGTAAACTGTTTACAATTTTTACATGGAAGAGTGCTAAATGTTTAAACAGTTGCTTTTTCAGTTTGTTCAAAACAGAAATGTAATGGACAGTTTGGGAAAAGCCTATAAGAAATTTTTGCCTGATCAATTTGCAAACAAAAAGAAGAGCTTTGAAAACTTTTTTTTTTTTTTTTTTTTAACAAAAATGAGAAGTGCCGAAAGCACTGTTCTGTGTGTTTATTTCGGACTAGGTTATTGGGCCAAAAGCTGGATAACACCTCGGGGTGGGCTCTGCACTCAGGGCAGAGCTTACCATTGTGAAGCAAACTTAGGGAGCTGCCCCATGGCTGTCTCACAATACCCCTGTGGCAGCCGAGGAGAGGCTTTGCTCCTGAAAAAGCACCCCCCCCATCTTCACCTATTTTTAACCCCTTTCCTTCTTGGCTGATCCTTGAAAAGAAACTCTGGTCTATTGATCGAAACGGGTGTCGTTCAAAGGCAGGTGGCGAACCGCTTGCAAAAGCTGGAATGGAAGTGCCATGTTAGCATTGGAAAATAGCAGTACTCTTTGAGGCCTGCCATTGTGCAGCAACATGGTGGTGGAGGAAGAGTAAACAGCTGTGGCAAACGGTATGTTTATTTGCTCTGCAGCAGCTCTTGGAAAAAAAAGATTGCCTGAATGATACAAATACACAGCACCACTGATTTATATCCAAGCAAATATTGGTCAGCCAAGTGGCTGTGAACTAAAGCAGTTATTTTTGTCCTTTATAATAGGCTCTTGTTGGATTGGAAAGCTTTTCATTTCGCCTGGCTGCTGTATACCAGCCACGGTTTGTCAGAACAACTGCCTCCCCAAAGAGTCAAATTCCACAATATACTGCACTGGAAAAAGGAAAATATTTTCCGAACTTTGAGCAGTATTTAAGAATAAATGTGACAAACATGAGAGGCTGGCCATTCCTCTTCTATTGGTACATGAGTGAAGGTGGCAGTAGAGCCTAGTGGTCCTGCCACCTGCTCATTTCACACCAGATTCGGAGGGTCTGATTTGAAACAGGTTCTTTTTCGCATGACTGACACAGTCCAGCAAAAAACCAGAATAAAACAAAAATAAAAATCCAACGTCTCTAGCAAATACCAAACAGTATAAAACCATGTAGAGTGGTTTACTTTCTTGTGTCTGTTTTTGTGAGTTTTGCCCTACATTTGTGCAACAAGGCCTTTTGAGGTTCAAACATGTGAAATTATGAAAGAATATTACAATACCAGGAAGAGCAGCCCAATCCTCCCCAATGTGCTCCTCGGATCTGCTGCTCCTCTAGTTTCCTTGAGTCCCATCGTAGTGTAATGACCATCCTAACTTGCTATGCCAGAAAATTCAACCTCTCAGATAATAATGTACAAGCTGTAGGGGCTTTGCCACAAGGCCAGGTCACCACAGACAGCCTGCTTGCTGGGTGGAGCAAACTGACAGAGTGGCATCTGTGAACAAGAGAGGCCATTGTGGCGATCCAGCCTGACCTTCTCAGCACAGAAGATGAAGAAAGTATACAGCTTGGAATGATTTATCTACTTTCCTTTAAAAAATACAGCTTGTTTAAGATTCCAAGCAAAACGGGATCTCCCTGCTGCCTTTGGGGGAAGAGATGAATAATTAGCCTCCTTCAACTTCTAGGCAGAAAACCTTGTCATGTCCATTTCTGCAAAGCTGTTGCATCCCTTTAAGATCAAACAGATTTTCTCTGCAATATATCTGTCATCAAAGGCAGAACTCATCAGGACATTCTCTTGTGCTAACCCTCTTGAAATGGTGCTCCGGGATGGCATGAGGAGTGGGCCAAGTTGGGCATCAGCTGCAGTTCCATGCCCATCAAAGGGCCTACCTGGCTGAACCGGCTCCTGAACCTTCAGTGCTGGTGGCAGTGACGCCACTCCATGCACCAGGCGGTGGGATGAAGGTGCTAGAAGGGGCCCGCTGCAGGGCTTTGCTCCAGAGCTCCCAGCAATCTGGTGCCGGCATTGATGATGCTCTCATAGAGCTCCCACTCAATTCAGTGGGAGAGGAAAACTTCCCAGGGGGCTTATTTACAGGGAAGACAGATAATTTAAGTCTCCTACAAAAATTTTACCTCATTTTAAAGCACCTGTAATTTTAATAACCTTTGGCCCAACACTTCCCGACATCTCCTCCCCCCTCCCC
>JAJKFI010000080.1:2600190-2628201 GCA_029204185.1 Lerista edwardsae
GAGAGAGAGAGAGAGAGAGAGAGAGAGAGAGAGAGAGAGAGAGAGAGTTTAAAAAAGGAAAAGCGTGTTCTGGCTTCACATTACTCATAGGCAGTTTCCTATGGCTGCAGGATTTTTCCTGTATGTTCAAAAAGAAGAAAGGAAATGGAGGAGAAAAAAGAGGAAAGTAGGAGATTCTCTTTGGCCATAAACATGCCCATTGCCCACACCTAGATTTGGAGACCCAAATGTGGCATCGCCAGTGTGGGCACCGCCTGGGGGCAGGTGTTGCCCCCCCGCTATGCCACACAACATCCCCCCATATTCACCAGAAGCAACACGTGGCACCCGGAAGTGGTTTCAGACACATGGAAGGTATAAGAGCTCAAACCAGGGGTCTCAAATGTTTGTTAGAAGGCCATTGTGTGCCTATTACACATTTTTGCCAGCTGAAAAAAATCAGTTTTATTAATGAATTTTAAATGAATGAATAACTTTTACTTGGATCTTTTTGAAATTAGCATGATGCTATTCAGGACAAAAGAGAAATGTGGCAATTGTAAAGAAACAATGCTGTACGTAAACTGAGAAACGATATACAAATAGATGATCCCTTATATGGATATCCGAAATCAAGACATCTTTGTCCAAACAGATTTTTTAAAAAACTTCCTGTAGAAAGGAAGTCTCATGCTTATTCCCATGCACAAGCTGTAAGTTCTATTCTCTGCTGTGTGGTGTGGGCCATTGTTGAAAATTGTCAGAGGCCAGCAGACACCCAAATGGGTAATAGAGAAAAGAGCAAGATGCATAAAGCATTTCTCATTATATTTATGCAGTTATTCAAAAATCCAGAATCTGGACACCTTCCCGTCCCAAGCAGTCTGGATAATGAATAATCAACCTGTATAATGAGTAAAAATGTCAAATATTAGCCCCTCAAAATTAGCAATTAAATTTTTTTTTTTAATTGCTGCTGGCCAGATTGTGGGGGGCCAGATGTGGCTCCCGGGCTGTAGTTTGGAGACCCCTGAATAAACAACTGTTCCCTTTTGGCCTTAATGTAGTCTAACTCTCAATATTACTGTTCTCTACAGAAAGGATATCTGGCATGTGCATGTTGGACTCAGCCCTGGAAGCAACTGGAATATTTTCTGTCCTCTGACATTTGTGGTTGAACAGCACATCCTTCCTTGAACTTCCCACAAGAGCATCAGCCCATGAAAAAGCAAAAGCACAGTTTGACATCTTAGTCAACGGCATCAGCGATGGACAAACCCTAAAGTACAATTTCCAAACATAGGAAAGGGGGAAAGAGACAAATATATTCATGCCTACACTATGATTTTTGAGGATAGCAAGTGAATTGGCATGTGTTACATGATCCTAGAATGGGCAAGTGAACAAACAAGAAGTTCCCACTTGAGACCTGAAATGTCCAAATTGCCAGTTTTGAGCTGCCTATAATTTTGACAGTTTCTTGAGTTCAATTTTAGGCTCAGCTTCTTAAATTACATGCCAAACTGAAGAATACAGCACAGCCTTAGAATGGATTGGTCCACATGAATTTTTGGCTAGGATGAGGCGGGTGGTATAAACTTTTATGGCCACCATGTTTTTTTCTTCTTTGTTTCCTGGCAAGAGTTCAACAACTTTAATGGCTATGCAGCAAGCAAACATTTAGCAGGAGAAACTAATTCCTTCATGAAAGCAGAGATGGGCAAAACTTCACTTGCTGAATTTCTACTTGTCACATGCAACTTTTAGAAGCACAGAAGCCCTGCCAGAAAATAACAGCCCCTAACAAGAGGCACCCATTGTCACTTGGGGGAAACGGCTACCAAATTTGACAAGCAAAGGAAGCTGTCTATGATCGGCATTTATGGGATCATCTGTCTGCATTTCATGAATGCAGTTTTCTGTTTCTGTTCCTGTTACCAGCAAGTCAGTGCTCAGAAGCTAAGCAGACAAAGCTCTTCTCACTGGCGGGAAAAGTTTGTTTTAAAGTTTCTCATTTATAGGAGTGGATTTTATTTGTTAAAAATGCATAAAAACACAAAACACTGCCTTTTGGAGGTTAAAATGTTTAAATAGAAACTGCATTTCAGTGTTTAAGGTACTTTCCAGAAATTAAAATAGACTACTTCTTCAATTAGAAATAATATTGTGGCTGCATCTGCTGACACTATATCACCTATATTATTTACCTAGTACATTTAAAATTATTAAAAATGATAACTTGAAATGAGAATGTAGAATAAAAACCACAAAATACCACCTTTGAGGTGTTAAAATATCAGAATAAAAACACAAACACTGCAATTTGCTCTTTCAATCAAGAAATTTGTGGGGGGGGGATGGAATCACCCAAAATACACACTCCTACTCATTAAGCACCTTGTGAGGCTTTTTCACCTGCAGGGCAAGGCAGAGATCTTTTAACTAAATGGGGCATTATCTTTTAATGGGATTTTAAGATATTTTCTTAATGGGGCAGAAGGTGTGGACTGATGGTTGAGCAACTGGTACCACCTGAAGCTAAGCAGAGAATCTGTGGTCTACTTTTGGAGGGGAGAAAGAAAGCCAGGCTGTGACAAGCTGCAGTACCAGTTGTGGCAGGATGGAGTCGCTGTGGAGATTATTAGCCAGTTTGGGGAATGTGTGAGAAGGCCAGCCGGCAAAAGAACGGAGTACGACCTTGAGGACCTGTCCAGGCTTGACTACGATTACAAGCTAGATGGCACACAGCCAGAGGAGAGAACCACACTGTGAAGGCTACATCTGGATGGAGGATTCGGTGAAAACAGAATATTGTATATGTGGGGAAAAAAACCATTGAAAAATGGTGGTTTAGGCTAGCCTGGCCATGTAAGCTGCCTTAGGCATTTGCTTCGGCATGGGAACGGCAGGATATAAATTCTTCAAATAAATAAATAAGGGGTGGCCTTTATGCTTCATGCACTATGTGAACTCTCCAGATCTGAGGAGTCAAGTAGACAAATTAAAGGGCAAACTAGTTACTTGTTTATTCAAAGGTATTCTTTAAAAGGTATCTATAAGATACCTCCCTTATCTCCCAGTTACCCTTTCCTTGTCATTAACTCACCCCACCAGTTATTGATGGACAAATTATAGCACAATCCTACACGTACTCAGAAGTCCCATTGTGTTCATTGAGGCTTACTACCAGGAAAGTGTTATAGGATTGCAGCCTTAGAGTGCAGTCCTAACCTGGAGTTAGGCCGGCACAGTTAGGATGGCATAAGCTAAACCAGCAAAGTTTGGCCAGCCCAAGGAACACCATAAAGTATGTTTGGACCACTCTTGGAGTCAGAGAGGCCAGCACACAGACGTGTGCCATCCTCCCCGACTCCGAGAGTGGTCTAAATGTGCTTTATGGTGGTAAATAGCCCCCCAGACCCTGCCAGAGGCCAGAGCAACCCCCCAGGTATGTGTAAATGCCGCCTGGTCCCAGTGATGTTGCGATCACCGCAGCGCTGTTGCAACCCCCTTCCCACCCTCCTCCCTGCCCATGCAAGCACTTAACTGGTTCTCAAAGTCTGAGTAGGGACTGAGAAGCACTGCTAGATACAATACGCTTTCAGTTTAACCCATGGAAGAAAAATATAGTTCTTGGCACAATTACTAGGGAAAACAAGAGACTATGGGCAGGTAGCAATGCACTGTTCTTCCGAGGAATATCCTTTCTTTTGCCTTCTCCTTTCCAGCAGTATCATAATCCAGTACAGATGTTTCTCTTTATTATTTTCCTCCTGCTCTTCCCAGCTGTTTCAAGCACTTCCTTTTGTCAACAACATTTTCTCAGACATTCATTACCCCTTTGCTTCTCTGTATTTAATCTTTTCCTCTCTTTCTTGAGACTGACATCTTGGACTGGACAAAACAAAAGTGGCCCTATATGAGGAGGAGGATATAAGGTTCAGAGGTCTAAAGAAATGGTGGTGTCAAGGTTAAGCATTATTCAAACTAGCAGGATTTACAGAAGGGCCTTGCTGGGAGCCAAAAAGATTGCAGAAAGATTTGGCAGGCATGGATGACAGATGAAGTCTGTACTTACTTGACACTGAAGCAGCTGCGCTGGAAATTATCACCTCCAAATGCAGGTTATATCAAATGAATCAACTGAAAACACAGCAGTGCTCTGAAAGCATGGACTGAGTACACTGGAGACCGAGGTCAAAATGTTGACCGTGTTTGCAAAGAGCAATTTAGGAGAAAAGAGGAATCCTAATTTGCACTGAAACAGGCAGGCGGAATAGCCTGCGCTGTATGCAGTGCAAGGCGGGTGCCAGCTGGAGGGCAACTTGGAGCAAGGGGATTTTTTCCTCTTTCCTGGGTAAAAAGTCACAGTCATCAGTATAGAGATACTGGGATCTGCACAAGCAATTTCACGATTGCACATCCAAGCAGATTGTGTCAGGCTCCTCAGGCCAGAGACGGGGTTTGGTTTCAGCCTGTGCTGCTGCAGCTGATCCCACTCCCCTCCTGTGCCCAATCCATCTCCCAGTCCTCCCTTCCTCACCTCAAAACACCCCTGCCCACCTTCATAATGCCCTCCCACCACCCTCTCCCATTCCCCCCCCCCCCCACCGGCCGGCCTTGGCCAGCGTACCAGAGCAGGGTCTGGAGCCAGCCTCTGGGAGCCGGTGCGGGTCTTTGTGCCAGCCCAGCTGATTCCTAAGTCATTGCAAATGTGCTTTACAGCGCAATTGTGACATGCCTGGGCTAGTGCAGGGGGCTTATACCAGCACAACTTTGCTATTTGAAAATGGCTGAGAAATGATCCAATTTATTGCTGCATTCTCAGGAAAGCAGCAGGCTCTGGAGTCACAGTGAAGGCACTTCTGGCAGGTCATGAACAGACGGTCATTCTAAAAAGTGGGTCCCGGTGCTAAAATGTTTGAGAACCACTGGCCTAGAAGGCTGCAAATTAAATGGCCTTAAGACTGCAGGTTCCCTACCCCTGCTCTAGACTCTCCTTCCCCAAATGGTTCCTCTTCTAAAGGGCCAGACAGCTGCATAAACAATATCTTGTCCCCTCCAGCTTTTTCCACTGCCAGCAGGAAAGGTATGGTGGATCTGTGTCATGTGATCTCCACGTCTTGGGACCACGTACCATGCTGCCACACTGTGAAGTACCACTGGTTGAAAACTACTGCTCAAGCACCATACTTCAGAGGCATTCTGTTTGCAGATTGCCATCCAATAGGACGCTTTTTGAACTGCTTTTTGTAGGGTTGGCTGCTTTCCGCAGTTTTCAGTATCTGTGGTGGCAGCTTGCTCCTTATCCCCCATGGATACAGGGGGACACCTGTAGTTGTCAAGGAACCTTTCCACATGCCAAGGCCTGCCAAGGAATCCCAGCACATTGTGGAGGGTTCTGGAGACAGTTTTAGGGTTTCTGCAGCGCCCTTGTGGGCTGCATCTCACATCAGCCAAGAGCATGACCTCAGACTCCAAACAATTCCCTCCAATGGCACATTGCAAGGGAAGACCAGAAATGGCAAACAAGCAATCTTTCAATGGGGTTCTCATCCTCACTTACTGTTCTCATAGCCCAGGATTTTCCTCTTCACAGAGGCTTCATTTTTTCTTTGGAATTGCTTGGGGATGAGATACTTAAATGAAGCGTGCACTGAAATACCACACCGACAATGTCAGGCTGCCAGCCCATTATTTAAAAGGCATCTGTTCAGTGGGAAGCATTTCATTAGATACCAAGAAAACTGCTCTCATTTTAAACAACAAATGCAACTGATAGCTTGTGCTATTGTCTATGTATTACACAGAGCACAATCCAGAGCTGTGCTTGGGCTGGGACAAGTCTCTTGTGCTGGCCCAGGAGTGTTGCAAATGTGCCAGAAAGTGTGTTTGCGCCTCCTTTGGAGGAGATTAAGCCAGATCCAGGCCCTGCACCACCCGGATTGATACGTTTGCCCCAGCCAAGTTCAGCCAGTGCAGGGTGTTGGGGAGGGCAAAGGAAAGGCGGAGGGAAGGAAGATCAGGGTGCGGGGGAAGGGGGGAGGGCAGGCCATGGGCAGTCCGGCCCAGGGAGGGGGGGTAAGGCCACCCTTTGGCACTTTGGCCAGATCCTAACCCCCTTTCCTGTGGCCTTCCATGGGCCTCTTGAATTTGCATCAGCAATTTCACTGGCGCACCTCTGAGTGCCTATTGAGGCTGCTGCAGCACAACCAAGGGTAAGGGGGATTTATTCTCCATATTCCAACTTGCGCCACATGCCCCAACCCCACACTGGATATGGGGCAGGGCATCTGATCTCCCTATTCTAGCAATTGTTATCATTGGGCTGACAGTTATAGAACAATTATATATATGTTACAGTCCATCAATGTTAAAACGCTTTGCAAATCCAACATGTTGCCAGTGGCCATGAGCCTCCCCCTTGCTGCTATGTAAACGTGATATAATTTATATGAATTGAGGCAAAACAAGGGAGAAAGAAATAGAAGGGATTTGTTCCATTGCATTCTGCGTTGCCGATGGAATGATATAAAGCATGGTGGAATTACAACATTCATAAATGCCAAAGTTTCCACAATTTTGGACATTAGTGTCAAGCTCCCTTGATACCCCCTCAAGGCCTGGTACCTGGACCAGCGTACCCCCACTGCTCCCCTTAGCTATGCGACTGGGAAGAGATAAGGGATAAACTTGAGAAGAAAATCCTCAGAACCTAGAATGCTTTACAAATATCTAGAACTGATACAAATTTTCCAACGTTTATAAGATTTATACATTGCAATAGATTAAAATTTTAGTGCTACTAGGAATTAAACATCTCTAGCACAGTTTTAGCATCTTGGCATCAGGATCTACCTTTTAAAAATAAGCATCTGTGGCTATAATGGTGATTGGGCAGCATTACTCCCCTCCCCCCGAAGCAGATTGTTTAACCCTTGGTGAACATAGTCTGATCTGCCTTGTCAGTTTCACAAACCACCAACAATTGGACGGTGACTCATTTGTGGGCTCCAGATCCACAGTTTGAGAACCGCTGCTCTATAATGTAAGATTCTTATCTAGAAAGCAACTCAGATTCTTTTATTTTTGTTATGTAACACACTGAAAATCAGCTTTAAGAGGTTCAAGCTGACCAAAGCCTAAATTATAGCACTATCTTTGCCAAGAGTCCAACACTTCATACAATTTCGTAAATTTTAAAACACGCAACCTTCTCAAGTTACTGTTCAGCCTTTTATGTTTAAAGCCCAGCGTTATTTCCCTTCAAGCAATTGTAAAACAACAGATCTTGGGCCAATTTGAATGATACTTACCAAATTGTCCCTCTTCTTGGACATTTAAGACCATGCACAACTGGCCCTTCTCCTGGCACACAGCTTTTTACGGTCAGACCAACCACTTAGCATTAACTTTAAATTAGAATACATGTATATAAAGAGTAAAATGTTAATCTAAGGATTCAAATTGGCCTTTTTTCTTGGCGATTTAATCAAAATCACAGTACAGTGAGCCTCATCCACAGGTTCAAGACTCGCAGATTTCTTACCATGGGTTCTGAAGGGCCTCACCAGTTGGCATGGTGTTATTTCAGCCCTCCAACTCACTTTCTGTGAGTGTATCTGAAAGTACTCTCCAGTCATGTCCAGAAGGTGTTCGGAGGTGCGCGGAGATCACGTGCAGGCACTGCACACTCAGACAGTGTCCCAGAAGCTTCTGAGATGCACCTCCAGTTTGACAGAAAACCAGAAATGTGTCTCAGAACCTTCTGAGGTGCACAGAGACTGCGGGCAACCTCTGTGTGCCTCAGAACACCTCTGGACATGCTTGGAAGGCATGTCCAGTCACACTTGGAGGTCCTCTCCTTGCAGATCTCAGTTTCTGCAGCGGGGGGGGGGAATCTGGGAATGGACACCTTGTGGATAATGAGGTCCCACCTGTAATTTAGGGCACAATCCTAACCTGGAGTTAGGCCAGCACAGTGAGGCCAGCAAAGTTTGGCTGGCACAAGGGACACCATAAAGCGCATTTACCTGAATATGGCAGGGATTGAACCTGGGACCCTCTGCATGCCATATACTGCCACTGAGCCTATCCTCTATGGGCTGACACAAGGTTTAGAATGACCATGGGGAGGTTCCAGAGCCAGTGCTCTGGACTCAGTTCAGATTCTCCGACAACAAATGTTCATTTACTGAGAATTTGTGTAGACTCTATTTCAGCTGTCCTCCCCAAGAAGGTTGAATGACTGGAGAAGCCATGACGTCACATTCTTGAAGCCTGGACTGAACAATATGGCTGACTCAGATCAGCGCCGCGAACGACGAGGATTGCCGCCGGAGGGGCTCTCTCGCTCGCACGGCGCGCGTGTAAAAGTTAATTTCAACGTCTTTAAGCATGCCTGCGTGTTCTGCATACGGGTGTGCGAATCGCTGAACGAAAAATGGGATTTAATTTCCGCGGAAAGATTCATGTATTCACATTACATCGGCTCAATAAAACGACCGGTAATATTTTCGAAATTCTGAACATTAACAGACATTTTTTTAATGGGGAATGGCCGTTTTATTTCTGCTTGTGTAGATTTCAAAAAATAACTCTGTCAAAACAGTGCAATCTGAGTTTAAATAGACAGCATTTCGTCCGGTATGTTCAGTAATATAATTATGCGGAATTAAACCTTGGAATTGCATATTAACTCATAATAAGGTTACCAATAATGTTTCTCCACGATCACACATTGTTATTTTCGTGAGTTTTTAATTCAGGAGTAAATGAATCAGTCCTAAACATCACGCGCAAAGCAATCTGAAATGCTTGGAACATAGAGTAAAGATAACAAGAGGCGGCATGTTGTCCTTTTCTTGAAGCCATGGGTATACAAATATGGCTGACTCATATCTTTCCTGCCAAGGAGGTCGATTGCCGCGAATTCACGAATAAAAATCTCCCTGCACGTTTGTAAAAGTTAATTTCAACCTCTTTAAGCATGCCTGCGTGTTCTGCATACGGGTGTGCAAATCGCTGAACGAAAAATGGGATTTAATTTCCACGGAAAGATTCATGTGTTCTCATTACATCGGCTCAATAATTTTTGCCCACCCTCCCCTTTTTTTCTTTCCTTCCCGTTCACACTTTATTTTTGCTTGTGTAGATTTAAATAGTCTGTCAAAATAGTGCACTCTGAGTTAAAATAGACAGCATTTCGTCCGGTGTGTTCAGTAATATAATTACGCGGAATTAAACCTTGGAATTGCATATTGAATCATAATAAGGTTACCAATTATGTTTCTACACGATCACACATTGTTATTTTCGTAAGTTTTTATTTCAGGAGTAAACTATTCATGCCTAAACAGTATGCGAAAACCAATCTGAAATGCTTGGAATCAGCATTGTTTTGAGTCAACGAACATGGCTGCTAAGCCCGCCCCCTGGCCTCATTTGGTTCCCTATCGATTCTTAAAGCATGCCGCCTCTTGTTATCTATACTCTCTGGCTTGGAATGAGCAATGTTTTGCACTTAACAACATGGCCGCTAAGCCCGCCCCCCTAGCTTCAATTCTTCCTTATTCATTGTTAAGGGAGGGCCGGGGGTTGGTCCTCCCATCCAGTGGCATATCCGTGGCAGCCGTGGTGGCAGCCATGCTTGGGGCAGGGACTCATGGCATCACATGACATGATAATATCACATGATGCTTTGATGTCATTTCCTGGTTCAAAGGAGGAGAGCAGTGGTGGCCTCACACTGTGGCTGCTGCTCCCTCTACAACAACATCTCTGCCAACCTTTGTTTTCTGCCAAGCTGTGGCAGACCTGCAAGTGCTCAGGGGTTTGCTGTGACTTGGCAGAAGACAAAGGTCAGCCAGGAAGCTGTTGCAGTGGCACCCCCACTTCAAGTGGTGCCCGGAGCAGCACCACCTATGACCCCAAGATATGCCTCTGCTCCCATGCACGCTGTGATGTTTCCCATCTGCAAACATGAATAACAAGAGCAACAGCCACAGGGCGGCTTGCTAATGTTGCCACTTTTTCTTTTGAAAATTTCTGGTGCCTCAGACTGCTTCTTAGCATACTAACAGCCCTTATTACTATACCTCTGTGCCTCAGTAGAAATCCAAGGGGAAAGAAAAATGGCAGGCATTTCCTCATTTCTTGGCGAAACAATACAGGTGGCCAGCTGACGAAGTAGGTAAGTAGGTCAATATGCACACAATGGGAAATTACCTTTGGGTGACTAAAAAGCCAGACTGCTGATGCTTCCTCTTTCGGCAGCACTAGGGGGCAGCCTGGTTTGACAAGAGTCTCTCTCCCTCTACTCAAGACAATCCAACAAAGTGCCAGGCCTGTTTCTTGTTCATACCCCTATTTTATGGCAAGTGTGGCATCTATTCTGGCTGTACAAACACTCAAACACCTGTACTCGTTGCATTTTGCCTCTTTAAGGATGCAATCCTAACCTGGAGTCAATCCAGCACAAGTCACTTGCACCGGCCCAGGAGTATTGCAAGCATGATGCAAAGCTCATTTGCAACACGCTTGGAGTCAGGGCACACTCCTGGGCCAGCAAAGGTGGCCTTCTCCAGGCTAGGATTTCACCCTACACCTAAGAGGCAGGTATAGGCGGCCATGTGAACAGAGGAAGTAGTTTTCGTTTTGGCAGCAGAAGTCACTCAGTAGTGGTTGCAGCTGTACGATCTCCTTGGAGACCCAAACAATCCTAGGTCCAAGAGCTGTTTGGTGGTGATGGTTTCATGCCCTGGACTTTTCCAGGGAGTTGCTAGCAAACAATAAGTGAGGGCCCCACCCTATTATATCCCACTTTCCAGCACTGGTGCAGCCTCAATGCAGCCTCAAAAGTTCTTTTACTTTGAGGAAGCTTCTGTGACTGCCCCCCCCCACTGTAGGATGCCACACACGCTGGTTGGCACAGCCGCATCAGCACAGGAGAGTTGGATAGGGTTAGGGTTCTGAATTGTTCAGTCAGCTGCATGCTCGTGTTCTCACATACTCAAACAACTGGAACATTTGGGAGCTAAAAGTTAAATGTGAGCACTGTTGCATATGTGAGAACACCACTTATATTAGTAGATGCTAAATTTCAGAGCTATCGCTGCACATTGGACTGAGTTTCTGCATCTGCAAGCAAGAATCCAACAATAATTGGTAACAGGTTCAAGCTGCCGGCTGTCTTTCTGGCGACATGGCCATTGCTGTGGTTCCCATGGGCACCAGCCCAATGTTTCAAAGTTACGCATCCCTGAGAGAGCAGAGGAAGGCAGAACAAATGTTCAGAACTCCCACACAATCCCCCCTGGAGTCATAAACATCATTTCTCTTGATCAAGACTCTGACCCTTTTGCCAGGCTAATTTTCCTGTCACTTTTTTTTTTCTGACTCCAAAACGTGATGCATTCTCGGCATCTGAGCTTCAACTTGTTTCTTTACTCATCCATTCCACTTAGCTGCATGTTTCTTGCTCAATGAACAAGGTAGTTCAATGAACATGGGAATGGTAGTAGGCATTTGGCTTTTATCTCTGTTATCAGATTTTAATTCTTATGATTATGATCAAAAAATACTCTTGCAATCACATCATTAAACAGAATAAAGGTGATGCATAGCATTTTATATAACACTTTCAGAATTCTCAAAATGCTTCATGTGCAGGAATCACAAGAGCAGTCCAGATGATTACTAATGAGATCTAGCATCTTGATCTCTACAATAGTGAACAGGTGCTTTTAGGAGGCCCATAGAACAAAAGCAGGAGTCTTCTCCCATTCCTTGCACCCCAACAACCAACATTTAGGGGTATGCTGCTTAGGAATCTGAAGGTTTAGCTGTAATGGCTGAAAGTTATTTAATGCACAATCCTAACCTGGAGTTTCGCTGGCATAGTTAGGCCAGCAAAGTTTGGCCGGCACAAGGGCTACAGTAAAGCACACTTGGACCATTCTCGGAGTCAGGCGCATATCTGTGTGCTGGCTTCTCTGACTTTGAGAGTGGTCCAAACATACTTTATGGTGCCCCTTGTGCCGGCCAAACTTTGCTGGCCCAACTTGTGCCGGCCTTACTCCAGGTTAGGACTGTGCCCTTATACACCTATCCATCATGAATCTACAAAGGCAAAGGGCCAATCCAATCCAACTTTCCAGAGCCGATGCAGCCACAATGCAGCCTCATGGCAAGCGAACAAACACTCCCTTACTTTGAGAAAGGCTCGGTGACTATCTCCCCACCAGGATGCAGCACATGCCCCATTGGCACAGTTTTATTAGTGCTGGAAAGTAGGAAAAGATTGGATCATCTGGCTGCAATCCTTTTCACACTTACCTGAGAGTAAGCCCCATTGGACTTTTGAAATCTGTATAGATTTCTTACAGATTTCTTACATTGTAAGCCTCTTTTGAGGCCAACAGGCTCCCTAACCATTTTTGCATGGTCAAGATTTTATTTCAGCATTTCCTTAAAAGTCATGCAGGAGATAAACATTTAAACTTGTGTACTTCATGCTAGATGCCTGCTTGGTGAACCAAGGGCCAGACCAGTAGCTATTTCAAGGACGGATGGCAAGAAGCCATAGATCCCTAGGCCAGAAAGGGGATATTTTTAAAGAAAAGGTCATGTAATCACTCCCCCTTCCTTAATTGACCTATGGCAGTGATTCTCAAACCTTTAAGCACTGGGACCCACTTTTTAGAACAATATGTTCGGAACCCACCAGAAGTGATGTCATGGCCGGAAGTGCCGTCATTGTGATTCCAGAGCCTGCTGCTTTCCTGAGAATGCAACAATAAGTTGAGTGATCTCTCAGCCATTTTCCAATAACAAAGTGAATCAGAAAGAAAAAAAGCCTGTCTACAACCTTGACACAAGCAAAACAACCACACAACTCTCCCTTCTTTCCAAACAACCCATCTGGCTGCAATATTTTCAATATGGCTGCTCTAGGTGCTTCGTGACCAACCTGAAATTGGCTTATGACCCACAGTTTGAGAAACAGTAACCTATGGAATATAACACTCTAAATTGGGACAGATCTTGTTTATATCCGCAATATTGAGTTTCCATGCCTCCATAATGACAATGATGCTCTCCAGCCTTAAAATCCAGCTGGGACACCCCTGCTAACTGGTCAAGAGGCTCTTTTTCAAGTGGTGCTCTTCTTATATTTAGCAGGGGGAGAGTAATTGTCCCTCTTCATCCCTACGCAGTGTCTTTTCTAGTGGCTGTTGCTGGTGGGGTTCTGCATTGTAAGTTCTGTGAGCCCTTTGGGGACAGGGAACCATTTAACTTTATTGTTACTATTTGCCTGTAAACCGCTTTGTGAACTTGTGTTAGAAAGTGGTATATAAATACCATTGATTGATTGATTGATTGATTGATTGATTGGATATTCATAGCCCAGTCCTAAGCTCTTCAGTGCCCACGGCTTCAGTGGTGCCAAAATGATGACATCTAGATCCTGTGGGTGCAGAGGCTACCACTGGGGTATCCTAAGCGTAAAAGAGCATTAGCTCACTTATCCTGGGTAATGCTGCTACGGTGCCAATGGGTGTCCTCAGCTTTGTGTCCATGTTTGAACAGGCGCAGAGCCGAGACCTGTGTTGGGCTGCCTGGCTTGCAAGAGGCTGCCACAGTCCCCACCCCCTCATGGGCCCAATCCCCCTCTCCTCCACCCTGTTCCACCCTCCCTTTACCACTGGCCAGTGCTGCTGGAGCGCCAGCCGGCCAGCCATCCTTTTTTACTTAGACACAACGCTGACTGGCACTTGCCCAGTGCCAGTGCTCCTTATCCTCTGGGTGTCGTAAACATGCCTTTCAGCATGTATACGACACCTGGAGTTGGCAGTATGGCCACATTTAGGATTGGGCTTGCAATGGTTTATGACTCTAGCCCCGTCTTTGAGAAAAGGGAGATTTGAACCATAGACTTCCAGGTTCAGAGCTCCATCTCCTAACCACTATACCAGCTTTCAAAAAATGCACATATAAGTTCCACAAAAATGTTATAAGTAACTAGCTTGTCCTTACCTGCCGTTGCCCAGGTATTTATTTATCCCAAGCTTCTATTAGACAGGAAAAGGAATGAATTCTATCTATTCTATTTATGTACAGGAAATTAAAAGTATAAGTACAGTATAAAATTATAAAGTAAAATCTTTTACAAATTCACTATAATATTAATTTAACTCAGAACTTGATTATAAACAACATTTTTAGTTTCACCTCCAGGAGGAAGAATAAACAAAGTCTTGGGTGAACCCACCCTTGAGCAAGCAACATCAGGTTGTCCGTGGGTGAAACATGGTGATCTCCAATCCACTCCAAAGTACTTAATAGACTGCCCCTGTGACTTGTCTATCGTGATCGAGAATGCAAGTCTCAGTGGAAATTGCAATCTCTTAAAGTGAAAAGGGAGATCCATCGGAATGAGCGTTACCTGTGGGATAAAAACTGTTTCACCCTCTCCCTGTCTTGTTAAGATAGTCGCTTCAATTACAGTACCCAGCATCTTCTTGACACACAGCCTTGTGCCGTTGCAAGTTTTGGCGGGTCGAGGTTCCATAGTAAAATAATTGGAGATCCCACTAAGTAAAAGCCAATGTGGTGGCAATTCAGCCGGATCAAGTGAGTTTAGGAAGTCTGATGGGAAATTGATGACCTCATAGACATCTACTACTGTATCGATAGACTTGTATTCAGTGACTACACCTGGTAACATGGCAAGTATTTGATTGGAGTCCAAGACAGGGGCATAATGATTTCTAAAAATTTCCAGAAGGTTCTACAGAGTTCTATTCATTCTATTCGACTACACTTGGGCTTAAATGTCATCGAGACTGTCCCAAATCAGTTTAGCAACCCCAAAAACTATGGATTTGACACTAATGTTGGTCATTTTGGACATTTTACTTTTCACCCCTTCTCACCCCCCATGCTGATGGGGCCGAACGTGGACTTAAACAGCATCAGGAGCATTGCCGTTCATCTCGGCGACCACAAAAACTATGGATTTGACACCAATATCGGCCGTTTTCAAGTATTTTTACATGGCACCCCCTTCACACCCCCACCCCTAGGGGTGCTAGGGGCGTCTTACCCCCGCAGTATTTCTTTCCAGATCGTAAGGCATATGTGGACCAAGTTTGGTGTCAATCGCTCCAGGCATTCCAGAGCTATGCTGGAACATACACACAAACACACGTTCTTTTTAATATATATAGATTGCTTTATGAGCAGAAGAATGGAATATAAATATATGAAAGAAATAAGATATAACTTTGCACAGTTACTTATTATTTATATAGAATCAAAAGTGTTCTTGCACTGAGTAAAAAAATAGGTCCTTGCAGGTAGGGCTTACAATCTTGATCAGGGCGATCCAACTTTGGGCAAATGGGGGGGGGCATGACCCTTGTGTGGCTGTGCCAACCCAGAAGTAATTGGTGGGGATGTGATGGCATCCCTGGCAATTATGCCCACATTATGAGCCTGCCAAAGTCATTCAACAGGCTCAGGAAGCAAGCAGTTGAGGTGAGTGCAGTAGGTTTTTTTTTTAATCTCCCTGCCGTACCGTTCCAGCTCCTCCAGCGGCAGGGAGCACAAAAACCTCCTAAAGCAGGAGACGAACATGTTTCAGTTACACGTACTTAGGCTTTGTTACAGTAGGGAACATGGACAGAGGCATAGTGCTAAAGGCTTCATGGAAAAGATGGGCATGAAGCAGGATCTGAAGGAAGTAAATTCTTTCTTCTGGGGTGGGAAGGACAGGATCACACCCACTGGCTCTGCCTCCTCCTCATGTCAGACCTCCAATGCATGGTTATGGTGTTGGGGCCAGACTTGATCACTACGTCACACACATACTATTTTGTGCAGAGTTTGTCTCTTTGGCCAGTTTGGGGTCTGTTCCAATCCAGTGGCTGACTAATGTGGTCCTTCAGCACATTTTTTATTGGTTGCAACCACTAAAGATGTTTGTATGCCAGTGCAGCTCTAACTGAATACTGGGAGTGGACTGCAGGAGAGTGAAAACTTCCACTTTTCAGGTTAAACTAAACCTGATTCCTATTACAATCTCAGAGAAGTGCGGGTAATAGTCAAGCCACAGTTGGGTAACAAACCAGGATCTGAAGCCATGGTTTCCATCTGATTTGTTTCATCTAACTGTAGGTTGACTAAACCTTAGTTCCCTGACTTTGCATGGAATGAGAAACCGTAGCTTACAGTAGTTCAAACTGAAAGTGGAGGTTTTCATGTTTGTCTCACACACAAAAGTGGGGGGTGGGAAAGGGGGAGTGTGCCAGTAGTCAAAACAAGTCTGTGGCTCTCCCAGCTTCATTCTATAGCAGCTTTAGCTGGCTTATTTGCATTGAAAGTCACTTGGTCTTTATGAAAATGATGTGTTATTCTATGCTTGCAGTAATTTACAGAAAAGCCTATGTCTAAATTTTAATCTGGTTTTGAAAACCAGGTGCTGCCTGCCTGCATGCAGGACTTCTGGAGCTCCAGTCTTTCCCTGGTTTATCACAATCTACCACTTTTCTTAACCATAGAATAAGAACAGTACTGGCCAGTCGCAGTTTTCTGTAGATGTATAAAAGGATTAAAGTACAAAAGGAACATAACATAGAGTTTCCTGGGTGCAACTCAGATCATTCCTTTTCCCTTTAACTCTCCTCCCTCTTGCTACAGATGTTGCTGCCACTTGTTCTCCATTGTATTTGGGTCCTGCTAAACTCCATCGTCCACTGCCTTCTAAAACAAACAGGTGATGAGGAGCATATGTATGAAGAAGGTGTGATGATTTTGGACCATATGCAATTCTCCCACATTTTGATGTTAATACTTCTAGAAAAAGTGTGCATGTGTGCACACACACAAATGCGGGTTGGAGGAACGGTCAGGCAGTGTTCCTTACGTGGAAATAGTGGTGTTACACATGCACAAGAGTGTCACAATTTTTATTTGGGAACTGTTGGAGGAACTTTCTGCAAACCTTAGCTGGAGCTGAGCTATAGCGCTTGCAACATGCAGTTTGTTTCTCAACAGCTCAGGCAGGAAAGCAAAACAAAGTCTTCCTGTAATTTAAGATACTAGCTTGCCCTGCTGAACCTACAAAGCCCTTCCGGATGGAACTGAAAGCTTGCACAGCTTCTCTCGAGCACATGGGAAAATTCTCTCTCCTCAAATTTGCTCAACACATTGAAAGTATTTGCAGTCACAAGGGATACATCGCAAAATCTGAAAGGGGAAAAGAACCTCAACAAGGTTTACATTCTGAAGAACAAGATTACCAAGTCAACATAAAGTGCTTCTGTTACCCCTGGAAGTTCTTGTTTCTTATCTGCACTAGGAGAATAATAGAAAGAGGGAAACAAAGCCAAAGAAAGAATTCCTTCTCCATGCAGTTGCTGGAAAATCTAGTTCAGGTAACTTGAAAAGATTTAGAGCGCAATCCTAACCTGGAGTTAGGCCGGCACAAGGGCCTCCGTAAAGCGCGTTTGGCCCACTTTCGGAGGCAGGGGGATGGCATACAACTGTGTGTTGGCCGCTCTGACACTGAGAGTGGTCCAAACATACTTTACAGTGGCCCTTCTGCTGGCCAAACGTTGCTGGCCTTACTCCAGGTTAGGATTGCGCTCTCAGTAGTTTTATTGCTTTAACCACTAGTTGTGAAATGAGCGGTCCTAAAGAAATTAATGCCTGCTGTGAGCTCAAATCCTCTATCCGCAGAGATTACTGTCTGCTGCTTCTCTGTAAGTTACTACTCTGCCCATGCCTCCCTCCAGTCCAGTTTTGGGGAGAGTTTGTAATTCTGCCACAGCTCTGGATAAGCATGTCGGGCAACCCAAACCTGAGCTGCCTGGCTCCCGGAGCAGCAGCAATACCAAAACAGCTACTGCTGTATCCTGCAGAAGCCACACCAGTCTCCTCAGGGGAAAGCCCCAGGCCTGCAATGGGGCTACTCAAGCCGGCTATTTTGCAGCCCCGTGTCAAGACCAGGCGCCCGGCCTGGGGGTTCAGGATTCAGCACTGAGGGCAGCAGCCAGTCCCAACCCCCTCCTGGGGCCATTTTACCCCCCCCTGCCCAGTTCCGCTCTCCCCCTGCCCCCCAAACCCACTCCACTGGCCTGAGGTAGCACCAGTGGCAGATCTAGGGGGCAGGGGGGGGGCATGAGCCCTGGGCGCCATCTTGGGGCTGTCTAGGCGGGCGCCAGTGGCCCCCACAACATTGTGCAGGTAGACCTGGGCTCCAGAGCCCAGGTCTACCCATTGGGACCAGCTGCGAGTCTGCCTGTATTGGGTCTGCCTGTATTTACCGCCACTGATGCTTTTTCTTACCAGGAAGCAATTAGCAGATCATTCTCTTCTTCTCACTCCTTCCTGCATACATAATTCCTTTCTTCTCCACCCTAAAAGCTCATAATTGTATTTAACACCAACTTTTCATCTCTCCCCTTGCTTGTGTCCACTTTCCAAATAGTCTATAATCCTTAAATTCCATACCTTGTTTCAATCATGCCTCCTCATTGCCCCTCACCCCCAAATTTTCCAGTATACCATGTGTTCAGTCTGACCTTTCTTTACCAACACTTCCGGACACTCCCAATAAAAGTACGACCAATTGTCATGTAACGGGACGTGGTGGCGCAGCAAGTTAATCCGCTGTTGCTGGGCTTTCCAACCGGAAGGTTGGGAGTTCGAGACTGCGTGACGGAGTGAGCTCCCGTTGCTTGTCCCAGCTCCTGCCAACCTAGCAGTTCGAAAGCACCTAAAAAATGCAAGTAGATAAATAGGGACCAATTCGGTGGGAAGGTAACGGCGTTCCGTGCGCTACGGCGTAATGCTGGCCACATGATCGGACAAAAATGCTCTACACAGGCTTTGAAACGGAGATGAGCACCGCCCCCTACAGTCGGTCATGACTAGACCATTCGGTCATGGGGAAACTTTTACCTTTTTAATTGTCATGTAATGATTTAAATGAATTGTAATGTGATATTTAATGTAATGTAAAACTGGTAGTATGCCTTGACAATTTTAGCATCTTGTCAATCTGCCATGAGCTGAAAAAGATGGAAAATTAGTGCCTTAATTCAAAACTGACCAATGAAACTGATTGTTCTGAGAGCCAATGAGGTGTGGTTATGATACAGCAAGGAACTAGAAAGGTTTTAGTATAAGTCAGCTCTCATTTCCATGTATCTGAGATAATACTAGAACTTTTATTTAGTTGTGTGATTGTCATGAACTTGGCCACTATTTTTTTGGTTAATGATTGGTTGAGCATTATTTATTTGTATGTACCATTACATACAAATAAATAAACCCTAGTAATGCCACTGTATTTCGGTTGTACATACGATATTGTAATTTATTTTGTATGGTCTGCCTGATGAAGAATTTGTCACGATTGATTAGTCCTAAATAAAGCATTGTCTGATCTGGGACTGAGGATTTCACTTATCTCTAGTTACCGGTACCTTTACAACCCAACGGATTTTTCATACAGAACAATGAGTAAAAACCATGTGCTATGCAGATGAAATGGGTTTTAGAAAGTTTCTCAGAAAGTGTAAATTTCCCATAGTGTATGAAACAAAAGAGCCCTGTTGTCAGTTGAGTGACTCAAGTTGGAAGCCGGAGCGACACATCTGGAGAGAAACTGGGCCTGGAATGCAAAGCAGTTGCAGCACTTGGACAGCCCAGGTCATTGCTTGCATTGACCATCAGCCGTGGGGCTTACAGTCTGAATACAAGGCAGCTCTTCTGGAAGTGAGCTCCAGTAAGGAATTCATGGAAAAGGAATAACTTGTTGCAGGAAGGACAAAAAAAACATAGGAAGTAAAATTCAACTTGTTCTCCCAGTTGACTAATTTGGCTGCCATGTTGAAAGTACTTATGCTGAGAGTTATCTGGCATGATTTAATTCAGCAAAAAGCACTGCAGACCAGAGACATAAAAACATGCATTATTGCGTGTAATGCCCCTATTGTGGGTCAAACTACATTACATGCATCATTAAAGTGGGCATGCTTGGTTGTTTTCTTTAAATAGGAGCTATGGCAGAGCAATCTAAATGGGGAATGCTGCATTACTGCAGAAGGCTGATATTTAGGACATCTGAACCCTTCCTCAAACCTGTCCAGTCTTGCTAGCCACTGTGTAAGAATTGGGGGGTATTGGTATAAGACTAGTCATTGGAAGAAGTTTCTGCTGTCTTTTCTCAGTCCTCCTTCAAGATGTTCCACCTTCCTAGAGGCTCAGGCTGGGAGAAATAAACTAATCTTAGCTGACACAGGGTGCAATCCTAACCACCTTTCCAGCACTGGAGTAATGGCAACAGAGCTCTAAGATAAATAAAAGGAATAAACATTAACTTGAGGAGGCCTCCGTGTCTGCCCCTCAACTGCAGGATGAAACATATGCCCCATTGGCAGTTATGTCAGTACTGGAGAATTGGTTAGGATTGCATCCTAAAGATGTTTAGTCTCAGTGCTTCATATTCTGCAACCAGCCATAGGCCTTTTCTCGCCCCCCCCCTCGAAACTGAACAAGGATCTTCCATAGTAATCTCTAGCACTTTAGCCAAATACTTCGTGGACCAAAGTGTCTACAGCTGCAGTGTAAGCAAGCAAATCTTCCAGATACACAAGGTTTAGAGGAGAAGGTGGCTTTACTTTGGTGTCCAAGAATCAGAAATACATTCTGGACATTGCCAGTTTTTCTTCTCTTCTTCACCTTGAGGACCCAAATAGAGATCATCAAGGTATCTGGGATCTCCTCCTCCTCTCCATACTTGGCCACCTGTCAGTCACGTAGTGGAGCTAATTTTCCTTAGCTACTTTTAAAATAGTGCACCACAAGCTGCTCAAATCAGCACCGGAGGTAGAAGAGTTTTAACACAGTGATATTTGCACCACACTCTTCAGTTGTCACAGCTACTAATCCAAATCAACTGAGCACAAGCTATCAAGATGTCAGGCTCAGCAGTTTCCATTCATTTTTTAAAAAGCTTACACACCATGGATTGATTCAATCAAAAGCATGTTTTCCTAGGAAAGCAAACTTTAACACATAATAATATAAATGTATTATTTTGGCTCAAGCAGCTGTTCGAGAAGTTTCTAAAGCCATCAGAGAGCCCACAGTATTTGTTAAAGAAATAAGAGATTATATGCTAAAATCGAATCTTAAACGGTTTAAAATGGAACAGCCAAATACGTCTCCAATTACTTTTCTGCCTGCCTTCCAATTTATTTAAAATTAAGGAAAATTTAGTGATAAGACTGCCATTCAATACAATTATTAGATTAGATGAATTACAATTAGATGGATAAGGGTGTCTATCAGATACATTGTTTATTCAAAATGGAGAGAGGATGTGTTTTGCTGTGCAGTAAACAAGCCACATCACAGCAGACATCAAAATAAAGGAATACCTAGCAACCCTTATTGTAAACAGATTTCACATTCTCAGGCAGTTATGGTATTTGAGAATGCAAGCTTGCCACCTAGTGGCTGTAAACAAAAAACAATTGTAGTAGTTCAGCACTTGGCAAATCCTAGTACTAAACTGTAGTAGAGTTCTCAACTGGGCATAGCAGCTATAGTTTCCCTTGTTGCAGTGGTAAGAAGCAGCACTGGCTATTTCTTCCAGCTGTAGAGGTATTAAAGATACGTGCAACTTTAAGCCCCAATGGCATCTGTGTGCACGTCTGAATATTTGAACAAAGAAATAAGGAAAACTCAAGTGAGAGAGCCACCAGAAACTCTCTGGCTCTTGGGCCCTGACTGCTGTTGAAGGAGACCCTGCAGTGTGTTTACTGGTTGGAGCAGCAGGAAAGGGGAAGTAGAGTTTTAAAAGGGGCAAAGCAATCAGATGCTAACTAGCCAGCATCTGAGGTGATAGACAGCAAACACACCCACCCTTTAAACTACTGCTAAGAGAACACACTCCCTATATTCACTCCATTGCTGACCCATCTCCTAAAGACTTCTCATTAGCACCTGGTACTTGAAAAGACACACAATATCTGCACATCTGGCACAACAGTCACAGTTGAAATACAGTGTTTCATCGAGTGCATTGGACCCCTGCACTACAACACATGCCATCCAGTCCCTCGATTTTACCACCTTACATTTTTCAAATGCTTAATACTGTACTCCAAAAAGACCCAGCCATGAGGGAAACTGAGAGAGTACAAAGCCTGCTAACTACTGTATTCCAAGCACAAGATCAAATACATCACAGATCAGTCAGGCCTGACCCCATAGAATACTAGCTCCTTTCATTCCCATCCCCCTGGCATATCAATCAATCAATCACTAGTATTTATATACCGCTTTTCAACATAAAGTTCACAAAGCGGTTTACACACAAATAATAACATTAAAGTTAAATTGCTCCCTGTCCCAAAAGGGCTCACAATCTAAAAGAATGGAGAACACCACCAGCAACAGCCATGAGAAAAACACTGTGTTGGGGTGCATATTCAACATATGCAGAAGAATGAAGTGGTCAAATCCTGAAAAGGTAAAGCAGAGTATTACTTCAGCTAGGGATGCTGTATTTGAATGCTCAACTCAACCTTACTTAGGGTTACCAGTTACAAACTGTTACCGAGTGCCTATACCATTGTATAGAAGAAGGAATGTGGGCAGGTGCAGCTTTTGAAACTCTGCCATGATGACCTGCACCTGCCCAAATTCCCTCTTCTATACAATGGTTAAAGGTATAGGCACTCTGTCCCAGTTTATATCTATAATCCTACCTACACAGTAGAAATCCTACCTACAAACAGAAACCTAATAAAGCAAGGCCTTAGGCCTGGCCCTTTCTTCCCAGCGTGCTGGTTTTCTACTTACAATAAGTTCTTTTGCACTCAAAGGAGCACTTGGAGAGCCAAAAGTACCTGCAACTTGAAGTGACACAGCCATTCCTCCACCATCTTTTGTTGCATGTAGAAACCAGGCCTCAGCACTTGGCACACAATATACCCCCATGGAGATACATTGTGTAGCAAGGCATGCTGCTGCCTCACATGCAAAGAAAACAGCCACTGTCATTCCACCACCCAGGCACCGCCACAACTCCATTGTATGGGACACGCAAACCCAGCCCATTCCTAAGAACATTTGTTCCCATGCAATCCTTACTGATATTTTCAATCCAGCCATGATCCCACTGTGTACACATTTAGGATCACAGACAGATGACTACTACCAAGTTAAAACAAACAATGACTGCAATTTAGTATCACATGAACTTAGGGAGGGTTACACTTTGTGTTCCCACCTCATACAGGGAATCACCATGTTAACACTTGTAATCCTAACACCCGTAATTCAATTAGCAGCCCCACTCAAAGCAAATGCACAAAAGAATTTAGATGATCACCTATATTTTAACGTTGATCTGTTAAATTCCCACTGCTTTCATATAACAAAGTCCTCATGACAAGGGTAGTTTTGAAAACAAGTTGTAAGGCAATTTATGGCATTCCAACAAAAATTGCCACTCAGTTTTGACTGGAAAAACAAGATTTTATATTTGAATACTGCTTTTCAATTAACACCCCCCCCAAAAAAAAATCAACAATAAAACCACCATCAATACAGTAGTCTCCAATAAAAGCACATACAGTCCATAGGTATTTAATGATATGTGCAGCCTCCTCCTGTTTACTTAAAAGTAAACCCCACTATGTGATCTACTTTCAAATAAATCTAGTATGAGATTGCACTCTTACTGCCAAACAAATACAATCTGAATAAAGGCACATTTTTTTGGCTGAAATCCTAAGAATGTATGCATGCAAATCCAGGTAAACATATTTAATGAGACAAGGTTACATAACCTAGGAGTTATGTAATTGAATGCAATAGTAGTAATTACTTGAGCTCTGAGTAGACATGATTAGGATCCAGCTACTCATCTACTGACTAAAGCATTTCTTTCTTGCAAAGTGTTCTCTCTCTTTCTCCCTGAATTCAAACAAAAAACTATTTTCCTTGATAACACTTAACTGCACTTTGGAAAGCACTTAAGCACCAAACCTCCTGTTTCTGAAGTTTCCCAGTAGAGTAAGGTTTGTTGGGTCTGCTCTAGAGTAAGTGCTTCAAAATAAGGATTCCATGAGCTCTGCCTCGCATTTGCAAGAGGTGCAAGGAACTACTATAAATTATTTTTAAAGGTGAAGAAACTATAAATCAGATCACCTAAGAAAACACAGGGCATTTAGAGATCGTGCTCCAATGACATCAAAACAGAAAAGTTAGCCAAACTAGCCTGAACAGTTGCTGTACTTGAACCCATTCATCCTATGTCTGCTTCCTTGGAAGCAAGCCTTCTAGAACACAGTGGGATTTAGAGTACAGGTGAACATGCAGAGGCTTAGGTTGCATGGTAAGTTTTATAGGCACTTCCTGCCTCCAAAGGGGAATGATTGTTGCTTTTGCATCCTTTTTTCCTAAGGAGCCACTTACTTGCAGAGACTCTCCAGATTCTCCACGCTCACACATTACTGGAGTCTGTCAAATCTTTAAAATAACTGTCAACTGGGCTGCTCCTCTGCAACTGAGACAGGCACTTTGTTACCTGCTGTAGCTGGGGCTGCCCAAACCAAGCCGAGTACTTTCCCAGCATTATCCAGATTTAAAATTTTCTCCTGACTGCAATTCTGGCAGCCTACAGGGGCAGGTCCTAGTGCAGGTGGGTCCCATTGCCAGGTCCTTATTCCAACCTACAGTACAGAAGGTCCAACTCCTGGTGGGGGTGGGGTGATAACGTTGGTTCAGCAGCCACTTTGCAAAGGCTTGCCTCAGGTGCCTCCTTAGCAAAGCTTCCTCCCTTTGCAGGTGAAAAGGAGCAAGAAAACCAGCCCGCTCTTCAGCTCCAATTGTCAGGTGCAGCTGAGTTAGAGAGCCTTAAAAGGGAAATGGCCGCTGGGGAAAAAATGCACTCCAATCAAGGAGGTTTGATTGACTGGAGTCGGCATCCCTGTTGAATTGAAAGGAATCGAGTGAAGCCAGGGGGCGGGTTTAGCGGCCATGTTTGTGTGCCCCAAACAATCTTTATTCCAAGCATTTCAGATTGCTTTTCTGGTACTGTTTAGGACTTAATAATTTACTCCTGAAGTAAAAACTCACGAAAATAACGTGTGATCGTGTAGAAACATCATTGGTAACCTAATTATGAGTTAATATGCAATTCCAAGGTTTAATTCCACGTAATTATATTACTGAACACACCGGACGAAATGCCACTTGCTGTCTATTTAAACTCGGATTGCACTGTTTGACAGACTCATTTTTTGAAATCTACACAAGCAGGAATAAAGTGTGAACGGGAAGGAAAGAAAAAAAGGGGAGGGTGGGCAAAAAAAAGATAAATATATAGGAAAATTACATTAAAATCTCTTCATGACACAAGGAGTTGTCAATATGAGAGTAATTCTTTTTTACTTCTAGACTATTAAGAGTATTTTTTTAAACTTCTACACTCACCCCCCCCCCATAAAACAAATTCTGTTAATGTTCAGAATTTTGAAAATATTACAGTAGAAAATGGAAGGCGGGAAAAAACGTGTAAATGGGAAGGGGGAAAAAGGAGGGGGGAAATATTACATACCGATGTAATGTGAATACATGAACCTTTCCGTGGAAATTAAATCCCATTTTTCGTCCAGCGATTCGCACACCCGTATGCAGAACACGCAGGCATGATTAAAAAAGTTGATATTAACTTTTACACACGTGCAGGAAGATTTTTATTCGTGAATTCGCGGCAATCCTCATTGGCGGGAAAGATCTGTGTCAGCCATATTTGTGTGCCCCGGAAGCTTCAAGAAAATGACATCATGCCGACTCCAGTCAATCTAACCTTCTTGACTCCAATGCAGAAGCAGTCAGCAAGAAAAAATGGGGAGGGGCCTTAAGGGCACAGGCAATTGGCTCAGCACAGTTTCCCCCATCCAAGCAGCTCCTGTTTGGATGGGGGGGGGGAGAGACTGTGCTGCCAATTGTCTCCTCTTTCTTTGATTCAAGTCTGCCTAGCACACAGAGCAGTGGAGCATAGCCCAAGTGGGAGCAGATAACAAAAGGATCACAAACAGGGCCAGCTGTAAGCCAGTGTAGCCCATGACATTGGGCCCTGCCCTTAAGGGCCCCCCCCCCATTTCTTCTTGCTGATGGCTTCTGCATTGGAGTGCATGGTGATGGGATGCCCAGAGATTCTTTCAACTCATCATAGGTGATATAGGCTATGAGCCTGATATAGGTGAAAGATTATATTTTCATGTATTTGATTTCTTTTTACTAGAGGGATCGAAGTTAACAACACAGCAGCCAAATCCAGAACTGCCCAGCTCCCATAGGAGCAGAGGTAGCAAAATGGCTACTGCTACATCCCATGGGATCCAGGCAGCTGCTGGAGGCTCCTTGGGAGGAGGGGAGGTTTGTCCCTTTCCCTGGGGAAAGCCCTGCTGCCCGCAATGGGACTCCTCGGCTCACCTGCGTCAGGCTGCCCGGGTGAGACGCGGGGATAAGGTTTGGTGGTGGAGCCATGGCCGGGTCCCACACCCTCATTAGCCCGCTCCTCCTCTCCCTCCGCCCAGTTCCTCCCCCCCCCCACTGCCCCGAACGGGCTTACCGACTCCTGGCTCTGCTGGAGTGATGGCCGGCTGGCCAGCCAGCCACTTGCGTTGGGGCCAGGCGCTCACTGAGCACCTCTCTAGTGCAAGCGGTAAAGTGTTGCAGACATGCTTTATGACATGTGGGTGACACTTTAAGCTGGCAGTATGCATGTACCACCAGCAATAGGGCTCTCTGGATAGGGCCCAAAATATAGTAGAAAAACACAAAAAGGTAAGATCAGATCTAAACAAAGTACATTATGTTTAATTTAACTCTTGAAAATTAACAAAAAGATAAGGATAACAAATTTATGCTGGAAATTAAGCATTTTTTTAAAAAAAGCAAGGTTTCATGACCCAAGGAAGTAAAGCTCTTGAATATATAAAGTATTGTATGCTAAAATTTCATTTGGATAACATTTACTTGGAAAAAAAACCTTTGTTAACTTGAGATCCTCTTCCCCACAGTTCATCAGTTCTCATGACAGAAGTTCCAAGCATCAGGCAGAACATACAGTATAACTAAAAGAAGCATTATAAACAATAAATTACAAAAAAGAATATCAAACATAATCTGAAAGCTTTGTTCTTTCTTCATATTGCTTGTCCACCGCAAGTGACAGAGCTTGAAGAAATGCTGTCATTGTGACATTAGGTGACTAGAAACAAAGACAGAAATCAGTAAGATCAGAATAATTGTGCCTAGTCCATTAAAGAGATCAAGAGATGCGCACCTGGGCCTGCAACACCAGCTTCTTACAACCTGACCACATACAGAAGCCTAAACGTAATCTACAAAAACGTGTTGCCTATATAAGGATGTTCTTTATCCCTCACTAATGGGGTGAATGTCACATGCTATCATTAGTGGCCAGGTCCAAAGAAGTTAGAAAGGATTGTGTTGCCCAGCACAATGGCCAGTACCTGTGCCAGAAGGAAATAAGTCACAAAACAACATAAACTTACTTGAATGAAAAGTGCATGGGCAAGGAAAGGAAGCTTCCTTAAGACACGACCACTGAGTCCTTCACTTTTCCTGTATTTAAGCAGAAGATTTAATAAAAGGTATTCAGATCAATTTTTGCACTTGAACAGTGCTTTTCCCCTTTCACATGGACCACAGAATCATCAATTGCCCTGTGAGGAGGAGGAAGAGCCAGCGATTCAGGGAACAGGGTATTCACATTTTATCTTTATTTAGATAATCTGGCTAGAATTCCATCTCCAGCTAGTATTTTGCATCTACTAAAAATCTCATTTATTCAAGAAGGGGCGTTCTAGAATATATGTACCAAGAAAAAGATGACAAGGCACACAAGCCTAGTATAGCCTGAAACCACAAGCAAATGTCTCAAATGCGTGTGAAGGAGTGGGTTTGTTTGTT
>JAJKFI010000080.1:2628601-2718722 GCA_029204185.1 Lerista edwardsae
CCCAGTGTGGTAATTTTTAAACCTAAAAAATTTCAGAGAGGAAATCTGGTAAGAGATTTATAATATCCACAATGTGGACAGAGAGAGGTTTTTTTCCCCCTTCCTGGTTCATAGAACTAGAACTGTGGATCATCCATTGAAACAATTTGATAGTATGTTAGGAACAGACGAAATGAAATTGATTATCGCTAAATGCGAGTACATGTACCACACAGCCCTATTAATTTGAAAACTTAGTGTGTGGGTGTAAAATAAAACACAATTACACATAGGGTTGTATCCTAAAGTTCAGTTAGTCACAACTAGGTTAATCAGCAAGATTTAGTCATGACTAACTAAACTTGATACAGCTTATAATAACCAAACAAAAAACCTTGATTTTACCCAATTTGTTTTGATAGGGCCTTGCATAGCTAACACTACCATTATTATTCATCTTGAACTGCAAGTAAATGGAAAACTAAAACTGCAAGCACATAGAGCAGTGGTTCATTTAATCTTGTTGAACTGGGGAAGTTGGAAGTATTCAAATAAAACACTATTATAAAAGTTTAAATACCCAAGTACTGCAATAAAAAATTTCCACATAAAAAGCTTTGAATTTGTTTCAACATTTAAACCACATTTTAAAAAAAAATCTGTAAAGCACATTAATGATCACATGCTCATTCAAGTATTAGAAACACTTCTGAGTTCCTTGAGAAGCACACAAAATTAACATGGGATAATCCTTTAGTTTTGTTTTCTGCAACATACAAGGAAATAATTTTGCCAAATGATATCACAATCTACTTAGAGAATGTTCCAATGTATAGTTTTCTGGAAAACTCACTTTGCTACTCTGAATACCATCAACCAACTCAAGTGTATATCATTAGAGGTGAGGGATGGAGAACAAAGGCAGTATAACCCACTGAGAACCCAATCTTATGCATGTCTCTACTTACAAGTCCTACCATATCAAATGGGACTTACTCCCAAGTAAGTGCAGATAGGACTGCAACCTTAGTTACATCAGTTGGGGAGAAGAGATAGGTTAGTTGATAGTTAGGTATAGTTACTTCCTCTTGGCCCAAGAAAAACTCAATACAAAGACTGCACCAGGTGGACTCAGGAAGGAGCTTCATGTACCTCTTTAAGGATGACAGTTTAAACAACACACCGTTTACCTTCATCAGTTCTTCTAGGCAAGAAAGGTAAATTCGGAACACTGCTGCAGCAGAAGGTGGCCCAATGTATTGCTTGATATCAGCTCTGTCTACAAAGGCCATGTCAATTTTTTCCGTGATGTTTGAAGTAGTCAAGATAATCACATTGGAACACCTTTAAAAATTAAAGCCACAACACTTACTTCTGATGCTTAATGAAAACAGAATTTGTCAATACACGAGCAATATAATAATCCATCTCATTTCAGCCTAAAGTCTCTGCCTATTAACTTTATTATTATTATTATTAGCCTGTAAACCGCTTTGAGAACGTTGTGTTGAAAAGTATTTCAACTTTGTGTTGAAATACTGTATGTATACACTATATAAATACTGTAGAATCCTGGAGAGAGATTGATGTAGCCGGTAAATGTTCGCATCAGGAATCACACATTTTTGTTGTTACATGCAGACATTTCTTTTTGCAAAATATTTTTCTGTGAAAGTTGAGATTTTAAAGAACTCTTGGACTCCACAAGAAGTGTACGCTGGTTGACCACCATATCTGGATCAAATGAATTTGGAGGTCTTCAAATGAAGCCTCTGTCTTCACTTAACAATACTAGCAATCCTCCAATAATTATATAACAAATACTTTCTGGCTTTGATTCTGGAAACCATAAATACTGCTGTGGCAGGATTACTAATCTGATCATTCCAAGTATTGTATTTTTGCAAAGGTGAGAAAGGATTATTTTGCCCTTCCAAGTTCAATTTTTTTGCAAGAAATTACTGTTTACCTTTTGATCTGATCAATCTGCGTCAATACAGCATTTACAACACGGATGGCATCAGACGGCTCAGTACCTGCCCGAACAGCATTACGAGCTGCTGTGAGACTTTCTACCTGCAGAAAGATTATTTTTAGGAGTATTCATTGCACTAATGATTGAAGTTAATGCATGCACACCCATTTTATTCCTTGTTCAGGAAGCATCTCTCTAGTCTAGAACAAATAATTTGCCAACCATTCTCCCCGTTAAATAATTTGCCATCTACAATCTTTCCCAGGACAAGCCAGGGCATAACTTGAAAGTTACATTAAAGCAGTGGTTCTCTAACTTTTTAGTACGGGGACCCCCTTTTTAGAATGACAATCATATCTGGAACACACCAGAAGTGATGTCATGGCTGGAAGTGCTATCATTGTGATGGCAGGCCCTGCTGCTTTCCTGAGAATGCAGCAATAAATTGGGTTATTTCTGAGTTATTTTCCAATAGCAAAGTGAATCAGAAAGAAAAAAGGCCTATTGACAACCTTGACACAAACAAAACAATCACATAGCTCCCCCTTTCCAGCATCCCGTCTTCCCATATTTTCAATATGGCTGCTCTGGGTGCTTCGTGATCCACCTGAAATTGGCTCGTGACCCACTGGTGGGTCTCGCAGGGCTGCCGGGGTCCAATGTGGGACATTCCCATGCCACCCCCCCCCCCACTCATCAAGAAAAGCATTTGTGGTGTCATGCACAGCACCTGGAAATAATGGGTGGTAACATGATGGCAACCAGCTTCCAGGAGGCCCATTTTGGGCAGTTCAGAGGCAGGTGGGAGGACCCAAGGTAAAACTGCTCTGTTCACCTCCTTGAGTTACAGCCCATAGAGATCCAGCCTGCAGCAGCACTTGCTGTGCTAGTGCAGGGCCCAATGTGATGACATCGGTCACACTGGCTTAAGGCCGGCCCAGGGGTCCCAACCACCGTTTGGGAATCACTGAATTAAAGGATTATCTGCTTGCTATTCAGAAAAATGAACAGATAAATGAAACTAAAGTCATACCTCATCAATTAGTACAAATACAAGGGCTTCTTTGTCATCAATTAACTCGTGAATCTTCTGGAACATTTTGGTAACCAGTTTGCCACTCTAAAAAAATGATGTAAAATAATGTATTTCCTTCTACCAGGTTAGCCAGCTTTATAATTTAATCACCTGGTCACCCTGGCAAGTAGCAATTACCTCAAGATGAACTTAGAACGTCTGCTGCCATAACCGCTGTACTAGCAGCAAGGACAGAACTGCATGTGTGAAACTTAACAGCTCATTGTTTTTTGAACTGTGAGATGGGCCACTCTTGGAGTTGAGGGACACCTGAAGGGAAGATGCAAAGTTTCTGGAAGGCATAGCACTAAGGCAGGTGGAGCTTTCCTCCTCTAAGCAGCCTAGATGGATTGGAAAGAGAAGCCCTCAGTAATCCATGATGGATTTGTGCATCCTGGTAGATTTCTGGTGCCCCAAACCTATCAAGATGCAGCCTATTCCAATCTGGTTGGAAGAGAAGGAAGTTCAGGCAGAATTGTGGCTAACTTCTGCTAATAGGTCTCCCATGACTTTGCCCCTCCTTATCTTTCTGCTCTTGCATCCTGCTACACTCCATTATCATGACCTTCGATCCTCCAGCTTCACCATCCTCACAGCCCAACCCTATCCCCCACCACACTGCAGCATGGAGGTACACACTGCATATTGTGGTGGGGAGGGAAGGGGAATCAGGGGGCGTGTGAGTAAGGGGAAAATATTTTTCCTTACCTCTCCATAGGCCTCCTCAGACCCACACTAGCTGGTGTAAGTCTGAGGAGGAAAAACGAGGGACTGAGTGAAGGAGAGGAAACCTGTCCACTGACAAACTCTTGATCCTCATCAAAACTGCCTTTCCTGCCCACAACATGCCCTTGCCACTGACTTCCTGAAGGAGCCTGGGATCCACAGCAGCTGCCTTCACTTTGCAGTTGCAGCTGGCCCAGCAGTGAGTATTCCGCATGCCACAAGCAGCCCAAAGGACTGGACTGTCAGTTGCCTGCAAAGAATCTCCTGCTCCCTCAAGCAGCTCCACTACATCTCCCTTACTGCTTCTTTTGCTGGAAACTGCCTTTGTGAGCCAATATAAATGCCTCCTCTCTTACTTCCCAATTTTTCTGTGATGGCTTTGCCCCCCAATCCCTCCATTTTACTGAAAACAAAGCAACACACATACATGAAATAACTGCATATTCTTCTCCGTTGTCCCTGGCACCACTCCTGTCTCCTATTTGGAACTATACAAACAATCGTAGTTCTCCATTTGTGCTTTTACAAGAGGTCAAAGGTGTCCTGTTCTGTTTCTCTTCTACTGCCAGCATTGGGTTAGTATCCCATACATAGATACATCCAGCAGCGGCAGAAGGCTATATGCGGAGCAGAAGCTCTACATGCTAATAGATTATTAGTGTCGGGGGCCATAACGAAATTCAGAAATGAGTTGCCAAGTTTAAATGGTTGCAAAACACTGCCACGGACACTCAGGCGCTCTCTCAATAAAAAAGACTTGTGTTGTTCAGGGTTGCACATGGAAGCTTTGGGACCATTGCTGGCCCCACACAAAGACTTAAGAAACCCAATCAGTAGCACTTGGACAAAGGAGTGGGCAACTACCCTGAGGCTGGCAACCTGCAAGACTGAAGAGAAACAGTGCACACATTTCTCAGTATAAGACATCAGAAAAATATTCAACTGTTAAAAAATATTTTACTGATGTATTGTAAATATGGCCATTGCTCTGCCAAAAGTACAAGTTATTGGGTAGCATCCATAGTTTCTTTGCTCTAGGAATGAAAAATATTACCCACAGTTATTATTCAGCAATATATTATTCAGCAATATATTATAAACCCTAATAATATGACAGATACAAAACATTCTTAGTCTTCCTTGCACAGGATAGAAACATTACTGGCTTCATAAACCCAGAACAGCCGAGAAAAATTATGATAAGTATTTACCTCTGAAAACCACTTTGAGAAGAGGCTATGACTGTTTATTTCTATCAACTGTCCATAGCGGTACCTAAAAATATTGGTTAAAACAAACAATTACTACAACTGGTGTTACCTTTGAAATTAATATTAAGGGGCAGGGGAAGGAGTTCAGTACAGTGTCAAGTTACCTTGCAAGGTAAGACCAAGGAACACTTGAGGATCTTTTCCCAGTCTCCCCAATATTTGGATTTGTAGAATTGGCATTTACAGAGCAGAAACCAGCCCAGGTTTAGCATTTCCAACTTCCATTTATTTTAACAAGACCATTACATTCAGATTTAACAGCACTCCTTCATATGTCTACTCAGAAGTAGGCCCCACTATGTTTACTTCCAAGAAAGTATGTACAGGATTGCAGCCTAACTCTCTGCCACTGAAAAGTGGTTGCTTCAGCTGAATTGAGACTACGCTGGATGTTTTTCCAGTTTGAGGGCCCAACCCTGAGCTGTACAGCTCCTGCTGTACACTCGTACCGCAGGTGCTGGTGTCATGAAGGTGCTGTAAAGCACCTTTATCACCAGCGGTAAGGCCTTAAGAAGGCCTTACCGCCGGCCCTGCACCGCCCAGAGGCAGCAGTGCACACTGGTGAGTGATAAATGGTCAGCGTTGCAATGAAAGCACTTAGTACTCGCCAGTGTTGTGCGGTTCTGGGTGGGAGGGCATTGCAGGGTGGGGGGGCGGACCGGGGTAGGACTGGCAGTGACCTTTACTGCTGGATCCTGAGCTCTGTGTAGGGCTGCATAGCCCAACATGGAAGGCTTCTTATCTGTGCTGACAAAATAGCTGGCGCAGAGGCGAGGAGACCCACTGGCTGCACTGAGCCCTTATCCAGGGGAAGGGGACAAATATCCCTTTCCTCTAAGGAGCCGTTGGTGCCTGCCCAGCACCAGTAAGTTGCTTGACTACCACTGCCCATGACTTGCAATATTTTGTTATATAAGTGAAAGATGTGCATATTTGTATCTTAATGGTTTGTCATTTTTTATCTACTCCTTATGAATTTTATCAGCATAGGATTATTTTTATTTTCTTCTATTCAAGAATGGAGTGAGATAAGGTGTTCCAGAAACAATCCGCTGTGAAATTATCTTATGTGTCCCTTTTAAAAAGGAATGGGAGCTAAACAGCACAATAATGTTCTTTAACGTTTTCTAGTTTTGCAAAGCAGATATGAAATGCCAGCCTTTGTATTACATGATAATAATAGACTAAAACATGAGTCTGAATTACCTATGTGACAGCCTAATAGTCAACTTCTGAGCCAATGCTTTACACAGTGAAGTTTTACCAGTTCCTGGAGGACCTACAATCAAACCATGGAATAAATTAGCTATTTTAAACATACCCATAAAATATGTACTTTTAAGCAGAATGCTACATATTTGTCTTTTATCTGTCCTTTGGTAATAGTTCGGTAACAAAAACATCATTTATTTGAAAGTTATTTAGGGTCAAACTGCATGTTAAATGCAGATCAGAGAAACAGACACTGAACAGTCCTTTTCATACAGAAAAACATTTCCACAGAATGCAGGTAGAGGCAAAGAAATAACAAGCTCTGAGTATGCATGCCTAACCCTTTCCACTACTTCTAGAAACAGTTTTTCCTGTATAAAAAATTGATTTTGCTTTCCTTAAATTTAACACAAAATGCAACAAATTTCTTGACCCACTGATTTTTTAAAAATTGTAAACGCATATGCATGTACATACAAATGGACACAGAAAACACATCCAAACAACACAAAATAAAGTATCATCCAATATTATAATAGTGTATCTTGTATGGAAATAGTCCCCTTTGTTTGTAAGATCACTAATATCAATACTTATTGACATATTTCATGTGTCATACATAAACACTTGCATACATTTTAAGACCAAAAACTGAATAACAATTTGGCTATATTCTGTGACTTTGAGATTAACAAAAGGTAGCAAAAGCTATAACTAGAGGAGTTTGAAAAACAGTGTTATTTTACCCAGAAGTAAGCCTCTTGTATTCAGTAAGACATGGGTTGTAATCCTGTCTTGCTTACCAGAAACTAACTCCTCTAGCTATAAATTTCTTGAGCTATAAATTCCTTCCACTAAGGTATGGTTACATTCAAAATACTGGAAAGTCACATAGTACAGTTCAGCTATACAGAAACCCGATATAATGCAAGAGTGCGTCTAGGGTAGTCTCACATTTCAGTGTCTCAACCACAAATTCATCAAGTAGCCTTAGGTAAGTCATAATTTCCGCCTACTTTACAGGGTTTTGTAAGCATTACAGAGATAATGTATGCAAACAACTTCCCAGATTATAGTGCTATATAAATGCAAAATATTATACAGGGCAGCAGTGTGAGTCAATCCCCAAAACATTCTATCCAAATTCATTTTGTCAAAAAAGTAATCTTTACCGTGCAGCAGAACCACTCTATTCCATGATATCAAATTGCTGTTGACATTTCTGTCAGAGAACAGTAATGTTGTTGTCACATAATCTAGTAACTAATCACACAGAGAGAAGTGAAGAAAAGGACAAACTATTATAAATAGTTACTCCGTAACAAACAAAATGCCCCAATCTCACTTCCATTATTTTGGCAAGAAGGAGATGTGAGGCATCAACACCATGCAATCCAGAAATTTAGCAATCTCTCTTTGCTAGGTAAATTCTGTAACTCACAATTTACCACTGTAACAAAGAGGTACAAGTTTTGTTTTGTTTTTAAGTGAAAGGTAGTCAACAAGCCAGGTCACATCAGAACATCCTGAATTTTGAACAAAAATGGCCTAGCCATGGCTCATAAGATACATTAGCAGTACAGCTGCAATAGACTGATGGCCAGAATCACCAGGCATTTTTCCTTATGATCTTAGGATGTAAGGGCAAAATATTCTGTTTGATCCCAGGTTTGATAGGGCCCACTGGAGACTGCTGTAGTGCCTGTAATTTAAAACGACTAACAGTGCTATTCATGTCTACTCAGAATTAAGATGAATTGTAGGGTTTTAGATGTTAATGTACAACTGCTTATAAACTTTATAACAATGGGTAGTTTGAATACATTCAACTTACATCTGATTTTATTTTAACATCATAAATGAGGCTTTCCCACAGACCATGGAATTCAACTGTAAAACACAGCCATTAAACATTATTTACATATACAACCATAAAAACCAGAATACCATATTTAAAATCAGTAATCCACTTGCTGGTTAAATAATTACACCAATTTCATTCAGTTTAACCAACAGATGCTGCGATTCTATGCATACTTTTCTGAAAGCAAGTCCTGTTGAAAATTATATAATCTTTTTACTCAGGCTTCCAAAGAGTTTGGAAGACTGGTTTGCAAGTTCCTTGTTCCAATTTTAAACACCCAAATAATAAGTCTGAATGAAATGTATACATGGAGAAGTACTAAAATGATGTACAAGATTAAAAAATGGCTGGAAACGATGTTTGGATAAATAGCACAATTGTTTCTTCTGACAAATATGAAGGAACTTGCAATGCAGACAAAGCAAGCTGTCTGTATATAGTTGTATATATGGTTGTAGCAGCAGTATTTCTATATGCAAAATATCGGAGACAGGCTACAACAACTGGCATGATCGAACAGATGGACAGGAAGTCATAATGGATGAACTGAAAAACAATTTACGGTAGGTATGAAGGGAAAAAAGATACACCTCAAAATAATTTATTGATAAATTGAAACTTTTGAGTTTTATCAGATCTATACATCTCTACAGATGAAGGTACATGCTTGTGTAAAAACAGCATGATTAATGCCTAGTATGTTTTTGTATATACTGTATATCTAGGTTAAATATATCAAATAGCCATACCATCACTTCTTGGCAAATGCAGTCCAGATGTCCTGATCAGGGACCATCTTTAAAGTGAAACAAATAAAAGTACCTGTAGGTAACACCCAGTGATTAGCTGCAACAATATTCTCATCCTCTGCCTCCAGATTTTCAGCGCTGGGGCCTTCTTCATTGAGATGAAAAATATGGATTGAAAGGCTGCACTTACTCAAGTTAATAGGCTGCAATGAAGAAAAAAAGTTCTGACAAGCAAGCAATGACGACAATTTTTAAAGGAAGTTTTGTATTCATCCTAACCAAATTAAACCTGCTCTGAATTATAGCAAATAAGGCTTGCACCACACATGCAGCTGAATGAGGTGACACTTTGAGGTAAGACTTCACTTTGGACTGAAGGTGGGGGAAGCTTTTTCTGAATGCTCCTCCACATTTTAAAAAAAAAACCCTAACTGCCTTCCTGCAATCAAGATTGGTCATCTAGCTCGCTCATTCCCTGCTGTGCTAACTTTTCTGCTTGCAGGATATTTTTCACATATTTTTCACACAGGGAGCATTCAAAAATGTGGTTTTCAGCTGCAATCTGGAATGACAGTCCATTCTGTGATTGCCAACATCTGCGTGTGCAGACTAGACCCGAGTTGCAGTGCACCATTCAAGGAACGCTTTTTGCAGAGTGCTACCATTATATGGTTGTTATTGCTAGGAACCTGCACATTACATCCACTCTCCTGCAGCATTTGGAAAAGGGAAACAAATAAGGTGGGGGAATCTTGGATTACAGTCATCACTGAACAATCAAAGGAATTTTTTTTAAAAAAACATCAACAGTGCTGTACAGTACTTCTAAATCTAATGATCCCGCTTGATGGCAGCTGACATTGTTTTCCAGAAAAAAAAAGTTTTGCATATTTGATTAACACAGGAAATGCTCAATACCTGTCTCTCTTTCAGCTTCAGCTCTGTATCCACAATTGCAATTGAATGTACATTATTTGTTAGAAAACAGTCATCAAACTCGGTCCATTTGTAATCCCCAAAGACAACATTATGTCTCTTTAGCAGTTTTAGGGAGCTCAACTTGATATCTTCTCTCTTTGCTGTGCTGGTTAAGAAAGAAAATAAAACAGCTTCAGTAGTAACTGTTAAGCCTAAGAAAGACCAGAGCTATTTATTTCCACTATCTGTACCCTCGTGCACTGCTACCAGGGGAAACGCATACCCAAAGTAAATCCAACAGGCAACCCACAAAATCCTCATTGTAGTATCCCTCAAGGCGCCGAACAACCTGTACCACACCTGAAGTGATTGGAGCAGAACAAGCTGAGGAAGAAAAATAGAGTCCATATGGGGGAACCAAGCCCCAGTGTACAGACAAAAGCAAGAGATCTTTTATCAGCAGCCAAATTGAACTGGATGCAAATGCATTTTTCAGCTATGAGGATCTGACCAGTTAGCCCCTGCATATGAAATAAAACTCAAATACTGACCCTTCTCCCCAAAAGAGTTTTCTTATCCTCCTAAAATGCGGAGAGCGGAAACTCAGTGGCAGGGCGCATGGCTTGCGTGCAGAAGAGTCATTCCAACATAGCCAATAAAAAGGGAGCTCAGGACCAAAATTTCTATTATCAAAGACTAGCGGTTCCCAACCTCCAGTCGGGCACTACCCCCTCAAGAAGGGCAGCGACCTGACCAGGAACCCATAGGTGCCATTAATACGACACTTCTGGGTTTTTCTGCCACCGCCACACAAAAATTAAAAAACAACAATGCTTTTTCACTTACTCATGTTTGACAGTGAACCTGGAAATGCTGAACTAATGGCACCTACAGGCCCCTGGTCAGGTCGCTGCCCTCCTTAAGAGGGTAATGTCCTAAAAGCAAATGCAGACGCCTGCCATGGGACGTTGTGACACCCAGCTTCAAAACCACTATCTTAGACAGTGACTGATGCTATATGGATCAATTGCGCAAATATATGGCACATGCTCGGGTCTAATGCGTCCATCACACACACTGTCATTATTTAACTCCTGGGGGTGGGGGAAGCTGTTTTCTGTAACCTTGTCATTCTATGCAATCTTGTCGAATCTACACACATTTTCAATCCTATCACACTCTGGCCCATCTGGCAACCAATCATTGCTCCCTTACAACAAGACATACTGTAATTCTGTTGCAGGAAATTATATGAAAGGCTCTCAGTAGTGGAGATACTTAAGGCATAACACTAACCTTTCTGATTTCTGATGAACTTCTATGTGTATCTGCAGGGATTCACAGTCATTTGGAAGGGCCTGTTGCAAATCACCTGTGGTTTTGTCCATTTTACAGAAACCTATTTTTAAACAAAGTGTTCAGCAGTTATAAATCTAAAATATTTGAAATGTCTTGTCTCTGAGAATGGCAGAAACACTTGCATGCTGTATTAGCCATTTTTCTCTTTTCTATTCTGGCATTATTCTTATAATTTTCTCATAAACATCAGAGCAAATGTGACAATGAATATATAGACAAGGGTGAAATAATTTTAACGACGAGGAGTGTGATGGGAAAAGGAATAAGCAACTGAACATTTAATAGAAATGGTAAAATTGCCAGAGTTTTCTTGTATACATTTGTATGGCGTAATGTTTACACAGAGAAATACCACAAAAATGACAAATGTGATGGACGCTGCTGTAGAAATTTGTATAGCAACATGGAAGTCTTCTGTTTTGTTCAAAAAAGTTTGTTAGAGGCAAGGTCTATAAATATTGGCTCTACTAATCAAGCCTCAGTTGTCATTAATTCCTCACTTCCCCCCTCTTCAAGTGCACAACCAGACAGTTACAAGGAGAGGCATTTGCACTCATATGTACTGTGGTATGGGGAAGGCAAAGGGCATTTCTTTCTTTAAGACTCTACCTCCTTCCCAAGCTCTCTAACATACACAGGGGGCTGGGAAAAGAGGTTAAGTCATATCTCATTTGCAAAGAGCTTTGGAGAAGATGAGAAAGGATAGAAATCTCTCCTTGCTTCTGAACTTACTCAATGACTGGGTAACAAAAGACAAGTGGGAAAAAAATCTCCACCTCTCTCTGAGCTTGTCAGAAGCCTTAACAGGAGGAACCTTCACTCATTTGCACAAAGAACTGGAGAAGTAAAGGGAAATAACAGCACACCCATTTCATTCCTTATTCAAAGCTCTGTGGAGGGGAGGAAAGATTCTGCCCCTCCCTTGAGCTCTCTGTGCTTCTTAGAGGGGTTGTGAGAGGGGCAGAATTTCTCCTCACTTGGCCAGTAGTTTGCAGCTGTAGCATAGATTTATACAAAAGTGTCATTGTTCGCTATTCTTGTGGGTTCTGCTTCTGCTAGATAGCAGATAAGATAAAAAGAATATGTGAAGCAAAAATTCATTTAATTCACTCAGTTGTCAACAGGGCTGATACAATTCTGGTGAATGTGGCATTATGCATATGTGTTGCACATTTTTAAAAAAAATAAACTTTTTTAAATTTAAAGAATTACATTTAAAAATAAAAAAAATCAATATCTGACACATTCATTTTATAGGCGTTACACTGCAATCACAAATGTTTTACATTAATTATCCTATACAAAATGTACTTGCATTGGTTACCAAACCATTTTTTAAAGTTAGTGTTTAAACTAGAACCAAACTGGAGAGTTAAATTAACTAGAAATGAACTCAAATTCTCTCTGCTTCCAGGTAACATGCACAGGATTGCAGACTTACGGAGCCATTTTTCATAATAGTACAGTTCTGTCCCACAGAGTATCTGAAGAGGACAAACCTAGTAGTCCAGAAACATTTTGACTTTGTACAGCAAAAGAAAGGAAACCCCCTACAATAAAGTATATAAATACAAGTATTACTATTACTATTATAATAGGACAACATGGGAAATTGATTGTAAGGTACAGTAATTCAAAATGCAGTATTCCAACCAGACCTCAAATAATGTGTTACCTAAGAACCATAACCTATCAAACATGCAGCTAAGAGATATAAAAACTTCCTTATGATCCCTGGTGACATCAGTTATTTCCAGTATCAAACCCCATCAACACAGCCAACACATTAATGTCACAATGCAGCAAAAGCAGAGTTGCCACAGTAACACACACACACCCTCCCTATCCCCAGCATTGCCTACTCACACCATATTGTTTTGCTATTGCTTTGGCTACCTTCATTAGGACCTAATGCCAAAAAAGGACAAGGACCATCAGGTGAGGAATCCTTTGGATTAACATATACTGGAAATTAATGTAGTACAGAGGGTTTTGTCAAAAATGTGGGAAACCCCTAGCTGAAATCTAACATGAGATGTAGGTACTTTGAGGCAAGTCTGATACTGCTGGGCAAAGAGAGGATTTTTCAGTTTACCTGGGGGTCACCAAGGCTCTCTGGAGGATCTGGGGAGCCCCCTCTGCAGCTTGATATTCTTGAAAAAAGTTAAAAAAAAAAACCCAACTTCCTGGTTTGGGCTGAAAACAGGAAGTGGTTTTTTTAAACTTTTTACAAGATTGTCAAGCCCCTGGAGGGCATGGCAACCCCCAAGGAAGCTGGAAAATCCCCTTCCTTCCCAGCAGCAGCACTCTGTACTCAAAGTACATGCTGCTGCTGCTGATTGCTGGGCCATTCCTCCTAAAGGAGAATCACCCTTTTTCTGTTCCCCTGCTAAGTCACAACCCACCAGTTTGGGAAAGTGATAAGATCTGGGAAAGTTTGGGAAAGTGATAAGGAGCTGGATTGTACTTATGTTTGCTCTAAAGTGATAAGATTTGGGGCGCAATCCTAACCAACTTTCCAGCACTGACATAGCTGTGCCAATAGGGCATGTTCTGCATTCTGCAGTGGAGTGGTAGTCAAGGAGGTCTCCCCAAGGTAAGGGAATGTTTGTTCCCTTACCTTGGAGCTGCATTGTCCTTATGTTTGCACTAGAAAATCAGTTAGGATTGGGCCCTTAGGCAGGAAAACAAATGCTGTTAGGTTAACAAAATTACTCTCATTCTTACTCTCATCCTCATATTTACATTTGAGGACTGATCCTCAAGAAAAGCAGCAGCATTGTCCTCCTCTCATCAGAGTCCCTTCCACTGGCCATATCAATAGGCTTGATCCTCTGGCAGCACCCAGCAGGACCAGATGCCATTACCAAATGGAGATAGCTATATTGGAGACTATTTTCCCATGGCTCTTTGAATAAAGCAAAGGAAAGCCTAAGGAAAATACAGTTGGAGGGGCACAAGGAAGGAAAACACAAGAAAAAGACTCAGAACAGGTGTGTGTTTCTTCAATAAATATTCTTTTTAAAGACAAATGGCCCGGTCCTGTGCAGAGCTAGGTATGCCCACAGTGGATGGGTTTAAATCAAGATCATTTGTTTTGAAATTTAAAAGGGCAAACTAAATCAAATTCTCCTGTTTATATACGTTTCCTGAAGAAACATCCATGCTAACTACCAGTAGTTACTAGAACAATTAAAATATTTTACGCTTCTTACAACAAGAACAAAATTCTAAGTCTTGGATATGCAGTCCTTGTGCCTTTTGCACTGCAAAACTATATCAGCTCCTATCTGGTTCTCTCTAGACCCGTGCAAATTTATCAAATAAATACGTTTACATGAATGCTAAGGCTACAATTCCATGCAAGCTTATTTAGAATGTAGTGCAATTGAACAAAGTGGAACTTATTCCAAGTAAGCATGCATTGTAGCACCAATTTATTGCTGTCTAATGCAGCAATTTTCAATCAGTGTGTCATGGCACATTGTTATTCCATGAATGGTCTCACAGAGTGTGCCACAGGGATTTGGGGGGAGTGTCATTTATTAACAGGGCCATTGGGGGATGTGAGCCCCATACCAGCTGTGCAGCATGCTTTGTCAATTGTGAAAAAACTGATGCTGTGCCTTGACAATTTTGGTGCCTTGTCAGTGTGCCATGAGATTAAAAAAGGACTGAAAATCACTGGTCTAGTTTCAAAAGATTTTCTAATTCTGGACAAAGCAGTGCTCATCAATGAGGTGGAAAGCAAACATCAACACTATTTAGAATCATAGCTAGGGAACTGAATACATTGAAGTGGTCAGGTATTTCGATATTATAGTTTATAAGGTCCATTTGGTTTCAGAGATACTTGTAAGATAAGAGGCTCGGTTTCTACTGCCTGTGATGACTTGCTAGCTCCAGAGCCCATTGGAAGCCCACAATAACTTACAATTCATGATTTATTTTGTAATTTGTAACAATTTAACAAATTAAGACTTACACTTAACAGACTTATGACAGACTTTTCACTCTACAGCTCTCCCTTTTTACATAAAACAGCAGCTTTCAACTAAACGGGACAGATGTCTACATTTCAATTTCAAGAAAGCGCACAGTACTCATTTGCCCCCCCCAGTGATCCATTCCCACTGTTGATTCTGCCCCAATTTAGCAGTGCCCCAAGCTGCAGTCCCCTTTCTCTGTCTCAGGTGGAAACTGTATACCCTCGCCCGATTACGCCGAGCCCAGGAGGGCTTTCCTTCCTGGGGGGAGGGGGGGCTGGAGAGTGAAAGACAAGCGGGCACGGGGGGAGAGGATGCCCTTCAGCCAGCCCGTGCAGCAAGGGGGTGGTCCTTTTATGAGATAAGCCGCAGCTCTCGCCCCCGACTCACCCAGTGCAGCGCCTCAGTCCGCCTTCCGCCCTTCCCTTCAGATCGAAATCCCCGCGCTTCACGGCGAAGGAAACGACGACCCGGAAGTGCTACCCTCGGCGCCACTTCCGGCCATGCCCTTGCTCCGAAGACTCACGGGAGGGTCGGCTTCCTAGCAGAGACTGGGGGCGGGGGGGGGCGGTCATTGTCCGCTGCGCTCGTTGTCGTCGTCATGGGCAAGAAGCACAAGAAGCACAAGGCGGAGAAGGCAGAATGGAGATCTACTCCCGCCCCAGCAGTCGCTGCCGCCGCTGGAACTGGCGCCGCTGCGTACGACGGTGGGTCGCTGGGGCGCGCGGTCAGTCGAGGGAAGGACGGATGGACGGGGAAAAAGGAGCGGGAGCGAGAAGCGGCTGTGGAAAAGCACGCGCCCCCTTAGGCCCCGCCCCTTTTCCTCTCGAGCGTGCGCTGTCACTGCCATTCTCTCCCCCCCCCCCCGCCCCAGGTTCTAAGGACACGCGCTCGCGCCTTTCGCCCCCTGGTCCTCAGTGGCTGTCAACCAAGGCTATCGGCGGCCTTATTCCCCTGTTTCGAGATTGGGCGTGGTGGTTTTTGCATTACAGCAGCAAGCCCGGCTATCCAACCGGAGAGAATAATGCACCCAGCAAGGCTCATGCTGCCGGCGCCACCAACCCAAATTATCTGTAGAGTAGTGGTGAGCAGGTGTGATTTAAAGCCCCCCCCCCGCAGGTATTCGGGTCTTGCAGGCGCGGAACCAACCTTACTTGGCCAGGGAAGCATTGACAAATGGGGAAAGGAGATAGCAAAGTTCATATCACGCTTTAAGTGGTGCACGCACTCTCAACCTTGTTGTTCTCACAACTGACATGGACCCATACTTGACTTGTGTGTAGCTTGGGCCTTTCCCAATCCCATATTGTCTATACTTTTATACCACCCTTCAAGGAGCTCAGGATGGTGTACATGGTTCCTCCCCTCCTTTTGTCTTTGCAACAACCCTAGGAGGTAGATAAAGCTGAGAGATAGTGGCTGGCTCAAGGTCACCCAGGTGGCTGAGTGGGGATTTGAATCTAACAGCTATAAGTGCCACTCCTGAATTGCTACACCAGTGTTTCCCAAACAGTGGATTGCGAAAAGTTTCTGAAAACAACCTTTGCAAGCACCCCTGCCCAGTATGCAGAAGAAAATTGCAGCAGCAGGCAGTCTGGATGGGAAGACTGCTCTCGTGGCTGGTATGAGGTAATCTTCATACCCCCAAATTAAAATGTCACGTTTTCTGATTTTCTCTAGTAACTGGCGTGCAGTAGATCATGTGTGAACCTAGTTTCAATCTTTTGTGTGGCCTGGAAGTCCCAAACTGCACATCTTGCTCTCCAGTTCAACCTTCTGGGCACCCTGAAATGACTGTAAAAATTTGGGGAAATAGTTTTTGAACTCCTTTTCTAAGGAGAATCTAGCAAAATGAAGACACATGCCTAAAATATATATAAGGTCTCTAGCAGCCTCAGGAGCACAGGATCCTGTCATTAATAAAAAATATTTCTAGATTACTTATTTGTCTAGTTAAGCTATGTGGGTCATGATAGAATGTTGTTTTAAAAAGTAGGTCATGGTGCTATAATGATTGGGAAGCCCTGTGCTACATCCTCCTGGCTTTCATATTGGTGCAGGTATCATCATCTATATGTCTGCAGACACCTGTTATGTCACATTTACATATTAACATTTTAGGTCTGTACCTCAAAATATGTATGAAACTGCTCAAAATTGCTGACCATTATCAACTGCATGACAGACAAAAATTTAACAGGTTGCAGCTTTGGGGACCAGTAAACTCTCTGGACTTTGACATAGAAGATATTTTGCATCTGAGTTATCCATGAATTTTAGTGGTTGACCTTGGACGATTTACTAATCTCTCATCCCAATCCTGCCTTGCAGGGTAGAAGTGAGGATCAAAGGGAGATAGCCCCGCATATGTCACCTTATGCTTCTGTGGAGGAAGAGTGGGCTACAAATGAATTCAATAAATTTCCCAGCATGGAGCAGTGAAGTGGGATGTTCTATCAGTTGGATTTCTAGCTATCAAACAGTCAAAGAAAACAGAGTCCTGTGAGAAAAAAATATACTAGGCCAAAGCATTCACTGAAAGCCACAAGATGGTCTTAGAACACTAGATGGATAAAACTTAATTTTTAGTTACTGTAGCCTCTTGGCAGTACACATGTCTACTCAGAAGTGAGCCCCATTAAAATGAATGGAATTAACCCCAGATAAGTGTGAATAAGATTGCATCCTAAGTCTTTTCTTTCGTATTTTCCTCTCATACACTTGCTGAATGATCATAAGATGAAGACATCTTCCTGACAGAGGTGCAATATGTTTTTGGATTCAGACTTGCTTAGTTTCAACAAAAGAATGTTGTGTGCTCTTGGATCACTCTCAGGTGTGTGTTTAATGTAGAGTGTATATGTATTGTTTTTTGTAATGCAGTTGCCTGTTTTTGATTAGATTACGCTGATAAACCCTTGGAGAAGCCATTGAAGCTAGTGTTGAAAGTTGGAGGGAGCGAAGTGACGGAACTGTCAGGATCAGGACACGATTCAAGTTATTATGATGATAGATCAGACCACGAGAGAGAACGGCATAAGGAGAAGAAGAAGAAGAAGAAAAAGAAATCTGAGAAGGAGAAAGAAAAACATCTTGATGATGAGGAGAGACGGAAGAGAAAGGTAAACAACTGCATGCCAATGGAACAGTAGGTTTGTTTTCAGTGTTGCCTGTATGAGTTGGAACTGAAACAATAGAAACTGGATCCCTGTCCATAACAGGGAAAGATCTTCAAAAAGTTTGCATTGTACACAGAATATTGATGTCAGTATGAAGCACACCCAGCACACCCTCAGGCAGTTGCCAGGGCTCATTGCTTCTGATACCCTGGATCACTATTTAAAAACATTTTCTGGTACCTTCTCTGCTACCTCCTCCTCCCATCTTTAAATGGCAGCTTGGATATTTGGAGGTCTAGTGATGCAGGAGAGAGAGAGAGAGAATATGATGTTCTGTTGCTACTGGCTCCAGGCACCCCTCCTGTCATGGCATTAGAGATTGCCCCAGAGACTGCTGCATCACTGCATAGTACCCTGGACAAGCTCACATTTGAGAAGCCCAGAGAGGAGGAGATGGTGATGAAGTGTGACTCCTTCATGTTTTCAGTCAGTACTGCAATGATGATGCATTTTGCCACTTCCCCTATCTAAATAGATGGGGAATACAATCACAAACTTCGATGTCTGATGGACCCTAAGGCATCAGTCCTAGGAACGCACCTGGGAACAAACCCCAAGTACAGTGAAATGTACTTGATCAAGCTCTACTCTTCTTTCTCCTTCTCTCCCCCCACCCCCTTTGCACAGTGTTCCCTCCCTATTGAAGATCTCGCCCAGCCCCTACCACTCTTGTTGCTGGCCTGTTATTTTGAGGCCTTGCAGTCAAAACAAGGCCTTTGAGGCCTTGACATCACTACTTGGCAAAATACCAAGTATTTGCTCATGTCTGTGTGCTGGCCTCTCTGACTTTGAGGGTGGTCCAAACATACTTTATGGTGTCCCTTGTTTTGGCCAAACTTTGCTGGCTTAACTCATGCCGGCCTAACTCAGTTTAGGATTGCGCCCTCAGTTTCTGCTCAACATTGTTTGATATTTTGTGAACAATTAACATAAAGAAAGGATATAAATGATTTTGTTTTAAGAAATGCTTACATCTTATATAAGTCATAAATGTCTGTTTTTTAAAAAAGCAATTATTAGCAAGAAGTTCATCTCCCTGGATATTTAACATCACCAAAAAATGTACTAATTTAATAAGATTTTGTGTGCATATGCTGTTTTTGCATCTGAACATACTATATTGCAATGGTATTAAAACCTTTTAGACCGGGACCCACTTTTTAGAAGTCGGTCCCGGCACTTGTGTCGGGACCCACCAGAAGTGATGTCATTAACCTGGAAGTGATGTCATTGCCAGAAGTGACATAATCAAGCAGGAAGTGCCATCATTATAACATAATCCAATGGCACTCCTGGAACGCAAACTGGCATTTGACTGCAGCAATTATACAACCATGAGACATCCCTGACAGAAAACAAGATTAGGTCAAAATATTATGTAAAGCATTGAACTAAAAATTTTTAAAAAATTTTTAAATTTTTTTTAAAAATCCTCATTTGAAAATTCAAACTGTTAACACTCACTGAAGGAATTTAACCAGAGTAAGTCTGCTGTTTCCAAGATGGCTGCTCCCAGCTTTCCGCAACCCAGAAATCAGGGTTACCAGAAACCCAGAAACCCGAAGTTTGAATAACACTGCTGTATTGATTACCTTTTTAATGTTTCTGCCTTTGTGTATTAGGAGGAGAAAAAAAGGAAAAGGGAGAAGGAACAGTGTGACACTGAGGGTGAGACTGATGACTTTGATCCTGGAAAGAAAGTAGAAGTTGAGCCACCCTCTGATCGTCCAGTCAGAGCCTGTAGAACTCAGCCTGGTGAGTAGCCAACTCTCGGTCTGTTTATAACATCTAATCAGTCAGCAGTTTATTTGAGATCTAATTACCAATGTGATTTGACATTAATTTCCTCTAATAGAATGTGCTAAATTCTGTGCAGAGATTCTGTGCAGGAAATTTTCATGGGAAAAATACCTTTTTGGCTCCTCATGTTAGAAGGGCAGACTGGAGGCATTTAGTGTTGATCAGTTATGAACAAGCTTTTTAAAATCAGATCTGAGCAAAGGAAAAAAAACAGCATCAGGTTAATAGAAGCCAACAGTGATGGGGGATTGCAGCAAAAGTCCTTAACATAGATAGACTGCTCTGTCGCACAGTTATTCTTACTGGCTGACTAGACAATTACAGTTCAGTATTGCAGTTCTGATTATGCCATGTTGTGAAGAACCATGATGAATTCATTCTTCCCCAGATTCCTGGGGGGCCCTTCCTTTTCACCCTTTTCTCCTGTTTCTCCTGAAGAGCCTGCCTCCTGGGATGGGCTTCCACATCCTCATCACCCTTTGTGTCTCTCTTATCTTATACATGCTCATATCAAATCCTTGCCTGGTTCTCATGGATTGTTGAGATCTGATTCTGACCTGATTCTTATTGCATACCCTACCAAAAAGAGGGGTAGGCATTCTATAGAATCCCTATGTAGTATGTCAGAATGAAATAAGCTGCTTTCATACTTTTCAGACATTCTATAGAATGCCGGAGTTCACACAATGCCTATAACATATATATCAGAATAGATGTCATGAGTTGAATAATATAATATGGTTAAATGAAGTCTGGAAGTTTTCTGATGGAAAATTTCATCACTTTTTGTTCTGACATTCTCAGCTCCTTAGATTTGTTTCTCTTCTGTTTGTTGAGAATATTCCTACAACTATGAAGAGTCACTCTTGTATTTAAAAACAAAAACATTCAAGGTCCAGTTGCTGAACCTCAGTTCTGATTTAAATTTGTGAATGTGGTACACACAATAATTGTATTTCTAGTGATCTTTATGGAGCATATGTATCCTGCAGACATATCCCATTACAGCATAGCAGTTATAAAAAGTAATTCATTTCCTTGTGTTGAATTATAGCAGAAAATGAGAGCACACCAATCCAGCAATTATTGGAGCATTTTCTTCGCCAGTTACAGAGGTAAGGCTGCAGCAAGACTTGTGGATAGCTGTCGAATATGTGATGGCTAGAGAAAAGAAATAACTTAATTTCAGTCTAAATTTACATTTCAAATTTATACTTACTAATATAAGATGTGGAAGTAAAAATACTGGCAATTTGAATATTATAGTTCAATTTGAGGCAACATGTGTTGGCATGTTACTATTAACCTTTTCCTAATCGTGTTCATACTGCAAGTCTCATCAAGTCTCAAGCCTTCTGCATTCATTACTGACATCGATTTGTACCTCCATAAGTGAAAAAAATGAAAGGATTTTCTCGTTTTTTATGCTGAAGATCAGTTGTTGTTTCACTGTCATTTTTTAAAACAAAAAGCACTTTTTGTAACAGTGTTCTCAAACATAACATAAATGCATGATTTCTTTTTCTTTTTTTTAAAGGAAAGATCCACATGGGTTTTTTGCTTTTCCGGTCACAGATGCCATTGCTCCTGGATATTCCATGATAATAAAGCATCCTATGGACTTTGGCACTATGAAAGAAAAAATTGCATCAAATGAGTACAAATCAGTAACAGAGTTCAAGGTGAATAGATGGAGATTTGGTAAAGATTTAACAGATCAACAGCAAATAGCCAATTTTTATATTAAGTATAACTGAGACGAAATTGTTTTGTCTAAAATCATGTAAATGCGTTCATTACGTGAAATAGCCCTTCTATTCATATTTTTGCATTCCATAAGAGTGGTTAGTAATCCTGTTAGTAATCCTGTTACTTCATTGTGAAAACTGAGGGCGGACTGGCCTGAAGAAGAGGTTGGAGACAGGATCAGGCACTTGGGCCAGATCCTAACTCCCATCCCTGGACGAGTTGGCCCCCATCCTGGTTACTTGGAAGTTGTGCCAGTGAAATTGCTGGCGCAGCTCTAAGCCCCATTTGGACAGCTGCGTATTACCCAGGGGCAGGGGAATGTTTTCCCCTTGCCCCTAGTTATGTCCCCTCCCAACCCAATGTGACTGGATATGGGGCAGATGTGTTGGCCTGCCTAATCCAGCTCAAGGTTTGGATTGTGCTCTCAAATGCATTCAGGCTATGTATCCCTGAAGTGTGTGTGCGAGAAAGTGAAATTGCCTGTTCATCCTTGCCATTTGTACCCTTGGTGAGCTTGCATTTGCCACATCACTGCATTTCCCCATTCTGTGAGTAAGGTTCCCATGGAAGTAATGGAGAAGTAGAAATCTCTGTATGCAAGGTCTTCTTCCCAATAAGAAAGTTTAGTAGCATAACATTATATGCTTTGGACTATGCTCTAGGCTTTAGATCTTTTGTGCATTCTGTACCAGAAGCCTCCATAATCAACGGAATCAAACTGAGGCTGTGTATTGAAAAACTAGCTTTTGTGGCCTCTTCAAGGTTGCAAAATCAGGACATTGTCAAGTGCCTGATAGGCCATGATACATAGCTGCTGGACTGTGCTTGGCCTAGTACTGTTGGTTGTAAGTTGTACATAACCACCCTAATACAGTAAACGATTTAGTTTTTTTGATTTGCCATTCTGTGACCTAGTTCTTACACTCGGCGTATGAAGTATAAACCTGTGTTTGGATAATACCACTTCAGATTGGGGAGGGGGGGCTCATCTAGCTGAATACTACTCTGGGGAAAATAATGTCTTGTACATAGAAAATTGGCATATGACATTCTAGTTCACCATGTAGCTAAGTTTGTCAAACCTGCAGTCTGAAGTAGATCATTCCAGGTGGAGGTTACAGCCTCAACTGTTTTATAAGAACTTGACGTAAACTGCAGAGAGAAAAGTAAATGAACAAATCAACTTAGTGAGTTGTACTGCAGATTGTCCAGCAAAGTTTGATGGTGATATTAAACACTGAGTGAGTGATATTAAACACTTAGAATCTAAGTTTTTTGGTTTCCATTTTGTGCCATGAAGAACAAAAGGGAATGCAAATCTTCATAGTCATTTTTGAAGTAATTGGTAGATGTTTGCCAACAGTACTTTTCATTTTAACATTTTTGAATTCATTTTAACATTTTTGAATTCATTGTGACATCTCTGATTGAACTTCTTCAACTATAAAAAAACTTTTGAAAACATGGCAATGCTTATGTTTGTCTTTTCCAGGCAGATTTTAAACTGATGTGTGATAACGCAATGACATACAACAGACCAGACACTGTATACTACAAACTGGCCAAGAAGATCCTCCATACAGGATTTAAGATGATGAGCAAAGTAAGACAGCTATGAACGAGATAACAATATCAAAATGCACATTAAGCGATTTGTAGTGAGTCACAGTGAAGCATTCTTTCATTCATCTGTCTTTAGTTATAGTGCCCATTATATGACTGCTCTATTCAGGAGTGTATATACTCTGTTCTACAAAAAAAAAACTCCACATTCTCCACCAAGGAAAACTGAATTCTGGAGCAAGTAATTTGGCTTAATTTGAATTATAAGATTTTTCTTTTTTGCTTATATTCTGCTTCTATCATTATCATCAAGGACACTGAAATCCTGCCATCCTCCCCCAGCATTAAAAGTATTTTTCAGCCACATTTTTGGCTTCTGAGATTTTATCTATATTTTATTTTTCACATTTGTACACCACCCTTCCTCCAAGGAGCTCAGGGTGGTGTACATGGTTCCTCCCTCCTTTTGTCCTCACAACAACCCTGTGAGGTAGGTGAGTCTGACTGGTCCAAGGTTACCGAGGACGCTTCATGGCTAAGTGGGGATTTGAACCTAAGAACCTTAGAACCTAATGGTTTGAATCCATTAAATATTTTAATATTTATGAAATACAGTATAAGAATCCCCATGACCATCACAAAAGCCTTCCTCCCAACATCTAACATTAAAAAAAGAAAAGAGCATAAAATAGAAATAAATGAAATGGGAAAATGGTTCCATCGGAAATAAATTGGCATAAAAGTGTGCAAAACCAATTTTCTTTAAATGAAAATATAAAAATGTTGATACAAAACAAAGTAGCTTGTCCTCTGTGAAGGTGGTGGTGAGTGTCATGCTCAGGTAGGTGGCTGTCTGCATGTGTAGTTTTTCTTCCTAGGTTGCAGATATTCTGGTGTCGTGCTGCCTGCCATGACTGAATCATGTTGCATCGTCATTGAAGATGTAGCTCTTAGGCGCAAAGCCATGGCCATTCCCATCCCATCCCATCATCATAGCATCTTGGCTATGAGGGAAAGGTGTAAAGTCCCTGCCGCTCTGTCCTTTCTAATTCTAGGAACGGCTGTTAGCTTTGAAGCGCAGCATGTCGTTTATGCAGGACATGGATTTTTCTCAGCAGGCAGCTCTTTTGGGTGACGAAGACACAGCTGTTGAGGAACCTGTGCCCGAAGTTGTTCCTGTGCACGTAGAGACTACCAAGAAATCAAAAAAGCCAAGTAAAGAAGTTATTAGGTAAAGCTCTTGATGGAATTTCTTTGCTATTTTGTATGTCCTAATTTCAAATTAATGGCACCTGAATCATTAGAAAGAGCAGCGGTTCTTCAAGTCCTACTCGGACATTGGAACAGTAGTATTTGCTGGGGCAAGGCGGGGGCAATGACAGTACCTCGGTACCAAAGAGAGCAATTTGCTCCAAATTGGAGCAGTGGGGAGGGTCAGCACCACCCTCTAGGAATGTTTACAAGCCCCTGGATCATAATTCATCAGGCACTTCATTCCTGGGCCACTCCCCTTAAGGGGGAAAGGCTTTCCAGTTCTCCTGGTGAGTCATGACCCACCAGTATGAGAACTACTGAGACAGAACTTTTGTTTCCAGGCTTTCCACTCTCAGGGAACCATTTCAGCATGCACTTACTTTTCAAGGAACTCCTGATCGCCTATTATGGAATCATTTACATGTTCTAAGGCAGTGGTTCCCAAACTGTGGGTCAGGACCCACCAGTGGATCACGAGCCAATTTCAGGTGGGTTACTAAGCACCTAGAGCAGACATATTGAAAAGATGGGAAGATAGGATGCTGGAAAGGGGGAGGGCTGTGTGCTTATTTTGCTTGTGTCAAGGTTGTAAATAGGCTTTTTTTTCTTTCTGATTTACTTTGCTATTGGAAAATAGCTGCGAAATAACCCAACGTATTGCTGTATTCTCAGGAAAGCGGCAGGGTCTGGTGTCATAATGAAGCACTTCTGGCCATGACATCACTTCCAGTAGGCCCCAGATAGATTGACATTCTAAAAATTGGTTCCCTGTGCTAAAACTTTTGAGAACCATGTTTTAAGGTGCATGATTAGTTCATGTTGAATATAGGGTATAGAGGTTGTCCTCCTCATGAACTGTAAGTTTTTCCTCTCTAAGTATATTGAAAGTGCACCTTAGAACACAGCTTAGTGCTCCATTGAGGCTGTATTTTGCAGAGTTTGGTAGACAAGAGGTCTTTCAGGAACGTTGTCCAGCATTCCTGATCCTCTTTGTTGATTAGCAACCTAGTCCTCTAAACAGCCATTTCAAAGGCAAAGAGAAAGTGTCTCTTTGCCCAGTTAGCAGAGGTGCACTGACCATAATTGTATCATGCCCTGATTGTGCTCTCAGGGTCATCAGTGACAGTTGCTATTGAAAACAGAATGTAGGACTATTTGAGCCTTGCTTTGATCTAACAGGGCAGTTCAGCCTGTTGCATTGGTCACCTGAGCCTTTTGAAGGTCCTGGTCTGAGGAATCAGCCGGGTTTCATGGTCCAATAAGCTGACTCAAAGCCTGCTTATTGTTTACTGGTAGGTTGGAGGTGAAGGGGAAGATAACAAGCAGAAATGGCTGCTATTCCCAAATGGCACAGTCACCCTTTCAGGATGCTGATTTGCTATAGGAAACTCTTTATGGAAGAAGAAAGTTAAAAAACCAAGAATTTTCACCTCACCTGGCCAGAAAATTCCAAATAATGGGAGCTGGTAGTATTGGGATGAATAGTGTTTTTCATGGAAAGCAAGGGCACAATCCAGCTAAAGAAATGAGAGGTGAGTTTCATTGATTTCAATGGGAGAATAAAGCATGGACTTCTTTCTTCCCTTGAAATCATTCAGAATACTTACAGCCCAATCCAGCTGGGCCTCTGTGCTGTCGGAATGTGCATTCTGGCATTGCAACTTGCATTATGGCTATCATAAACAGCAACACCTTAGAGTGCAGCCTGGCTGCTACTGCAAGAGTCAGGCAGCCATGCCTGCACAACGGTGGCCACCTTAGAAGCTCCAGCACCAGTGTATTGGTGTGAGGGTGGACAGGGCATGGGAGGAACAGGGTGGTGATGGGTAGGGAGGAGGGCGGATCAGGGCTGAGAAGGGAGCAGTATCGGTGGCAGCAGCACTAGTAATATCCTGTCCACCTTCCCAGGTCCACTCTGACTTTCACCAGCAAAATCACTGGTGCAGCTCCAAGTAAACCGAGCCAGGCAGTGAAGTCTTACTCCAGGGCAAGAGAACAAATGTTCCCTTCCCTTGTAGTGGACTTTGCGGCTCGAAACTCTCCTGTGGGATTCAGCACACCTCTCTTTCTAGTGTGGCTGCATCAGCACCGGAGGAATTAAATAGAATTGGGCTGTTAATGTTACTTAACTGGTGCTGTTTATATTAACAAAATCATATATGACTTATTTGTATATATAATACTTGACATCAAAAGTAAGTTATTTTGATTCTTTCCTTTTATATAAAATAATAATTGTGAACAAAATGTATTTGATAGGCAGTTTATGGGCTCAGTTTTGAAAGGTTGACTTCGGCATATTGATTGGTATGAAGAACAGGTTTTATTTTTTAATTTTCTTTGATTCATTGTATAACTGAAACTTTTAAAAAATTTACTTGTTTTAATTTTTTTAGCACATTGATTTTATCCATCCTGCCTTTGGGAGAAATGTGCATTTTCCTCCTTAGGTCATGACTGGAATATTGTGAGGAAGACACACGTTCGTGGAATCCGAGTCATGAAAGCTTATGCCACCATCTGGTAGATGCTAAAGTGCCACTTGTAGTCTGGGTTTAAAAGTGTTCAAACCTTGTTGGTCTAGGGCAGGCGTCATCAAACTCCAGCCTACAAGCCGGATCGGGCGTCCTCCTGATCCATACACCACATGAACGGCTCTTACCGTTCCACCAGGCACGCTTGCTAAGACCCCAACTACAGCCTGCAGAAGTCCTCTCCACCAGCTGCTTCTGCATGGAACTCCCAGAGCAATGTGTGTTGAGGCAGCAGACCCCGGAAGCAGCTTGCTGCAAAGACCCCTGGGGACTGTAGTTAGGGTCTTTGCAAGCATCTCCAGCAGAATGGTAGGAACAAGTTGCGCTGGAGACACTTTTCTCCAGGAGGACTGCACCAGTCTGCAGTTTGGAGACTGCTGGTCTAGAACAATGGTGTTCAAACTTTTTAGACTGGGACCCACTTTTTACAATAGCACTCGTGTCGGGACCCACCGGAAGTGATGTGGTGGCAGGACGTGACATTATCAAGTACTGTCATTGTTACATAATAAAATGAGACTCCTGAAATGCAAACTGGCATTCTTGGACTGCAGCAATTGTACAACCATGAAACATCCCTGACAAAAAGCAAGATTATAGTACAAAAAATATTATGTAAAAGCACTGAACTTAATTTTTTTTTTGAAACCCTCACTTGAAAATTCAAACTGTGAACACTCCCAAAAGGAATATAGCAAGAGTAAGGGCTGCAGCTTCCAAGATGGTTGCTCCCAGCTCTCCGCGACCCACCTGATATTACATCGCGACCCACCAAGTGGGTCCCAACCCACAGTTTGAATAACACTGGTGTAGAGACATAATTCTCACATGGGTTAAAGAGGTTCAGATTCTAGACACGTCATTTTGCCAGGCTGATGGGAAGGCATGCGGCCTACACCTTAACAGCGTGGGGATGAAGGCTCTCAGCTTCATGTCTTGGTTGTACTTGCAGAGATATCAATGTCCAGTTGCTGTTGGAAATAGAATGCTGGACCGTTAGGACATTGATTTGATCTAGCAAGGCAATTCTTATGTTCTTAAGTTCATACACTATATATGTATAGTACACACACACACGCACACACTTTGCATGGATATAAAGCAGGGCTTCCCAGCTACTGGATGTGGTATACATCCAGCCTACCAATTCATTTTGACTGGCCTCATGAGCTCAGTGGCATTATCATTGCATGCTCTCTTCCCGAAAGCTGACCTGCAACCATTCATCTTTTTTTCCTTACCAGATGAATTGATGGCTGGGCTGGATTGCTCTCATTGGGAGCCTAGCTGAGAGAATGAGAGGGCAAGCAGACCTCTTTTGGAAATTCTTAGTGTTATGTACATTGTTATGTACACAATGCATGTATAATTTTCTGCGACTCTCTGTCAGCTACCCTAATAGCAAGACTGAGTGATGTGATCTTGGCAGCTGAATGTTTGAGGACCCCAATATAAACTATCAGGCGCATTATTGACTACTGGGTTGTATTCTGAGCTGTGTGTGGAACACAGAATGCTATTGGAAGCTTCTTTCATTCCTGGGAGGAGCATGACCCCTCTTCTTTCACAAGAGGTCCTTGCATGGGCAGAAGGCTCCTTCCTGGATTGGAAGGCATTTTCCGATAATGTCCTATCCTTCACAAACAAGTTAGGATATAATCCATTGAATAATATGGTAACTGGGCAAGAGGCACTTTTTCAAGTGGCGTTCCTCTTATATTTAGCAGGGGGAGAGTAATTGTCCCTCTTCACCGCAGCACAGCATCTTTTCTAGTGGCTGTTGCTGATGGTGTTTTGCATATTTTTAGATTGTGAGCCCTTTAGGATAGGGAGCCATTTAACTTTATCATTACTATTTGCCTGTAAACTGCTTTGTGTTTAAAAGCGGTATATAAATACTATTCGGTTGATTGCTAAAGAAAAAACTGTGGATTGGCTGACTGGAGAATGCTTATGCTTATCCACACACAAATCTGTTACCTAGGAATTATTTGAAAAAGTTGAGTTTGGTTTCATGTTTATTTGTACAACTTATACTTTGTTGTAGCTGTATATTTGAACCGGAAGGAAATGCATGCAGTCTGACAGACAGCACAGCTGAAGAACATGTATTGGCTCTGGTGGAACATGCAGCCGATGAAGCTCGGGACAGAATCAATAGATGTCTCCCAAACAGCAAGGTCTTGCCACTTAATCCAGGCAGCTGGTTTCTTTTCCTATTTTGTTCTGTTTTCAGCTAAATGTGTGGGAATGATGTCTTGAACCAGATTGAATAAGCATGCTATCTGACATGCAAATGGAATGAGAATATTGTTTGCAGAAGTTAATCTGTCAGTGCATGCATTAAATGTGCATGCATTTTTCAGACTCCAATCTGAAGGTAAACAGAAGTTAAGGGCACAATCCTAAACTGAGTTAGGCTGGCCTAAGCTAAACCAGCAAAGTTTGGCCAGCACAAGGGACACCGTAAAGTATGTTTGGACCATTTTCAGAGTCAGAGAGGCCAGCACGCAGACATGAGCCATCCTCCCTGACTCCAAGAATAGTCCAAAAAAGCTTTAAGGTGGCCCTTGTGATGGCCAAACTTTGCTGGCTTAGCTTGTGCCGGCCTAACTCTAGTTTAGGATTGTGTTCTACGTGTCATCTTGGTCTTGTTCCTAGGTTCTGGTAAACACCCTCTTGAACGTTTAATACTTTAGCTAAGTTCTATATTAAAATCACTAATAGGGGCTGCTCTGGATGGGCAGCGTTCTCTTTAATGGTAGGACTAAAAACTCTGGAAATAAAGATAGAATACTAACATCTGCTGATTGGGTTAAACTAATTCTAGCTTGTTAGGCAATCCAAATTGATATATTAATTGTATTGATACTCTGCTTGAACATTTATGCACTCTGGCCCGAGAGGGAGGTAACACATTTAGATTTTGTCTTTATTCTACCCCAATCCTTGATCCGTTCATTTTCAGTGCAACATCTGTATCCTCAAAGAAATCTGAGCCAGATCCTATTCTGGATGGCTCTAACTCTGTACATCAACCTACCTCCTCCCCCCCAGTATATCTATCGAATGCCCCTGTGTTAGAATAAGGGCATTATCCTCCGTGTTCAATACATGTAAAACAATTCTGTTGTATTAGTAATTGTTTTGGTGGGTGTGTGGAACACAGCTTATCTGTGTTTGACTGTACACACACGCAACCTATTCCAGTGACACATTCAAGAGGTGGCAAAATCACCACAGCCACCACAAGTAGCGCCCTGGGCTGACACAATGCTGACTGGCACCCCCACGTTGGTGCTAGAGCTCTTGGGCTGACACAAGCAGTAGCATTGGTCCAAGGGCACTGGTGTGAGGCCACACCTCACTGCCCTTGCGCCAGCCAATCTCAGCAGGCACAAGGGCAGTTCTGGGAGGAGGGAGGGAGTGGGGGGTGGCAGCCGGTGATTGTGCGGGCCCGGGGAGGGGGCTGGGATGCGGCCAGTGCGGCTTCCTCAACACAGATCCAAGGAACCCTATGGGGAGGCTGGAACCTTCCCTGGGGCAAGGCACAAATGTGCCCTTGCCAGCGGGGGGGGGGGGCTCCCCAGTGCACCTAAGGTGCTGAACAAAGGTAACTGTACAAAGATGCTAAAGAAATAGTCTTCTGATGTCATCAAGCCTGCAGAGAAAGTTTAGGAGAGAAGGTGGAGGAAATGATAGTCCCCTTTGTTCTTTGGAGCTTGCTGTCCAAGAAGCTGTCCAGTGCTGTCCAGCCACAATATACAGAGCAGGAGCCAGCAGTCAGTATAGCAATGCTGATGTTGTGTAATCTCAGCAGGGTGGATGAGTCTGTTCAGATCAAATTTTTTTAGAATATAGATTTGCATTGTTTTTCAGGGACCATGATACCAATTTATAATTCTGTCTTATCTGTGTTTTTAAGTACAGATAGGCTACTTGAAAAAAAATGGCGATGGGACTTTGGTTTTCAGTGTAGTCAATCCATCAGATCCAGAAGCAGAAGGTAACTGTTCGATAACTTTATAAAGCCAGCATGGAGCAATACATCTGAATTACCTTTACAATATATCAATAACTGCTCCTATTAAAAATTGTCTCTTTTTTTTAAAGAAATTGTGTCTCTTAACCAACCTCTTATTCTCTTCCTTTAATACTTTAAAAAAAAAATCTCATCACTTATTTTAGTCCCCAGCATAACATTTTATATAAATCATCCACCTATTCATCAAGTCCGTGATTTGTTGCTCTGAAATTCCCCTTCTCACACAGGAAGTCAATGAGTGGTTTCCAGTTGTCCATAAATGTCTTTACTGATTTCTCTTTAAGTAAAATCATAAGTTTGTCCATTTCCATTAAGTCCAAATTTTTATCCACCAGTCTTCAATTTATGGTACCTCTTGACCCTTCCAATACTGTGCATGTAATATCCTTGCTGCAGTTGTCATGTGCAAAAATAATGTTTCAAAATCTTTTAGTACCTGATCCTCAATTATACCCAGCACGAAAGGTTCTAATAGCCTGAAAGCAGGCAAAACCAATAATGTCTTTGAGGAGCTCAAGTTGGTAATGCTGTATTACAACTGGCAATAAAACAGTAAGATTTGTACCCAGAGATATGCTTGAAAAAATATCCTCAGCTAAAATGAATAGCTAGTAACAATTTCTTTGAAAGTTTCTGATGAGTAGTCTTGCCTGAAAGCAGGAGGGTCAGTGGGCGAGGCCAGGCTTTCTATTCCTCCATTCCACTGCTATCTGCTCCTGTTTCAATGGATTGTGATAAATGGATTGTGATATAAATTTCATACAAACATACACAAAGATACTATTTTGTATCTTATTTTGTATCATAAACTTTGGGTTTACAAATAAAGTCTGCCTGTGTAAACCACCTTGAGTTACAGTCATTAGAGAAATCTAGTGACCTAAGAAAGGCGGTATATAAATACAAGTATTATTATTTTATTTTATTTTATTTTATTTTGAAACATTTAAATGTATTATATGAATCCAATTTCAATTTAATACAGAAGAAGAAACGCATCCAGTGGATCTGAGTTCTCTATCAAGCAAATTATTACCTGGTTTCACTGCATTGGGTTTTAAAGATGAGAGAAGGCACAAAGGTGGGTTGTGTATGTTAGACACCTCTGAGGCAAATACGTTTTAGATTGTCAAGTTTAAATATTTGTCTTTGAATTCAGTTGCAAACAGTAGTATCAAGAAGGTGTTTTCAGTTAATTTTGGATATTTACTGTACACTTAATGGTTTACAGCTGTATGTTTGAACCTCCATTGAATCATTTGGTGAGGTGAGGTGGTGGTGATTATGGCAGTTCTGCCTGTTGTGTCTATACTGTAATGCCGCATTCATGCCTGTGAGCCAGCATGTCATGCTGATGTGCAAGTGACATCCATCCATTTGTGAAGTAACCTAAGAAATGCAGTTATTTTTGGTAGAAGAAAATTCCAAAGACATTTTTCTTATATTTTCAGTTACATTTCTTTCTAGTGCTAATACAGCACTTTCGTTGCAAAACCACTCTATCTTTCATGATCTGAAAGCAGATGAAATGGAACTGCTGTACTCAGCTTATGGAGATGAAACTGGGATCCAGTGTGCCTTAAGGTAAGCAAGTCATATTGGAATGTTGCAACTATGGATAGTTCACTGGTGTTGCATGCACTACAACAGCACAGATGTGCTGTGAGAAGAGATGGGGATGTAGACAGAACAGTTTATTTTAAAAAGTGTGTATTCCACTTTTATTATCTGAAGGCAAAAGCATAATTAAAACAATAAAACATTGAATAACTAAGAAAAAATACACAACAGCAAAACAAGATATAAACCAATAGATATTGTGGCACAAGTATTTGAACACATACAGTCTTGGGGCCAGATGTTCCTTTCAGGGGCAAGCATTCCATTAAGTTGCAGCCCAGTCCTAACCTGCATTGGAGCAGGCAGGCTGACAGGCCTGCATTGCATCGAATGCAGGTTTGGCTGCCATTGGAGCTCACCTTGGGGCAAGGGGACATTTGTCCCCTTACTCTGGAGTAATCCCCAGCCATCCCATGGAATTGCTCGAATGTGCACCAGGGAAAACACTGACACAAATCCAAATGGGCCAGATCAGGGCTGCATGGCCTGGATTGGGGGTTAGGATCTGTCCTAACGGCCACATCCTGACCCCACCTTCTCGCTAGGATGGCCCACCCATAAGGCTGCCCTTACTCCACCCTGCCCTGTTCCGCCTTTCTCCACTCTCTCAAGCCCCTGTGCTGGTCAAACTCGGCTACTGCAAGAGCTGCTTACCTGGACGGCACGGCTGGATCAGTGTGAGTTGCAGAGTTGGCCCAGCACCCCTTGCGCTGTCACGGATGTGCCATGCATCACGTTTGCAACAGCCCTGGATCAACACAAACCACATGTGTCAGGCCAGGAGGTGCTCTAGATTGCATCCTTGGTGCTTTATCTGAAAAGGTCCTGCTTTTAGTAGCCACCCACCAAACTTTAGCTGGCAGAGGTACATAGAGCAGAACCTCAGATGTTGAATGCAAGAGGAGCTGCATACAGGAAAGGTACTCCATAATGTACCAACATACTTTTGGGGGCTTTAAAGGAAAGAATTGGCATTTTAAATTGAGCTTGAAATCAAATGGACAACAAGTTCAGATTAGTCATTATTGAAGTATAGTGCTCCAGTCTGCTAGTCAACAACCTGATTTTACACTATTTGGAGTTTCCAGATGATTGTTAAGGATAATGCACACACCCATAGAGCCCCTTACAAATCAGAGTCAAATCTGGATGGCTAGCTCTGACTTTTCCAGGCACTGCAAACCAGTCAGCTGAAGCTGGTAAAATGTCTCCTGGTCTAATATCACCACTTGAAACAGCATTGCATGGAGGAGAACTACTGAAGGGCCAAATTTCCAGTCATCTAGAATAGATTGTACACTCATTCCTGGATCAGGTAGTTTCCCTAACCAGCAGTAGATCTGTCTGGGCGAAGTTCCAGCTTGTTTTCCTTATTCCTCTTAATTTGTTCCCGTGAAAGAACAAATATGCAAAGATTTGCAGCAATAAAGTCCATCTGGGAGAATGGCTTGGGGTGGGTGGGAACTGTGTGAGGCAGAACAGTGGAAGAAAACTATAGCAAGCAAGATGTGTTTAATTTATGTATTTGAATCTATTTATATGAATGTACACTTCTGTCTATTTATATTCATGTTTACCGCTTTATTTATATCACAATTTCTTCTAGCTTGCAGGAATTTGTGAAAGATTCTGGAAGTTACAGCAAAAAGATAGTGGATGACCTATTGGATCAGATCACTTGTGGAGATCATTCCAAAACTATCTATCAACTAAAGCAGGTACAGTAAGTTTAAATTATGCAGAGCTGTAACGAGCTAAACGCAATGGCAGTGCAATCCTAACCTGCACTGGAATAGGCAGGCCAGCTCACCTGCACTGCATCCTAACAATATTAGGAGGCGGCGGCAGCTCAGTGCAGGCCAAGGGAATATTTTCCCCTTGCCCTATGGGGCTGCTCAGCAAAATAGCAGGCACAAGTCCACGTGGTCAGGAGCGGCCCGAATTGGAGCCTCCGAGCCCAGGGATGGGGGGGGTTGTATATGGCCAAACGGCCGTGTCCCATCTCCACCTACGCGCTGCCCCATTACGCCTCAAGCCCGCCTCTGGCATGCCCTTGGCATGACCCTCTGCCGGCAGAACTAAACAGGTGCATGCCCAGTGCAGCTAACAGGTGCAGTAGTGCCCGTAAGCCAGCGCTGCTGCTTGCGCCAGCCAGCAGCCAAATCTCAGTGCAGACGCACCTTATGGCACGTTTGTGACAGCACTGGTCCAGCGCAAGAGTGTTGTGCCGACGCAACGCCAGGTTAGAATTGCATCCTTAATGTGTTTGTTTCTCCCTCGAGATACATTATAAAATAGAATGCAATGGGTGGTTAATGCAGAACGACCTACTGGGTGGTAAGAATCTCCTATTTCAGGTAGCATTTGGAATATGAGGCAGTTACTATCTCTCAGTCTTTACTTAATTCTTCCATGCTGTTCCTTTATATTGATGTTAAGCTTGCTTATGGATCATGATTTTTAAATGAAATATGCTTTATTTTAAAACCACCACACTTAGTTTCTTTCTTAATTGGCTCATATGAGCCCAAATCAAAAGAAAATAATTTGTGTTCCCCTTTGTCCCAGATTTCTGTAACTTTTCAGTAGTTCTGCAAGATGAATTTAAATACAAATCTAACAGAAAAGATTGTAGGGGAAATTAGTCTCATTGAATGTGAACAATTGCACAAAGGAAGATAGCAAGTGTTCCTATGCCAAATTATTTAAGCTATTTTTTTTTAACTTTCAGAGAAGAAACATTCCAGTGAAGACACCAGATGAAGTCAAAGTAAGTTGTACTGCGTAAAAACAAAAAAATAAAAATCACCTTTCTTGCTAGATTCATGTGTTTATAAGGACTACAAACATTCGTGCAGCTCATGAGTTGTCCGTCACAAGATGCTAGATGTTTTCAAAAATTTAAGATTTGTGTTTGTTTTGTTTTTTACCATCTTCTATGTCCCCTTCATTCCTTAAATGTCCTTAAAGTATAAGTATGAGATTGTAATAGGGCAAAAAAGATCTAAAATTTTTTTTATACTGCATAGGTACAAATATTTACTCAAATGATTAAAATCTTTTAAAGCACAAATCAAAAACAAGTCGTCCTTAAGAATTCCACTCAAAGTGTCTTAGCATTAAGACAATTGGTTTACTACACTTATTGCTAACAAACCATGTAAGGCAATCATAATGAAACCACCACAGTACCCTAATGTATAAAAATTACCAGCTGAAGTACAAAAGGGAATTGACTCCATGATGAGCTCTGTGATGGTATGTGATGTGAAGCTGGCATGGAGAAGCTGAAACTGATTTGTAAATGGCTACAAATTCGAACAGTTGAATATGCTTTCATATTTTAGGTTCCACAAGTCCTCATAAAAGAAGAACATAAATTGCGCAATACTTGCCCAGATGCCTCCAAGCAAAGTATGGTAAGCCTTCTTGTGTAGTTTGTGCCTGTAACTGTGCAGTCCAAACCTAGGACACAGGTCCCTTGTGTTGGCCTACAAGTGTCACAAACGTGCAATAAAGCACGTTTGCACCACTTCCGGAGACAGGGAGACTAGCACACAGACGTGCACCTGCTTCTCTGTGCTGTGGCTGGAGCCAGGTAAGATCGGTGTCCGGAGGGAATGGGGGGAGGCAGAATGGAGCAAGTGGGGGTGGGTGGAGCCAGCATCTGGCACTTAGGCCAGATTCTAAGCCAGTCGGCTCCAATCCAGGCTGCTTGGATTTGCACCAGCAGTTTCACTGGCGCAGATCCAAGAAGCCACATAGGACTGACTGGGGCTTACCCTGAGGTAAGGGGAAAATATCCCCTTACCCGGAGGTGACCTCCAGCTGCCTCCTAACCTGTGGTGGATACAATGCAGGCCATTTGGCTTGCCTGTTCCTGTGCAGTTTAGGAATTACATCCTAAGAAAATGCTGCCAAAGGGTAAGTATTAGATGTTAGAAGCTGAGATATGTAAACACCTCCCCTTTTGGGGACCCTCGGGGGCTTGTTGGTGATAGGGCTGTGCTCTTAAAGGTTCCCCTGAGTTTGGGTCAATAGAAGGGACCTAGCAGCACTTGAGGTTCACTATAGGGTGCCCCAGCCATGCCTCAAAGTTGCAGGTAGGGAGGGCGTTGAGCCACCCTTTGGCCGTCTTTCTGTTTAACCTGCTTAAAATTTGCTTACAGGCAAATGTGGCACAATGCTCATGCAATGAACAATGTCCATTATTTCCCATGAAGATATTTGAGTATAGTTTAAGGGCAGTAGAATAGAATTATAGGAGTTGGGAGTCAACAAGGAATAGGAGAGTAACATCAAAAGCGGTCTGTAATATGTAACTGTCCTTAGCTCTGCCGGGGTAGGGCATTAGTTGTCATTCACTTAAGTCTCATTGATTTCAGTGGTATGGTGTTTAGTAAGGAGTATCTTTTTCAGATATTGCTCATGGAGCATTCATGAGAGAGAGAGAGCATTCTCTCTCCTTCTTGGGGAGAGAATGCTTACATTTGGGGGAAATCACATTCATGGCAACCCTAAGCAAATTAATTCATTATTGTTATGCTCTGTAGTTGACATTTTGATAAATCAGAATTCTATTTTCTCTTTGTGTTCAGGTTGGAGAAGCCATTGGAGATGGTACTAGTTCTGTTCTAGATTTTTTGTCCATGAAGCCGTATCCAGATGTGTCGCTTGACATATCCATGTTGAGTTCATTGGGTAGGTGTTCTCATTGAGTAGTTGAATGTTGAAAGTATGATTCAGTAGTGTATATATAACATGGTCCAATGGGTTTTTTTCCCCTTGGTTCAACTAACATAGTATAGGCCCAGGTGTATTAATGTGACATTTGTGAGAACTCAGAAGACAACTCACAGGACTGATGCAGGATAATATAGGATATATTCAGACAACATGGCCTTTTCACATTATATTTAAAAGAAAATTGACAGGGGAAGAGAATAATAAAAATCAGTTTAATACTAATTTTTTTCCTCATTGTTCACTCCCACACATTGGATGACCTGTCATCATTCTTAGGTAAAGTAAAGAAGGAGCTTGATCATGATGACAATCATTTACACTTGGATGAAACAACCAAATTACTACAGGACCTTCATGAAGCTCAAACAGATCGTGTGGGATCCAGGCCTTCCTCCAACCTCAGTTCTCTCTCGAATGCTTCTGAAAGGGATCAGCATCATCTGGGTAAATGTGATTGTACAACCTGAAGCTTCTTGAATCCACTTGGGGTTCTTTGAGAAAGTCTCAAAGTGTTGTCCATTGTCATTAGTAGCAAATTAAGCACCAGTAGATTTTTTTTTTATTCATCTGGGTTGGTTTCTCTCTGCCTAACCTACCTCACAGGATTATTGTGAAGATAAAATGGAATAGCACCTCTGTTCCCTTTAAGCTGAACAGCTGCATCAGTAATCCCTCACACCCTGCACACTTAAGTTGTTCAAGTACACAGTCATTGGGCAGTTGTTGTGACCAGGGAAGGCAGGCAAGGACTGTCTGCCTCTGAGTGAGGAAAGGCCAGGATGCATCACCCATTCATCAAGCAATATTGACTCGAGCTGACAAACCATCAGTGTGAAGAGCCAATAACTGTGCTTGATCAGAACCTTGAAGCAGCAATGAAATAGTCTTCATTCTGCACAGGTGCAGCAACAGCAGGGGAAGATTGAAAGTGAGGGAGGGGCATTGGTGCCGTGTGCCTGATTTGTTGAAAAGGGCCTATTTAATGAGAACCCGTCCCTGATCCTCACTTGCCTGCCCACTGTGCTCCAAGCAGCTATCCCACTCACCTTCTGTAATGTAGCCCAGCATAGCGCCCCCCCCCGCCCAAAGTAAAGCAAAATGAGACATCAGTAAATAAATGCCTTGACCCTTTCCCTCTTGATTTTACATTTCTGTGTTGCATGGGTACTTTTTTTCCTATATTCTCCTGGACAGCTTCATTCCAAAACTATGCATGTTTACTCAAAAGTAAATCTTTGTGGAGATTATAGTCCCTGAACTATAGCAACTGAATTTAGTTGTACTTCACTTATTAGTGATTGCCTCCAAATGCAGATACAATCAGGCTTTTTTAATACTTATGTAAGTAGTTATATACTGTTATATATACTATACAGTGGGCCCTCGCTATCCATGGGAATTCCTTTCTCAGAACCCCCGGAGATACCAAAATCCACAAATGATTAAATCCACTGATTATGCCCCCCCCCTTCGCTGCACAGCTTTTCCAGGCCTCAGAAAGCCTTATAAGGGCAGAAACGTGATTTCCTGTCTCTCCTGAGAAACCGGAAATTGCGTTTTTGCCCAGAATGGGCATTCCACACATAGCCTTCTCAGCCCTCAGAATATCTTCTGGATGCCACTGGAGCACAGATCCTGTTGCATTTGGAAAATCCAGGTCACTCCCCCCCCTTATGGGTTTGGAACCCACAGATGACCAAATCTGTGGGTCCCAAATCCTCAGATAACAAGGGTATGCACTTTCCTAGGGTAAGCTCTGTGCCCCCGTATGCACTTTCATGGGGTAAACTCTATTGCGCACAATGACTGAGTAGACATGCTGTGGCATATACCCTGCCCATTCCCTTGTGGTCGGGGCAGGGGGGGGGCGGGGAGTCTACATTAGGTTATGGGAAGGACATTGCTATCCAGATTCAGATGATAGACACAGGATGCAGTCTGTACATATTTAATGTAACCAAAACAGTCCCATCCAGGAGTCAAAATGTAAATAGGGTTTGCTTCAGCTTCTTTAGCCTTTCTCACTTTGCAGTTGGCCCTCAGCATAGAACAGTGGTTCTCAACCTTTTTAGCACCAGGATCCCCTTTGTAGGTACAACAACCTGTTGTGACCCCCTAAGAACAAGGGCCAGAAGTATGTCGTTACGCAGGAAATGATGTCATTAAACAGGGAACAGGAAGTGACATGGTTGTGCTGGCAGAGCCAGAAGTGATTACATTGACCAGATCTCTCTCTCTCTCTCTCTCTCTCTCTCTCTCTCTCTCTCTCCCTCTCTCTCTCTCTGAGGCTGTCATTCCCAGCTGCATCCCTGCTGGGGAAAAAAAAAAAACACGTGAGGGCAGAGGGAGGCAAAGTACTTCATTTTAGAGAGCTGATTGTAAAGAAAACATGCTAATCACCAATGGTCACTCAAAGATTAATCATTAAAGCGTATGTTCTCTCTATCCAGTCTCTCTCACATCTTCTCACCTCAAGTTCTCACCCAGCACGTTTTCTTACAGGCTGTGCCTTGCAAGATGGTGGTAGATGATAGTTAAAGATGATGGTTTCAAATTGTGGCTCTCTGCAGCCCCCTGAAAATTGGCTTGTGACCCTCTTGGCTCCTGACCCCCAGGTTAGGAACCACTGGCGTAGAGGTTCTAGTTTGCTTAAGCGGAGTCACTGCACCTCCAGAAGAGTTCTGGGTATGGGTGGGTTGAGAGGCAGCCAGTGAGTTGTGAATCAGCTGTGCTTCCGAGGCGTGCAGCAATGACATCATCATTGGGTGCCCCTACAGAAGCTTGTAATGTGCAGGCCTTGCTCAGAATCCACAGCACATCACTCATAGGATTGAACAGCTAATATATTTTCACCCGTCAGTGAAGTTTATAAAATGTCTCCAAATAACATACTCTGCTAAATTATCTTTTTTCCCTCCCTGTTCGTACAGGAAGCCCTTCACACTTAAGTGTGGGAGAACAACCTGACATGGTTCATGACCCCTATGAATTCCTTCAGTCTCCAGAACCAGCAAATGCCAATAACAATTAATCTCAAGTATATTATATTTGTTGTATTTTTTAAGACAGTGTAATATTTTACAAAGTTCCATCAAACGGTATGCATTTCAATTTGTCCTCTTTTTTGTATGAGGATTGTTATGTAATAATGTTTGTGCACATATTTGTAAATTTTACTTGGGTAGTAAGTATATCATGATATTTGTATCATAGCTCATACAACATTTAGGAATTTGTATAATAGACCTAAAAGGAAAATTGCAAATTACGTATTTAAGACACGTTATTTATATATATAAAAAAATGCTAACCAGCTGTCTATCATGCTGTCGATCATTAAACGTTTTATCCTTTCTGTACAGCTATAACCATATTGAAGCTGCTCTAGGAGGGGTATTTTTTCAGGTTTTAGAACTGTGGTTTGTCTTCAGGTTCTCCCCTTAGTTGCTCAGTATGGAAATGGGTCAGATTAAAATAAAAAATGACAGAACCTCTTAATTTTGGATGCAAAAGAGACGATAATATTGAGAATGTCACTATTACATTCAGCCCCTGCCAAATTATCTACATTTTTAAAATGTGTTGTGTATATGAGTAAAATTGTACCTGCTGAAAAGGTAAATGTTGGTGTAGTTTTTAAATGAAGTATTTGAAATTTGACATTGAATGACTTTTTTTATCACTTGCTATTATGTATAAACTAGAATAATTTGTTCATTAATATTGTAAATATCAATAAAACACAAAAAATGTACTCGTGTTCTTCTGTTTCCAGTATATAATTTGTGTGATTGAAACAAAAGAATGAAACTTGACTTTCTGAGATAAACTGGCTAATTAGAATATGATCATAGAATATTAGAATCAGAATTAGAAGTTCTAATTTATTTAGCAAAATCTTTGGGACACTGTTATGCAAAATTAATGCTGTTAGTCCAGAGGTGATCAGGCTGTAGCCCAGATCAGACTTGAGAATTGAGAGTCTGTGTGCAATATATCTATATATATATAAATGGACGTTTGTGTGTGTGTGTGTGTGTATGTATGCGGGTATGTATGTATGTTCCTTATACAAGTCTCCGTCCCTTGACCCACGGCCACGAAACTTGGCACACACGTTCCTTGCAGCCTGGAAGGAATCACTGCGGGGGTCAGACCCCCTTACGGCCCCCTGTTTTTCAGGGAGGGGGCCGGATCGTCAGGAACCAAGGGGATTGCATGGGGCTACAGGTCTGCTGCCACCCTGTGGTCACAGACGATTCTGCAGCAGCTCAGCTGAAACTGAGCAGAACAGAAAGTGAAACTAATATAAAGTGCTTGGCCTGCATGGCCTGAGTGGGCCAGGGAGGAAAGAGCAGTACAGGATCCACAGAGTTCCAGCAGCCAGTCGGATCTGAGAGGGGCCTATGTCCAGGGAGCTCACAGGCCACCTCTGCCTGTTTCTCATACGTGAGGGCTGGACCTGCAGACAGTAAGTGGGACTTTCCTATTGCTCTCTTAGTTGCTGGTGTCCCTGTTTCCTCATTCCTTTCACAGTGATAGTGTGCGTTTGGGGTTCCAGGTCATCACTACTGTTTTATTTCAGGGACGAGTTCTATATGTCTATATATGCATCGCACTATGTCATACTGTTGAGGGAGGTTTGTATATTTGTGGGTCTGTTCCACCATTACTCTGGAACGCCTGGAACGATGTGCACCACACGTGGTGCACTTATTCCTTACGATCTGGACAGATATACTGTGGGGATAGGGCCCCCCTTACACCCCAGAGGTGGGGGTGCACTGCAGAACACACACATTCCTCCTCCTAATAGAGCCTGGGGATAATTTCTGCCCCCGGGCAACGCCGGGTCACAAAAAGCTAGTTATCTATATAAATGCTTTATTTTGATTACACGAAAGCATAACATGACTAAATTATGGCCTAATCCTATCATGTGATTTCAGGCAATGGGACAATGTCTCACTGCCATAAATCAGCTGCTGACCACGGATGCAGTGCACTGGCAGCAGTCATCTTAAAGCTGGCAGCAGCGTTGGCAACTAGCTGCCATGGCTGGTGCCCTGTTCCTATGCAGATAAGTTGGTGTGAAAGTGGATCATGGGTAAAGAGGGTAAGAACAGGGTGAGTTGGAACCAGGGGATGAGGCAGGGGGTGGATCCATTGACAGTTGAACATGCTAGATCTTATACTCTTGTCCCAAAACCTTCCTGCCCTTTTTTTCATATAAGATGTACGCCACCAAAATAAGTGGTGCATATCCCAGAAGACCTACAGGTGGCCTGGTATGGGGGCTTACATGGAGGTAAGAAGACATGTGTTTTACTTACTTGTTACTTTTCTCCAGCTCTCTCTCTCTCTCTCTCTCTCTCTCTCTCACACACACACACACACACACACACACACACACACACACACTCTCTCTCTCTTTCTCTCTCTCTCTCTCTCTCTCTCACTCACACACACACACACACACACACACACACACACACGGAAGGTGGTAGACTTTCCGTTGTTGGATGTCTTTTTTTAAGCAGAAGCTGGATAGCAATTTTTGAGGCCTGGTAGTAGCCCACATTGAAGCAGGGGGGCTACTTACAACTGCCAAATCTGGTGGCCAGCATCAATGATCAAAAGATTCTTAATGACATTATGTCAGCAATGCAGGTAACGGCCTCTACTAAGGGAGGCAGGAAGCTGGTATCAGCCTTTATTAAGGACTGCTGCCAAGTGGGAGAAAGGAATGGGAGCAGAAAGAAGCTGGGGGCCAGCCAGATGGAGAAAGAAGGGGAGGGGGGGTTGACAGATGGAGAGAAGAGGGCTGAGAAATATACAGAATAACGCTGGGAGGCAGAAGGGAGAGACAGGACTGCTGGGCAAGATGAAGTGAAGAGTTGAGGAAAGGAGAAGACAGGGATGAGACAGCACCAGGCCCAAGGGTGAAAAAGAAGAAGAGACAGTGAAACTAGCTTGAAGAACAACGAGGAAGGAGGTGGAATGACTTTATCCAACTCCAAGAAGCAAGACCAGGGGAGGCCCAGGATGTGCTTTTTCCTGCAACCCACCCAGGTGCTGCTGGGTGGATTCTACCAACACTGACCAAGAACTGAGGCTGACCCTGCAAGTTCACTGGTCCCTAAGGCACCCCATCCTGCTGAGGAGAAACTGGGGGTGCTGGGCATCTACCAAAGGGAGAGTCATCTTGAGCTGAAGTTACAGCCATCACCAGACAGAACCTTTGACAGATAAAGAAACCATGTTTAGGTGATCCTAACTTGCGTGATCCTTTTTTTATTTACTCTTCAAATAAACTCCATAAATGTCCTCCAGACAAATATCCATTTGGAGAATGGATATTCTCCAAATGCCATATTTCTGCCCCCTGGAGGCCAAACATCATCTGTGGCATGAGATGGAGAAGGGCCTACACACTTGTGGATCTTACATGCCCCCAATCTATGATTCTATGGTCGTCTTTCCCCCATTTTGTATGGGCCTTTTTCTCTGCCGTTCCCAGAACCCTTGTGTATACAAAAACCAGTGGGTAATTAAACCTGTGAATTTCCCCCTGCTCCCTCCAGAGAGCGTTCTGAGCCCAGTCAAAGCTGCACACATATGCATGTGGCCTCCACAGTGGTCAAGAGGCGGGATTTTTTCCCCTCCCTCCAGACAGCAGCAGACATATGCTCCACTGCTGTCCAGAGGGGTTTCTGAGGCATGCCAAGGCCACAGGGCAGAGGGTAGCTGCTACAGTTGGGACTGCTGTACATTGTGCTCCAGCTGGGAGGGATGCCTAGTTAACTGGAAAATCCCACACTGGAGCAAGGCTTGAGGTGAGGGTCAACAATTCCAGCTCTGATGGAAGTGATTCTAGTTCCCCAGGGGCTAGGCTGGGGCACCACATCAACAGTGCACATCAACAGTGGGTTGCCACAGTGTGTCTTTCTGCCTTCTTCAATTTTATTCATATGGTGCTGTGAGTTGGAAGCAACACCATAGATAAGAATGTTAAGCTTATGACAGAGAGTCCTGTAGCACCTTTAAAAGACCAACCTACTTATTTCATCATGAGCTTTTGTGAACATCAAACTCACAAGGCTACCCCTCTGGAAGTTTTGAGAAGTACTTAACTTTTGGAAAGTACTATTAAAAAAAGTACTATTGGAAAAGAAGAGCAGCGTTGCAGGACTGGGACAGAGTTGAGCTGTAAAGACAGCAGAGTTAAACCACCAACTGTGATGTCACCTTTTAAACTAGTAATTGAACATTATGAAGTCAGCAGTGAGGTCAGCACGCTCTGATTGGGTGGTGAAGTTTCCAAAGCCTGTCTTGTTCATTTCAGAGCTCTGAGACACATCATAGTCATCATGTGGACACTGGAGTGGAAATTGGGACAAAGACACAATGGGAATACAAGAAATCCACAAAACTGCATCAAAAGAGAAGAATATAAACAAATCCCCAATAGAGATCTTCATTTGGTGTTTGTGGCTAACCTGGAAGTTTTGATGAAAAGTCATCTGTTTCTATGTGTTTAAAGAAGGGAGTATCTTCAGCTGAAAATACTCCATATCCTGGAATTAACATGGATAAAAAATATGGTGGTGTTTCTCTTTGAGGATTTGAGGTACCTATATATCTTATATGGCATATTGTCAATCATTGGTTTTGTAAGAGAGAACTTAGCATTTAAGTGACTATTATTTTATCTGTGGCTACTTTTTAGTATCAAGGTAGTTTTTCAATAACCTAAATTGGATAGCCCTTGGATTTGGTTTTTAAACTAAGGGTTGCATTTTGAATGCCTGATTAGAGAGACAAACGTGGTATGGTAGAAGAGGCCATAATGATGAATTCTTGTACCAGTAAATACAAGTCCAGAGTTACAGGGAAAAATTGTTTTATTGGTCACAAGCAGTCTTGATTTAACACCCCACAGATAAGTTAGCAGTTGGTTGCTATGGCAACTCTTCCATTTCTGAAAGCCCCAACATTCTAAAAAGAGGGAGAAACAGCAGCTCCAGGTCAGATGGAGGCTCCCCAATTGCTGATTGTGTCCCGATCCAGTCAATGTTTAAGGTCATTGGTGGGGTGGGAGGATTGGCTGGATGGGGTGGGGTATGGGAGTTATGTGTCACAAATACGTGCTACAGACGCCATGTGCTTTATTTGGGACTTCCTAAGAAGGTTTTTTGACTATCAGGATCAGTGTTACCTTCCCCCCTGCTGCATGGTCCATATGTGGTCATTTTATTTTTAAAATGTGTGCATCATATTTGTATACTGATTTTTTTCCAAGGGTCTCAGAACATCATATGCGGGGGTTATAGGCCATTTAAAACCAGATGCCTCTGGGCTAAGATCACATAGGGCCCAATCCTATCCCACTTTCCAGCACTCATGCAGCCATGCCGATGGGGCGTATGCTGCATCCTGCGGTGGAGGGGGGCGATCATGGAGGCCTCCTTAAGCTAAGGGAACACTTGCTCCTTTACCTTGGGGCTGCATTGCAGATGCATCAGAGTGGGAAGTTGGATGGGATTGGACCTGTATTCAAAGCTAAAAGGCATTATAAATGTTTGTTCAGGCAGGAGAGACAAAATTATGACTTACCCATTATTTTGAACTTTGAACTTCTGACTCAAAGAAGCTTATATGTTGACCCAGAAAAAAATCCCCTAAAGGTTGAGGATCTAGTATTAGGGCTATTAACAAAACATTTGCAAACCACTCGTGCCTCACAAAAATTAGACTATGGAAACTACTGCTATTTGGAGCCCTTTCCAGAGAGCCAAGTGATCAGCCCTAAAGCCTTCGGTTCGCATTTCCCCAGTGCCATGGAAATGCCCCTGGTGTTCCACGGCTCACTGCTCATTCCTGCTGCTACAGATTCCAATCTATACCAATTCCTTTCCAACCCCCCACTTCCACTTCAGGTAGATGGTAAAGAAGAATCCTGAATTCCTCAGGGTCAGTTGGGATACCTAGTCAATCAGAAGGGACACAAGAAGGCCTGAATAGCACAGTGGCATTCTGAGAAGGGGGCAAAACAATAGTTTTGCAGGAGCCTGAGCTCCGGTGTAATGCACCCCATCTCCCTTGCTTCCAGAACCATTTGCAGCTCAGAGAGCAAAGCCTCCAAGCCATGAATGGATCTGAAGGTGAGGGGCTGTGTTACACAGAAGGTCAGGCTCCTGCAGGAGTGTTTCCCCCCCCCAACTCTAGGAATGTCACTGGAATAGTAATGACTGTATTCAATGGTAATAATAATGAGATCCCACAACCTATGTGCATGCCCTATCCTTAAAAAAAGCATATCCTAAAAAACAAAACAAAAAAAGCATGGCTGGTCCATGTCTCTCAGGGACAGCCCTGAAACCCCACAACCAGAGCCTCCTGTGTCTGACGAGGAGCAATCCCCCTTGGATTAGGACCCAACCCCCTCCTCCAGCCTCCCTGTATCAAGGGGGCCCCAGGAGCCAGATCCACACTGACTCAAGGAGTTCCTTAAAAGCAGTGCACAGAAGCCACAATCCTCATTATGCTTTAGGAACCAGCACTTGCAAAGTAGAGTGAGGACCCTTTAAGACCAAAGGCTTCTCGCAGGAAGGAGGCAGAGTCAACCTCCCTGAGCAGCATAATGATCTTCAGTAAGCACTGGATCCCTGCTGGAGCAGTATCTCAACTCATTGCATCCCGGTGCTTTCCTGGTTTCCCTTGGACCCACCTGAAGTTCTGACCAGCTACCAGGCTTCCTTAAGACCTCTAGGTTGGGTCTCTATTGCAGATAAATCACCAGCCTAGCTTGCTGCCATGCCTAGGATGGACCAGGGCAGTTCTATTAATTGCTGTAATAGTACTACTGGGAAGTAAATGAACCATCGGCTTCTGTTTTTTATTTCTGCTCTCAGGAAAATTTAGATTATTCAAGGTCCAGCAGCAAAATTAAGAATCAGTAATACTAAGGCTGTAGTACTAAGGCAGTTTAGTGCTAACTAAACACACTAGCTGGGGACTCCATGAGACCTGCTTCTGAGTAAACTTGCATGAGATTAAATTGCATGGCTGCAAATCAGGGAGTAAATTCCATTCAACATAGCAAAATTTAGAAGATTTACAGTTGCGAAGTACAATGGCTCACTGGTTACCATTCTTGATCACCTGAACAACTGAGGAGAAAAATGGGAGCCTGGCTGGCTTCTGTGCCCTTAACAGTAGTTGGAGGAAGTGTTTCCACAGTATGGAAAAAAAAAAAAGCACTCTCAGCTGTTTTACATTTGACAAGACACCTATTTTGGTGCCTGGCTCTTGGTTGTTTGGGTGTTTGTTTTTACTGTTTTTACTGATAATTTTTACTGATAATGCTTTTATAATATGAAATAAGTGATATGGGGTTATTTTTTAAAAAAATCTTAAGCCTATTAAACCAAGTGGTTCATGTAAAATACATAATAAAATGTCCTTGTTTGCAAACCAGTGCTTATACAAGAAGTGGAGTCAGAGCTGTTTCCATAGCTGCCGAGCTTGGTTCTGTTTAAAGAAAATGAAATGGTTTTGGCAAAGGTTATGTTGACAGAGGTAGACCTACTGAATAGCTGTGTAACTTTGGTAATACTGCACATAGAAAGGAGGCCTGGTCTTGTGAGTTTTTCAACAGCCATAGGAAGAAAGATCTTGCTGGAGTTTTACATACAAATTTACTGGGGGGAAAACGTTTTCTCTGGCCCTGCTAATTGCAAGAGAGGGGGAGAAAGTGTGTTGAATGGCAGTATGTGTTTAAAGTGGCAGAGGTGAGTAAGCAGAAAGAAGTTATGTTGAAGTCTTGGGTTTTCACCAAAACTCTGTTAATTCAGTGCTGGCTTAAGTGCCTTACAAGTCTTCTGGTTAAAAAAAAAAAAGGCATAGCAGTAATTTATATTGTATTTCTGGAAATAATCAAGTAAGGCTGAATGTGGTTTCTTAAAAAGAAAGACTGCTATATTTTGGGGAAGAGATATGGCAAAATGAAAATTATAGTAGTTAGTAGGTTTGGACTACTTAACGTACTGAATGTAATTGTATCTTGTTCTGTACTGCAGGGATGTTGTTGGGAGTTAAGTTAGATGCTGGCAAGGGCCCAGGTCAAGTAGTGTCTGCTCCTGGCAAGGCCAGCCTCTGGGCCAGCGGTTCACAAACTTTTATGACTGGTGGCTCCCTTGACCTGCTGGCCCACAGCTCTCCATTAGGGCTGCAGTGCTGTACATTGCATAGAGCAGGTTTTTCATGAGGATTCCGCCTCCTCTGGCTGGTTTTCACAGCTCCCTGGGGAGCCATGGCTCACAGTCTGGGAACCACTGCTCTATGCCCTCACTACTGGCAGCACTATGAGGAAGGGGACAGTGCTACCATGAGCGGGGAGCAGTGCAGGCCTCTGCCTCAGGACTCCAGCAACTTGGCATCAGCACTGTGTGTACCCTCAGGGAAACTATTTGTTTGTATCGTTCTGATAGATGGTGTGGGAAACTTACCACCACACCACTTTTCTAGATTTTGATCATGTACTGAGACACAGTGGAAAAACTGGGGGATCCCAACAGCCTTGCCCACATCTTTGCCGTAATAGAATATGAGCTTACGTGGTCTAGCTTACACTCAGTTTAATAGGAGGTTGTTTAGATGTGTTTTTAGAAGTGGCTTTCAGACTTTCTCCTTTCAGGGAACTCTATCAATTTGCTTACTGTGGAACGTCTGTATGTGTGTTGCAGAGCCTGCATGTTTGACAGATACTTCCAGAGCATATTTTGGAGGATGCTACCAGGCTTTTTGATGGCCCCATATGAACTGAGTATATGCAGTACACCCAGTAGTGAAATTCAGGGGGTTCGCCCAGGTTCTATAGAACCAGTTAAATGGCCGGGCCCCACCCACTTGCTTACCTCGGCTGGCTTTGGGTTTTTTTTTGGCTCTGGCTATAACGTCATAGAACCTGTTGTTAATTCATTTGAATTGCACCACTTAGTACACCCCCATGCATCACCCAGGCAGGGAAAGATAACAGGTGGACAAGATGACTTTCAGCAAAGCTTTAACATCATTATTGATCTTCATATTGACCAACTCCAGCTGTAGTCTAAGACACATGTAACATATACAGGGGGCGGGGAATTGACTATGTATGTAGGGACTGTGCGTAGTGGCACACAGCATAACTCAGTTGAATGGCATGAAATGAGGAAAAAGGCAAGGTGCAATAAAATGTGGCTTTGTTGAGGAATAAAAGTACAATAACAGGATAGGAAAACAAAAAGTTAATGCAATGAAATCTTTGTATACGCACAGTCATAAATGAGGTCTTAAGTGCCCGTGGTTTCTAGGCAGGCAGAAAGACAGAAGAAATCTTTACAAGAAAAAGGGATGTGTTATGGCGCTAGATGGAGATGGGAATACTGGGGGGGGGCAGGAGGGATTTGAGAAGCAGTTGGGATTTGAGAAATTGTACCGATTATGCAGGGGGAACTGGGGGTTATGCATATAGATAGGATGAAAGCTCAGAGAAGTGAGCAGCCTGCAGGGCACTAGGGGTAGCACTCCTTATTCTTGAAGTCCTTAGATGGGTGAAGGGGAACTGTGCATAGGAGGCCTGGGGCTACGCTTTAATCACACACCCCCATCACACAGTGAGGCTAAACTAAAGGAGAAAGGGATAGAAATGTTACATGTGTCTCTAAGATGCTGCACATGAGAACCAGGTGACAGGGATTTGGGAATAAATGGTTGGGGGTGCTAAAGGCCACAGTTACCTATCCATATTTGCTGAGATGAGGCTTGCATTGTTGCAGGGATCATGGGGCTAGTGTGTCAAGACACAGCAATCTCCTGGTTCAAAGATGGAGAGAAAGTCTTTCATGAGTGAATCCAGGAGGGCTAAGCTTAGCTGGTTTCAGGGAGGGAGGCAAAACAAGGGAGCGGAGATACTTTCCAGGGGAAGGCTTTTTGGAGGGTAGCTCAATGGTCTGCAGCTTGAGGTAGTGCTCGAAAAGGCTGGAAAGTGAACGAAGCCGTCTATTCTATCCTGAGTGCCAGGTGTCACATCAGTTCTTGGGCAGCAGTGAGAATCGGGAATGCTTTATGCAGCATCAGCAGGTGACTTATGCTGTCCATGAAAGCCACATGGAAAAATGCATGATGGCAACAGATGGGTGGATGGCACCAGAAGAAATGCTGGGAACACCAACGGGTCTGTAACCCAACTTTTGATAGGCACAATCCTCATAGGAAAGTGACTATTGTGCAGTGAGTTCATTGGGCCCCATTCTTTTGTGTCTTGATGGCCCTTGATGATTAATCCCTGGTTGGGAGTTATGGTCTTCTATTTTGCAAAACAAGGGGGATGAGTGTCTGGCAGGGGACTGTAGTTTTGTATTGCCATGTCTCATGATTGAATTTGCATTGAACTTGGTGAGGCTTAAGATGCCTCTGTTGTGGATGCTGATGATTGTACTTACCCGAAAATGTGGACTTACAAGCCAGCCAGTGAGGGGAATGGGGGTTTGCTCTAATGAATGAAAGTTTGGCCTTTCCCCCTAAAAACCTATAGGACCTGATGTGTCCTTGCTGTCAACACAAATAAAACAACAAGAGACTGGTCTGGGTCCTGCTCATCTGATACGTACACATGTATATAAATGTGCTAGGCCACACGAAATACAGATTGAAAACCACTGTAGTACATAATGAAAACGTATTTGTATTTTTATGGTTCAGTGCCTCCAGCTTTGTTCAAAGACTCATTAATTATCAGGAAGTGTTTACATTCCAAAGTTACTGCAGCTGGGTTAGATATATTAGACTGAACCAGAATGCCAAAGTAGTTTCCTCTGGAGCTAAAATATAGTGGATGTGCTGCTTTATCTTTTCTGATGTCGATCTTTCTCAACTGTGGAGCCCCAAGCTTTCACTACACACCTAAGAAGTGCCCCTGCTATTCTCTTAATGGGTTGAGAAAACCACTCTCCAATTTACCACCAACAGGAAATGGTATTGGGACTTGAATTAGCTAGCTGATAATGGCAGTCCTATGTAAGATGCCACTATGGGGACCAGAGGGAATTATCCCAGACCATGGGGACTTTTCCATCCCCTTCTGGAGAGACATTATGTTTAGAGCAATGGTCTTCAACCGTGTTCATGCCATGACCCCAATATAATAATAATAATAATAATAATAATAATAATACTTAGTATTTATATAGCGCCTTTCTAGGTAATTGGATTGCTCTTTTGACTTGAATGAAGGCAGTTTACGTAGGCAGACATTTCTAAACCCAAAGGTTTTTTACAATCACAAATAAATTCTAATCTTACAAGAACTACTACATTCAGATGACTCTTTCAAGTCCAGCCTTTCTTTCTTAGCCGCACAATTGCCTTCCTGCCGGCTGATAAACGACTTCTTGCTCTCACCAAGAAACAGCTGGCCCGACACAACTCCTCTCTCACAGGCAGCCGGACACAGCTCAGATCTTATCAGCCGCATTCTTGAGGTCTGCTGCTCACGGAAACTTCCAGTGTTCTCGAACTGGCGACTTTCAGATCTTATCTTACCTTTGGGCATAACTGTGGGTTTTATCTGTCTACCCTCTCGGCTAGATGTCCTGCAATAAATATATATATTTATTGATATATAAATCAAGTATGAAACTGGGGCCCCCACTGTTGATTCCTCTCAGCCAATCCCCATTGCCATCCACTCCCTGTCCCTGTAATGCACTCTCAGCACTGTTTACTTATACCAAATATTCTTATTAGAGGGAGGAGGAAAAAGTGACCCTGAAGCCTGGCACTAGTGAAAGCTATTTTAGCACAAATGATACAAACCTGAGCAGGACTGGGGCACAATCTCCTGATACTTGAAGAGATATACCAGATACATCCCCTTTACTTGGTGGTTTTCTAGTCCAGTGGTCTTCAACCCCTTTCAATCCTGTAAGCTGCCGCGACCCCACAACTGAGGCTTCATGACCCCATTGGGATCCCAACCCCAAGGCTGAAGAACACTGCTTTAGAGTGCTGGTTTGTCTGCTGAACCAACCAATGTCCCAAGCCTCCAAAACGAGAGAAAATTGGGATCTCCTGGTACTGGAGGAGTTGAAGGATCAGTTAAGGAAGTTTGTCGGGAAAGGAGGTCTGAGGCTGATCTTGGTCTCTAACAAAAATGTACAAAAACCCAGAAAATGGCTTTGTGTGCATGCTACCACACAGCTCTAAGAAACAGAGGGGTGACTGCACGCTTAGCGTGTGTTAATGTTTATGAGACAGAGGCAAAGAAAATAGTGGGGTTGCTGGGTCATTAGCAAGGCTACATCATCATAATCCAGAGTTGCCTATTCTGTTTCTGTGAGGCTTAAGAACCTTGCGTTGCAGACACGATGGCAGCAAGGAAGCTGGCCACCACTTGGACCTTTCTGATCAGAGAGAGGTCCCACAGGCAGAGGGTTATGAAGCAAGGCCTGGCTTGCAATAAGTCTAGCCTTGAAGGGAGCAATACAAGGCAAGAGAGTTGAGCTCCCTTCCTTGGAAGGAAGGGGCGCTCGGGGAGAGAGAAGCAGCCCACAAGGTAAGCTGGGTGACCCGTGCTGCTCAGCAGACTTGGTTACAGTCAAGGAGATAGAGAGAAGGCTGAAAAGGAAAGGGGTGTCAGGGTGTTGCCATCCTCCATGCCGGCTGGCATGCTGGTCCTTGGATGGCAGCTGGAATGGAGTTGACTTAACGCAGCACCAGCCCAGCGAGTTAATTATCTATTGCAGCAAGGCAGGGCAATAGATGGTGGAACAAATAGCACAAAGTTCTGAGTGTTTTATATACTTTTGCCCCATAGAATCCTATGGAATTGTAGGTGGGGTTCACACAGTCGGGGTGTCCTCTATTGCAAGCTGAGGGCGCTGCTGGTTTCCACCTTTCTTTTCCCATCCAAGTTGACCGTGGTTCAAGAAGCAGGCAAAGAGTTCTTTAGGGCGTTGTTTCTCACTGTGGTTCAGGACCCACCAGGTGGGTTGTGAGCCAATTTCATTTCGTCTGGCAGCCATTATTGAAAATATGGGAAGATGGGACACTGGAAAGGGGGAGGGCTGTGTGGTTGTTTTGCTTGTGTCAAGGTTGTAAATGGGCTTTTTTCTTTCTGAGTCACTTTGCTATTGGAATGGCTGAGAAATAACCCAACTTATTGCTGCGTTCTCAGGTGTCACAATGATGGCACTTCCAGCCATGACATTGTTTCTGGTGGGTCCTAGACAGATTGCGGGTCTTGGTGGTAAAAAGTGTGAGAACCCCTGCTTTAAGCCTCTTTCTGCAGTGTGAAGGGAACAAACAAGAGAGGTCCTTTCTGTATCTTGAGCAAACAGGATTCAGAAAATGGTTGCAAAAGGGAAGTGCAACGTGGGGTGAAAAGTGAGGCACGAAAGAGACTTCCCCTGTCATGGCCTGGAATAGGCAGGGTCTGGGTGTCTTGCTGGCCCTTCAGCCCCTATTGACCTTGACTTTGTTTAAAAACATTGCTGACTGAGAGCTGCAGATGTCTTCTGCAGGTCCAAGCTTGCAACAGGAGTCCTTTCCCAGCTCCTCTCTGGACCTGGCCCAGCAACAGCAAGAATCGGGCTTGCTGACATACTTCCTGCCTTTCTTGGAGTAGGTACAGTTGAGCAATGTTCACTTTGTAAAGTGGTGAGGCGTCTTTATTTGTGTGTGCTGGCATGTGTGCATGCTGGATCTCTTCTGTTTTGTACTGATTATCTTAAAGGGGGTCCTCTATAAGGCGGAGTTAGGGTTCAGAAAGCTTGGACTTCTAGTGAAAGTAATTGTCCTCCCGAAGAAGAAATTGTCCTCCCGTGGACATGGGGGTTAATGAGGTACATCCATGCCCTTCACTCGACTTAAACGAGAAGAATTTTGGCCTTTCCCCTATTTGCCTGGGAGGCTTTATGACAGTGACCACGCATACTTCGTATTCTGTGTGGTTGTCTTTATTTTCAGAGTTTGTATAACATGTCCTGAAATGGTTACGATCACAGTTGTTTAGGAACACTAATTTCCAACTTGCGCTCAGCACTTGAAGTGCTGGACAGTTGGACCCAGTAGTCCACAACTGTTGGCTTACTAACCAGCCATTATTTGTAGTTGCCACATATTGACTTCTCAGATGCACTGTTCTATGGATGTAGGTGAGAAATAGCAGGAGTCTTATCTCCCATGTTGCTTAGGATGCCTTAAACTGAAAAACAGTTATTTATATATATATATAAAAACGGACGTGGCCGGGTATGTTTGTGTGTATGTTCGCTTGGACCGATCGGCACGAAACTTGGCACGCACGTACCTTGAGGCCTGGCGACAAACACTGCAGGGGTCAGACCCCCCTAGAGCCCCCGGGGGTGGGGTACGGGGGGGGTCCCGACGTGACAGCGGTCACAAACAGCCAAACCTGGAGTCAAATCCACAGTTTTCGGGGTCGCCGGGATGAGTGGCGACGCTCCCGACGCAGTTGAAGTCTGGGTTTGCCCCCCCCCCGACGTGGGGGGCAAAAAGGGGTACGAAACACAGCGTCCGCCATGCCCTGCTGGAACGCCTGGACCGATTGGCACCAAACGTGGCATGCAGAAGCCTGGCAGCCTAGCCACAAACACTGCGGGGGTCGGGCCCCCCTGCAAATGGTGCAAATGGTCCGCGTGCAAATGGTCGAAAATGGCCAATCTCGGGGTCAAATCCATAGTTTCCGGGGTCGCCGGGATGAATGGCGACGCTCCCGACGCTGTGCGAGTTCAGGTTCACCCCCCCTCGCCATGGGGGGCACGAAGGGGTGCGAGACACAACATCCTCCGTGCCCTGCTGGAACGCCTGCAGCGATGCGCACCAAACTCGGCATCCGCCTGCCTTCCAGTCTGGCGACCGACACTCTGGGGGCCAGGCCCCCCTGGCGCCCCCGGGGCCCCCACATGAAAGCGGTCCGAGATGGGCCAAATTGTCACTGCTTCTGTAGTTTCTGGGGTCGCGCAGATGTGCGCCGACGCTCCCGATGCTGGGCGAGTTCAGGTCCGCCCCCCCCTTGAGAAACACCACATCCGCCATGCCCTGCTGGCACGCCTCGACCGATTGACACGAGACCTGGCACGTGGACACCTTGCGACCTGGCGACACACACTGCGGGAGTCAGACCCCCTTAGTGCCCCCGGGGGGGCGCGGGGGTCTCCGCATGAAAATGGTCAAAACCGGCCGACATCCGCAGTTTCCGGGGTCGCCAAGACGAACGGCGAGCCTCCCAACACAGTTGGAGTCCGCGTTCAGGCCCCCCTCGGCGTGGGGGGCAAGAAGGGGGGCAAAACAAAATGTCTGCCATGCCGTGCTGGAACGCCTGGACCGATCCGCACCAGACCTGGCACATGCGTGCCTTGCGGCCTGGCGACAAATTCTGCAGGGGGCAGGCCCCCCCCACGCCCCCGGGGAGCCGCAGGGGGCCTGAAGTGAGGACGGCCAAAAATGGGCGACATTGCCATCACATCCATAGTTTCCGGGGTCGCCTCGACGCCCAGTGAGGCTCCTGACACAGTTGGCGTCCAGGTTCACCCCCCTTGGCATGGGGGGCGAGAGGGGGTGCACAACCCAACCTCTGGAAGATCATTGTGTCACCCGGGCAACACCGGGTACCAAAAAGTTAGTCTATATATATAAAGAAGAGCGTATGTGTGTATGTTCTGAACAGGCTCTGCAACGCCTGGAGCGATCGACACGAAACCTGGCACGCATACACCTTGCGGCCTGGCAACAAACACTGCGGGGGTCAGACCCCCCTAGAGCCCCCGGGGGTGGGGGTACGCAGGGGTCCCCGCGTGAAAATGGTCTAAAACGGCCGAAATAGGCATCGAATCCATACTTTCCGGGGTCGCCGGGGCGAGCAGCAACGCTCCTGACGCCGTTGGAGTATGGGTTCGCCCCGCCCTCGGCATGAGGGGCAAGAAGGGGTGCAAAACACGATGTCCGCCATCCCCTGCTGGAACGCCTGGACCGATCAACACGAAATGTGGCACGCATACACCTTCCAGCCTGGCGACAAACACTGCGGGGGTCGGGCCCCCGTAGCACCCCCGGGGGTGGGGGTACACGGGGGTCCCTGCGTGAAAACGGCCAAAGTGGGCGTCAACTCCATAGTTTCCGGGGTCGCCGAGATGAGCAGCGATGCTCCTGACACCGTTGGAGTCCGGGTTCAGCCCCCCTCAATGTGGGGGGCAAGAAGGGGTGCGAAACAAAACGTCCGCCATGCCCCGCTGTGATGCCTGGACCAATTGGTGCCAAATTCGGCATGCGGAAGCCTGGCGGCCTAGCCACAAGCACTGTAGGGGTCGGGGGCCCCTAGCACCCCCGGGGGCGGGGGTGTGAGGGGCCCCCATGTGAAGACGGCCGAAAACGGCCGAAATCGGCGTCGAGTCCGTAGTTTCCAGGGTTGCCGGGCCGAGTGGCAACACTCCCGACGCCGATGGAGTCCGAGTTCGGGGCCCCCTCAGCGTGGGGTAAAACAAGGGGTGTGAAAGAAAACATCCGCCGTGCCGTGTTGGAACGCCTGGAGCGAGGCGTACCAAACCTGGCACGCGTGTGCCTTGCGGCCTGGCGACAAACACTACGGGGGTCAGGACCCCCCAGTGCCCCTGGGGGTGGGGGTGCACATGGGGCCCCACATGAACACAGTTGAAAATGGCCGGAATCGGCGTCAAATCTGTAGTTTCTGGGGTTGCCGGGGTGAGCAGCGACGCTCCCAACGCCGTTGGAGTCCAGGTTCAGCCCACCTCGGCATGGGGGGACAGAAGGGGTGCAAAACACAACGTCCGCCATGGCGTGCTGGAACGCCTGGATTGCTTGGCACCAAACTTGGCATGCACGTGCCTTGCGGCCTGGAGAGAAACACTGCGGGGGTCAGGCCCCCTAGCACCCCTGGTGTTGGGAGTGCACGGGGGGGGGGGCCGTGTGAGAACGGTCGAAAACGGACAAAATCGGCGTTGGATCCGTAGTTTACGGTGTCGCCAAGGCGAGCTGCGACGCTCCCAATGCCTTGGGAGTTCGGATTCGGGGGCCCCTCAACGTGGGGGGGGGAAGGGGTGCGAAACAAGACGTCCGCCATACCCACTGTGATGTCTGAAGCGATTGGTGCCAGACTCGGCACACGTGTGCCTTGCGGCTTAGCGACAAACACTGCAGGGGTCAGGGCCCCCCCCAGCGCCCTCGGGGGTGGGGTGTGCAGGGGGCCCCACGTGAATACGGCCGAAAACGGCGTCGAGTCCGTAGTTTCCGGGGTCACCGAGATGAGCGGCGACGCTCCCGACACGGTTGGAGTCCGGGTTCGGCCCCCCCTCGGCATGGGGGGGTGAGAAGGGGTGCAAAACAAGCCATGCCCCACTGCAATGCCTGGAGTGATTGGAGCCAGACTCGGCACGCGCGTGCCTTGTGGCCTGGTGACAAACACTGCGGGGGTCAGGCCCCCCAGTGCCCCTGGGGGGTGCGCAGGGGGCCCCATGTGAAGACAGTCAAAAATGGCTGAAATCGGCGTCAGAAGCATAGTTTCCGGGGTCACCAAGGTGAACGGCGACGCTCCCGATGCGGCTGGAGGGTGTCAGCATGGGGAGCGAGAAGGGGTGCAAAACTCATAAACTCTGGAAGATCATTTTCTTACCTGGGCAACACCGGGTAGCAAAAAGCTAGTCCTCTTTTAAAAAGCAATGAAAATGAGACCTCACAGGGAGAGAATCTCTGTTGTGCTGAATGTCCTGCTCTCCAGTCTTCAGAGGATTTGGGGCACTTGTGGGTGTTTGGTTATGCAATAGGTGTGATTCATAGGGTTTGTCTTACCAAACTAATGCTCTACTACTCTACAGAAATACCTTGACAACTATATGAAATTGGTTTCCTCCCTAGTTTTAAAGATACAAAGATACAAATTTGTGCTAGGACTCTTGCACAAATCAATTCACGAGAGAGCGGAGACTCGAGAACTGGCTCGACTCAAATTTCGAGACTTGTTCCCAACACAGGTCATCACAAGATTCTATGCGCAACTCCAGTGTATTCCCTAGTGGGGAATAAATTTTTGGCCTTCTGCTGTTTTATGTATTATCTTTTAAGAAGACTTGTGTTTATTTGAAAATGCTGTGGTGATAGTTTCTTCGTGGCCCCAATTGTGTGAAAATTGTCACTCAAATGTACCTGTTTTGCATTTTGTCATTAAAAAGTCTCTTCTGTAACTTGGCTGTACAAACATGAAACAATGTCATGGCTAGAAGTGCCATCATTGTAACACCTGAGAATGCAGCAATAAGTTGGGTTATTTCTCAGCCATTCCAATAGCAAAGTGAATCAGAAAGAAAAAAGCCCATTTACAACCTTGACACAAGCAAAACAACCACACAGCCCTCCCCCTTTCCGGTAAAGTGGTAACTTCCTCACTGTGGTTTCCTTCTTTTCATTATAACTTCTCAGCAAGGTGGAAGTACACTACTGATAGTTTTATCTAGCTACATCGTTTGTCTTCAGTTGTGTACGTTTGATGGCTAAACATTACATAATGTAGGACTGAGTCTTTTGAATAATCCTGCAGTTTATCCATTCTTAGTTGGCTTTCTGTTGGTGTTGGAGCAGCAATTTTGACTAGGCTCAGCTTTATTCTCAATGGCAACATTTCCTGGTCCTGAAGATGTAGAATAGAGGGTGCAGAGGATATCAAAGCCTTTGGTTGTGAACCCCAGGAATTATTCTATCATTATTTTCAGTGCTGCTGTGCATTTTGGTATTCGGTAAGTACATGCTGTTTATGGCATTGTAGTGAAGAGCTCCTGAAATGCATAGAATGGAAATGTGAAACCTGCTGTTGTGTGTGCAGCTTTTTCTACCACCACCTCCATAGTTGGCAAGTCACATCCACAGCAGGGTGTGAAACTGTGCATTCAAATTGCTCTGGAGGTGGTGGAGTTCTGGAGTGTTACAGCAATACTTTCAGTGTATTTGGAGGTACCTGTGAGAGTCTGGTTCGTGGGCAAATGTCTGACAGCCCAATTGTAATCACCTTTCTCGTGCCAATGCAGCTGCAGTTCTGCCCTGAGAGAAGGAAAAAAATGTTCCCTTGCCTTGAGGAGGCCTCCATGACTGGCCTCACCATCTCAGGAAGCAGCACATGCCCAGTTGGCATGGCTGCATCAGCCTGGAGGGTTGGTTCAAACTGGGCTGTGTGGTAAGGAAAGGTTGTGGTGCTTTGAATAGTGTTGATTAAAGTGATGGGTTAGGGTGCACCATGCCTGGGTTCTCTTGTAGTATTTGCCCATGTGAAGGTTAAAACATGTTGGCTTGCTCTTTAATAGTTAATAATGTTAATAATAATAATAATAATAATAATACATAGTTCCTGTATTGGCATATAATAAAACCTGTTTATAAAGTTAATGTGCAACCTGAATTGGCAAGAATGCCCAGGTGACCCTCTTTTTCTTTTTTTAAATAATAAATGGATATTAAATTGTGTGTTCCCCTATTAAAAAGATAGGGGAACATTAAACAAATCTCTCTTTTTTACATTGCAATCCTAGAGGGAACGGAGCGCTGATGCAACATTGTTGTGTCGGCACTCCATCTTTAGCGCTGATGCAGGAGCGCCTAGCAGCACTCCCGCGTCAGCCCTAAAGCAACAGAACACTGCTGGCAGCACCGGTCCTGTTGCACCCGCGCAGCGCTTCCCTCGTGTTGGCTGAAGCCGGCCGGCGCGAGGGATTCTCTGTCCCGAGTCGGGACAGGGATTGGGGGAGGCGGGAGGCGGGACTTGCGTGGGCTTGGGAGGTGGCTGTATGGATCCACGCAGTCTCCTCAGATCTGCGCCCGCTCTTTAGCAAGGAGCACATAGTGGAGGCTGGAGCCTCCCCTACAGTAAGGGAGCAAAAGCTCCCTTACTGCAGGGAGGCTCCAGCCTCTCATAAATAGCATCGGATCAGCACAGTGAATAACTGAATTTAATTATTTAAGTAGTTTGCTCAATCCGACCTGTTCTCCTCTTTCTCATGGATTGTCCCCATCCTTGGCTCACTCCCCTAATTATTTTCATTCTCTAATCAACCCATCCCACGGAAGAGCTTTCATGTTAGCCTGGTTTAATATTTTTCTGTCTGCGGTCCATTATGGCTGTTTTCTCCATATTCCTCGGGAAGATAGACTCTGTCTCTTTTGCAAAATGCTTCCTGACACGCTGTCTCACATTATCTTCCGTTGTTCCGCTCACACAGCCCTTCGCAATTATTTCTTAGCCCCCTGGATCTCATTATTTTCTCCCTCTTGTGATTCCATTCTCTCAGTATTTATGGAAGACAATTGTGACTCCTTGACTTTAGCTGTGGCTAGCTTTTTGCAAGAAGTTCTCAGTAGCACCCCAGTCTTCATTGGCTAGAATTGTTTACGTGTGAGCATTATGTGTTATCTATTTGCCTTTTGTTGTTGTATATTTTTTGTCTGTTAATAATGCCAATAAAGTTTTCAGAATCAACAGCATCGGATTGGCACTGGCCTATCGTCAGTCCAGCGCTGTTTAGGATTGCGCCCTTAATCTTGTTGCAGTAAAATCCTGATGTTTCCCTATCTTTAAAAAGGCATCCCCAGTATCCAGTTTTAGGTATCCACGGTGGGGTCCGGAACAGGACTGTACTTAAGATAGAATGTGTACATATAATAGTAGCTGTGTGTATGGATAGCAAGATAAGGCACCAAAATGAGAGGCTGTCCACCAATCCTAACGCTTCACTCTTAAGACTTCTGGGTTGGTCAGGAATATGAATCCTCTTGGAAAGGCATGTTGATGTATGAAAATAGGCCCCTTTCCCTTCTGTTGCTGAAATCAAATTACATATTGTAGAATGGTTCTCTTCTACATTCAAATAAATTGAAGCATTTTGAAACAGAATGCAGTGGTGTGAGCTGTGGGTTTCTGGTAGTTATCTAAACATTTGAGTTGTAAGATGTTTCTATCACCCAGGCACAGTTATCTTTCTGACAGTAAATTTGTTGTCTTTCTGACAATTTATGATTTATAACTGTGTTGTGTTAGGCAAGAATGATTTAGCAGCTCTTGTAGAACTTCATGTCTGGAAGCAATTGAGCTGGTTATTTGATTAAGTAGAGTTGAGGATGGGTGTTCTGCCCAAGGCTCACAAAGGGCAGGTGAACAGCATTACTCAGAGTTGGAGCATTTGGCCTGTTTCAATGGTAACTTGGCACTGAAACAATGAATAAATCCCTGCCCCTTGAAAGCATTTTGGGTGAAAAGCATCGTGCATGTTTCAGCATCGCTGTGTTACCTCAATTGTAAATATAGAAATGCTATATTTGTGAGTTTAAAGTCTGATCCAGTGTACTGTTTAACTTCCTCATTTTATTGAATAAAGATGAGTTGAAGAGTTTTGAAGAGTTCATGTGGTCTCTGGTCTAGCTCAGTACACTGGTGAAGCCAGGCCCTCTGGTACTCAGGGCCTTGATGCTTGATGTCACACACACCCGGGAATGCCTTACCCATAAGTAATTGTGGTGACATGATGATGTCAAAATGATGACACTTGGATTGGTTGTAACCCACTTTGAGCAGCAGGGAAGAAAGCAAAAAAAAAAAAAAAAGCAGAGTGGCTTGCAACTGCTCCACATACCTGGGGGGTGGGGTGGGGTTGCAGAATAAGGTACCTTGACACCCCTCAAGGCATGGTACCTGGAGCCCTATACCCACACCCCCCTCCTTGGCTATTCTACTGGCTCAGTATGGTCTCCAGGTTTCAGGAGTACGGTCTCCAGGTCTGCCTGTGGCTCTCCAGGTTTCAGACAGTATTCTTTTCCAGTCTTACCTGGAGATGCAAGAGAATTGGCCTGGGATCTTTTGCATGCAAAGAAAGTGCACAACCACTGAGCTAAAGCAAAAGGTTATGCCTCTGAAAAGCCATCTTCTTTCTTCTCACTTGTTTGCCCACACACACACACTAGCTTTTGGGATTATTTCAGGTATTTTGCATCGATCTGATGTATGATTTCTTGTAATACTGATAAGACCACTTTTAACTGTGGTGGTGAAGGGGGGGGGCAAGGCGCCCATGCCTCCCTTCCTCCCAATCTGGCCTTATGCAAGAGCCAAAATTACATACATACATACATACATACGATACTTTATTGTATAACTCATAAGTCATTACAACATACCAAAGAAACCATGGCTTACAAAGATTTATCAAGACAATGAGCTCAGCCTCTTAACATTGTCAACAAAACAGCGTCTCAACTTTTTGGCTGCGATGGCAAAGTGAGCCACTGCATAAGTTATTTTAGGTTGAACGTCCTCTAAAAGATACCAAACTAATTGAACAGTGGAATAACCATATAAAGATTTGATACATGGATCCAAAAAACGGGATCGCGGACTAGTATAGAGTGGGCAGATTAACAGATAGTGAAGAACATCTTCAATTTGCCCACAGCCATAAACACAACGCCTCTCAAATATCGGGATTTTTTTGTATCTGCCTTCAAGGTAGGCTGACGGCATCAATTGGAGTCTCAGCTCCGTAAAGGCCCTCCTTAACTGGGGGGAGGTTAGCAAATTCAAATAAGGAGAAATAACATGATGTTTATGGAAAGAAGGGTACCATAAAGAGAAGCGAGACTCCCTAAGAGAGGCCTTGTCTTGATCAGCTGCCCAATTGAAGCACCACTCTCTCAGGTCTTTAGGAGATAATGTCATAAACTTGTCTTGGTCTAAATTATATTTGCTTAGTTTGGCAAGGATCTGCTTTGCCCAGCCCCCACAAGATAACTGTTCATCCCAACAAACTTTTGACAGGACAGTGTCGTCCAAAAGGGATAATTTTCTCCAGTATCTGAGAAAAGCGAGATCAATACGAGTCGCTATAGTAGGCAATCCAAGCTCGGTTCTAATATGCACTGAAGGGGTTCCTTGCGGCACACCTAAAATCTGTCTTAGAAAGGTGTTTTGCAAAATTTCCAGTTTCCCAGTTGCCACTTCACCCCAAAGTTCTACTCCATATAGTAAATGGGGAAGTATCTTTGCCTCAAAAACCTTAATCATGGGTGGAACAAGTTGCCCTCCTCTGGCGTAGAAAAAACGTCTTAGCGAATTTATAGATCTCGTAGTAGAAAGTGAAATGTTCTCAACATGTTGTTTCCAATTTAATTTATTGGAGAAAGTAATTCCCAAATATTTGAAAAAGTTGACCTGTTCTATAACATGCCCATCTAGCCTCCATATGTGCTTGTTCTTTTTGCTTCCGAAGGACATAACCTTAGTCTTCGAGTAATTAATTTTTAAATGATCTTCCCTACAAATATGACCAAATTTTTTTAGCATCCTTCTGAGGCCTATTTGGTTTTGCGAAATTAGGACTAAATCGTCCGCATACAAAAGTATGGGCATTTCCCTCTTCTGAATCTTAGGGGGGGAAAAGGCAGGTGAGTACATTTGTGGGATCAAACTGTTTACATAAAAATTGAACAAAAAAGGGGCCAGAATACATCCCTGTTTGACCCCTCTGGTAACATAGATCTTTTTAACTGCTATGCAAGATAAACAATTCTCTCTGGAATCCCTTGCCAAGTCAAGGCTCTCCCACGGACGCCATCTTTGAAGGTTTTTATCAGAAGTTGTTTGGAAAATAGCTCATGTTTTTAATTTAATTGTTTCGGACTATATTAAACACCAAGGAAATAAGCTGTGAAACCTTGGCAAGAAACTGAGGGTTGGAGGCTGTTTGCGTTTCATGCTTTTAAGCTTACAATTTTGAGCCGACCTAATTAACGACCTAGGGGAAACGCAGCCCAGCCTCCGGGATGGTGCTTACTAGAGCACAGAAAACAAAGAATGCTATTCTGGCTGACCAACATAAGTCCTTCCAACGATTAATGGATGATTATTGCACTCCTTTGATGCCTTTTACTACTCTTGCCAGCCAACGTCTAAATGGTTTTTCAAATGAGGATTTTATTCCTCCTTTAAATATGGATGTCCCGGGCCCCCTGCCTACGCAGAATTCATGTAGTGCAGACAAACCTACTATGGACTTGGGCAATGAGGATCTTGATATTTCCTTTGCTATTGGCAACTGGTCTTTGGATCCTGGACTATTGGAAAATTTATCATGGCCTGAGGTTAATACCTGTGAATCCCCAGCCCTAAACAACTTGAATGGTGAGAGTTTTTTGCCTGAAACAATTCCTCAAAATCCTCAATCTCTGCACGATGGAAATCTTCATTCCTTATGTGTGCAGATGAGAAATCAATGTCTACTCCAGGCTAAGACATCCAAGAAAATTTTCGATGACCTAAATATTATGCATCAAGAAATTGTGGGTCTTAAATCTCTTATTCATCTTTTTGCCAAGTTCCTAAGTGATGGAATTCTCAGAGTGGCACCGCCTGATGAACTGTTAAAAAACATGAGGAAGGAGTCAATATCACCGTTACTGACACATGGGGATAAGGCTGAGTCGGATGATAACGGACCCAGTAGCCAACAGGATCTCACTGCAGGCAAATACGATGGCCCACAATATGAAATGCATGATATTCTGCAAGCTCCCACTACTTCCAGTGAAAGCTTGCCCACTCAAAGCAATGCTTTTCCAGATGATGTGGCTTTTAACTTGACTTTTTCAAACAAAGACCTTGTAGTTGTCGATGATTGGGACGAAGCAAATTCCATCATTAACGTTTACACCTCTCCTCAACGTTATTCAAACAATATTACATCATCGGATACACAGAAGAGTTCAAATTTTTCTCCTTTTAAAACTTACGCTCCATATAAGAACTCAGAGACAATTGAAAACCTTGAGAAAGATAAGGATTGCTTTATTACCATCTTTAATTGGCCTTTAAGTCAACCAGATAACAAGTGGATGACAGCTAAGGACGTGGAAACTTCTATACTATTGACATTGGGGAATGATTGGAGTTCAGAAGACTCCTTTTCATGTATTTGTCGTTATCCAACAAAAAAAAGTGCTAAGAGAGGTAGAATTTTGCTAATTTTTAACAAGTTAGCCCATGCGCGCTCATTTTGGAAGCAATTATACAAGTTTGAACATGCTCATATCTCCTTTAAATGGGGAATAAATGACAATTACGATAGGAATTTTCTACCTCCTAAAAAGGATAGCTTTCAAAAAAGAAAGCCCATACTAAAACTTTCTGGGAAAGTTGGTCAGCAATTGCCCAGTAGAAAATTTGATAAACAAAATGAGCAAGTTAGCAATTCATGTAGCCATATGGGAGTATCTATCCACTGCCCACCCTTTGTGACCTTTCCAAATAATATAATTTTAGGGCCGGAAATAGATAGAGACACCGTTGGGAGACATAGACATAAGCATAGTTCTCCTTTACGAGGCAGAATTTCTCCTCCAAAAATTTCCAACTATAATCATCGTTGGAAAACGTCCTTGTTTACTAGGGATTGACTGGTGAAGCCCAAGTCCCATTCATTGGCATTAAACCTCTTGTCTTGGAACATCGCAGGGTGGTCAAATAAGATAACAGATCCAGGGTTCTCCAAATATCTGAGGTCCTTTAATTTTATCTGTCTCCAAGAAACTTGGCTTTTAGATTCAGAATCCCTATTCTTTCAGGGTTATAATATATGGCAGGTACCAGCTATCAAAACTTCCTCCTATGGCAGAGGGAGTGGTGGATTGGCAATTCTTATCTCAGCCACTGTTGGCCTGGAGGTCTGTGCTTTACCGTGTTTTACTTGTGAATACTGGCATGTTTTGTTGATTAAGGGGTCCAAAAATGACTCTTGGATATGTATTAATGTTTATATTCCCCCGAAATCAGTGAAGTCTGAATTGAATATCTGGGAACGCCTTGAAGGATTATTAGATACGCTTGTAGAGACCTATCCTAATATTCCTTTCATGTTATGTGGGGATTTAAATGCCAGAATAGGTAATACCACAATTTGGGAACAAAATTTAGATCCAGTCTGTGATTCTTCCATGAACCCTCGCTCATATAGAGTATCATTTGATACTAAGATCAATAACTTTGGACGATCTTTGATTAAGCTCATTTATAAATTTTTGCTTATTTGCTTAAACGGGTCAGCTTGTGATTTTTCTAAAGGTTTTTATACCTTTCTGGCTGAAACTGGTAAAAGTGTAATAGACTACATTTTATGCTCTATCCCTCTGTTTGACAGAATATCCTCTTTTCAACTTGGAAACAGAGCTGACAGTGATCATTTACCTCTTACGCTGTCTTTAAATTGTAACCCATTTTGCACAGGTCTGACGTCATCCACTCACTTGACAGGTCTGGAGCAAGGTAACAGAAGGCTGGTTTGGTCCTTAGATATTGATAGCAACGTTAGGTCTCTCCTTTATTCCAGCCAATTGACATCTTTGAGAAACTCGTTGTTACAGTCTAATTCCGAATCAAGTGTTCAGAGTCTATATCTTCAAATCATTTCAAAACTCAAACCTCTAGTAGTGGCTCCTGTTAAAAAGGCCCTATCTAAGAAAATTGATTCATGGTTTGATAGCGAGTGCGCAATTTATAAAAACAAACTTTCCAAAGCGCTACGCTATGTTAAAGTTTCAAATACACAAAAGGATATAGACTCTTATTTGATCTTACGGAAAACGTACAAAAGCCTTATCTATAACAAAAGAAGGCTTTTTACTCTGCCAATTGGAGAGCATTGGAAGCTGCAACGAAGGACAAAAATCAGGTCCATTTCTGGAAATTGCTTAGCAGGGGCTCGATACACACAGACAGAGCTCTGTCAAATTCCATCTCTCCTCATTCATGGATTACTCATTTCAGTCATATTTTTGGCGGGGGACATATTCCCCCGAATCAACATATAGATCCACCTGATTGTCCTGATTGGCCTCCGGTCTCAAGTAATGAAATAGCACTTATTATTAATAACATGAGATCGGGTAAGGCCCCTGGTGATGACATGATCCCCGCCGAATTATATAAAATGGACATTCATTGGTGGTCTCCCATCCTTGCAAGTTTGTTTACGTGGATTAACCACTCGGGCAGAGTCCCCTTGCAATGGCAAAATAGTATTGTGATCCCAATTTACAAGAAAGGCGATCCACAATCTCCAGCAAATTATAGACCCATCAGTTTAATCAATGTTGCAGCTAAGATATATGCTCGTTATCTATTGGGAAAGCTGTTAGACTGGGATGAAACTAACCACATAATTCACGAGGAGCAAGCTGGCTTTAGAAAAGGCAAAAGCACGTTAGATCAAGCTTTTGTACTATATCATCTCATTAATAAGTATACTAAAATATCAAACAGGTCTCTATACGTGTCCTTCGTGGACTTTACTTCAGCATTTGACTTAATAGATAGAGACAAATTGTGGGCCAAACTAGCCCAGACTAATATTGACAAACGACTTTTATGGATTATCAAAGTTTTACATAGCCATAATACGCTCCAGATTCGTGTCGGTAACCTTGGCGAACTGACTAAAAAAAAAAAAAAAAAAAAGAGCCAAAATTGGTATACTCTGCTGCCATCATGAGGACGAAACCAACCAGAGAGATACCATTCCTGAAAGCTTCCTTCCTAATTACCATACATAGTTGTCAACAGGCCTATGTTGTAGTATGTAGTCCACCACCTAGTAAGACTAGGGCAAGGCTTGGAGTTCAACCACAGGTAAATAGTTAAAATGTAAAAGAGTTGATTTAAAATCCAAGGGGTGGGGTGATTTTGATAATACAAAGAAGAATTTTAAAAAGCTGACTTGGGTGTTGGCTGTGCCCCAGTCTGGAGCTTAGAAAAAAAAATACAAGAAGGTGATTCCAATTCCATGCTTGGGGTAATTAAAAAAGGGGTTGAGAATAAAGCAGCCAATATTATCATGCTATTGTATAAATCGATGGTAAGGCCACATCTGGAATATTGTGTACAGTTCTGGTTGCCACATCTCAAAAAGGACGTAGTGGAGCTGGAAAAGGTGCAGGAGAGATTACGGGGCTGGGGCACCTCCCTTATGAAGAAAGACTGCAGCGTTTGGGGCTCTTCAGCCTAGAAAAAAGATGCCTGAGGGGGACATGATTGAGAAATACAAAATAATGCACGGAAAGGATAGAGTCGATAGAGGGATGTTCTTTTCCCTCTCTCAAAACACCAGAACCAGGGGGCATCTGCTAAAACTGAGGGTTGGGAGAGTTAAAACAGATAAAAAGAAATACTTTTTTACCCAGCAGGTAATTAATCTGTGGAACTCTTTGCCACAGGAGTTGGTGATGGCATCTGGCCTAGAGTCCTTTAAAAGGGGACTGGACAGATTTCTGGAAGAAAAGTCCATCGTGGGCTATAGGCCATGATAGGTTGTACAACCTTCTTACCTTAGTAGTAGGCTACTTCAGAGTGCTGGGTGCAAGGGAGTGTCAACAGGATGCAAGCATCTTGTTGTCTCGTGCCTCCCTGGGGCACCTGGTGGGCCGCTGTGAGATATAGGAAGCTGGACTAGATGGGCCTTGGCCTGATCCAACAGGGCTCTTCTTATGATTACAGGCAAATTTAAAAGCAAAGTCATTCTGTAATGCATTTAAATATTACTGTTCTTATCTGGTACTTACTCCAAAGTCACTTTGAAGATCCATCATGGCTCTGATTCCTAAGAGGTGGGTGAGAACTTGGTCACACACAGATGTGATAGGAGAGAGCCAAGCTGAAACACACCTGAGCATCCTCAGGCTTGGCCTTAAGAAACCTAGCGTTTGTGAGGTCGCTAGTGAGTCCATCTGATTGGCTGGTTTATGACCAACCTGGGCATCTCTACCTGCCTCTGACTTAGTCAGGCAGGCTTAGATGCCCCATCAGTTGATGTGTGCCAATCCCACCGTGGGCTGGCTAAAGTTACTGACTAGACCCAGATAAAGAAGAAAGGACATCCCCGAAACAACCTGTTTGTGGCCTTTCTGTGATGGCACTGACTTCAGACTATCCTAGTGAGGCCTCTCTTCTATTGAACATTATGCGGAGACTTAAAGGCTTCTTATGCTGAGGAAAATAGAGGAGGACAGGGAGCAAGGAGAACTCATTTGTCACAACTGCCTAAATATATAACTTGTGTGGTTCTGGCACTGAAACTGGTTTGGTCACACAGATCAATGACCCGGGACTGGCAGGAGGACAAGGGAGTTGCATTTTCTAATGTGGGACTCCATTGTAATCTTCCATATCAAATGGCAATCACTGCAGTATTGTCTGAAGGCGTGTGTTTTATGGAGAAAAGCACTGTATATGTTTGCACCGCGGATGTGAAGTGTTAAATCTCATGATTTCATGTCTGTCTAACCCAACACCTGATGTCTGCGTGGCTGAAGTTCATGTAGCTCCCCACTAGAGGCTGCTGGTCTGCTTGTAGAACTCCTGATGGATGTATCCCTGCTGTGTTTCTTGGCTTCTGTTTGCACAAGTAGAAGCATTAGGGGTTTTTGTTTTGAAGAAAGCGTAGCATACCAAGTGGTTATAAGGAGAAGAACATATAAGAAGCATTTTGAACTTAAGAAAATTGCCTGGTAATTGCACCTGCCCATCCAATTTATTTCAGGACATGGCTGCACTATACACATAAATCCACTTCCATACAGTATTACAGACATGACTCCCAGCTAAGGTGTTTCACCAACAATTTCACAGCATTCTTGCAGGACCAACTTTTTCATACGTTCTTCCCACATTTTTGTTGTAACGTTTGAAGGGCCGCAACCATGTAGTCAAGGACAACCCTCTGGTGCTTGGCACCACCCACATTGCCGTCAATGTTACTGGCATGCAGTGAGATGAGCCCCCCCCCAACTAAAAGCAGCTTCTATGTTGCTGCTGTAATAGGCAAAGGGCACCTGAGAGCGCAATCCTATACCTGCGTTGCGCTGGCGCTGCGCTCTTGTTCTGGTCCAGCGCTGTCGCAAACATGCCATCAAGCGCGTCTGTGCCAGCTAGTCGGGCGCTGGACTGGTGCAAGGAGCAGCGTTGGTGCGTGCCACTGCGCCTGTCAGCAGCACTGGTCGAATGCTTGGTCGGTGCAGGTCCTCACCAAGGGCGTGCCAGAGACATGCTGGGGGCATAATGGGGCAGCGCTGTGGGCAGCGACGGGGGCAGTGATGCACGGCGCGCATTGTCCCATATTCTAAGCCCCGTCCCTGGCCAGGGCGTCCCCAATTTGGGCTGCTGCTGTCCACATTGACCTGCACCTGCAAAACAGCAGGCGCAGAGGGGAGCAGCCCCATAGGGCTGGCTTGGGCTTACCTGGGTTCAAGGGGAAAACCTCGCCTTGCCCTGCTCTGAGCTGCTGCTACCTCCTGCTGGGCTTAGGATATGGCCCTGCTATGTTGGCCTTACTTAGGGTTGCACTGTGAGTAATGTTAGAAATATTAGGACTCTCTCTCTCTCTCTCTCTCTCTCTCACACACACACACACACACACACACTTTCATCATTCTTAATCAAATCACTCGCTTAAGTACAAAAAAGGGGGGAATTTGCCCCAAAGTTATTTGCCCCACATGCAACAAATAAGCGGACCATGAATTTATAATGAACAAAACTGGATAGCAGCTATTTTTTGGTAGATTGATAAAGCTACAACTTACAAAATTCATTGGGAACAACCATGCAAATTATTTGTAGTGTAGGGAAGAGACCATCAAAAAGCTGGTGATTTATTGTGCAATAACTGCATCTGGTTTTTGTCTTGGGGAGGCTGTCCATAAAATGAATAATTTCATCTGTGGTTGAACACAGAATAATGTAGATATAAGTTCTACACACTGAAGAGTCCTTTGATCATTTGTTACCATTCTTTGTAAAAAAAATAACTTTTAAGACCATGTTTCTTTCCTGAAGCTAAATGGATGTGCTCTTCCGATGCTCTAATGCAATGAGAGAGGGAGAGAGCAATTTTAGAAATATTGCTGATGTTCATTGGTGAACAGTAGCAGAACAGTGTAGGACGTTGACAGCATCAGAACAATTAACCAAGAAACCAGTTTTTGAAAGGGTATGAGATGCCAGTCTTCAGATGTAAAAAGGAACAAAAGAAGTGAGTGTGTTAAGTAGAAACATTTTCACTAATGTTTGGTTAGAGTGGTTTTTAAAAAACTATTCTTGTCATGTTCTCATGGTGCAATTCAGATTGGAAGCTCAGGTCTTGGACCATGACCAATTAGTACTCTAGGCTTATCATCATTTCTTGTTTTGCAGTGGAGCTTGTCAGTAGGTAAATACAGGGAAGGGAAAATTTTAGAAGGGGTTTTTAGAATAGGTTTTTTAATCTATTGAGGCAAGCTTTGTGGTGTTGAGTGATTTGAATGGAAATCCATGATGAAAAATGTTCTGACATGTTCCAAGTTGTTTAAAATAAGCATTTTTAAAAATAAAGTTTACAAAAAAAATCAAAATTGCAAACTGCTTTGGGGACACCAGCTGAAAACCAGGATAAGAAACTACTGAGTTAACTAATCAACTGTAAAATAATTTTCTTCATAGAATGTTGTTGCTGATATTTGCGTAAGCACTGGGAGTATGGTCTTAAAACTGACCTTTTAAAATATAATGTAAACAGCAGAGAGAGATGAATTTGAACCAGCTCCTTCTGCCTTTTTTCTCTTTGAGTGATGACTTTGATCTACATTTGTTATCTCTTATGCAGCCTGATCCATAAACCTTGTAAATGCCAATGACTTCAACAGTATGCAGACTGGTTCATCTTTCTTGAATTATGTCATACTGAGTAGATCTCAAGATTAATACATTTGTTACTCACTCCCTTGTTGAGTGAGAAGTTCCAAGTTGTGAGAAGTTCCAGGGGCACACAATTGGTTTTAACTTCCTTTTGATGAGACTGTAGACTGTTGATGATTGAGACTGAGCAGACTGGAGACTGTTAATGGCCATTGTAATTCTTGTTTTATTTGAAACTAGCTTTTTGTGACCCGGTGTTGCCCGGGGGGACAAATTATCCCAAGCCTCTATTAGGAGAAGGAATGAATACAGGGACACAAGCAAGCAAAAGAGCGAAATGAAACGGTCACACTCACTGAACAATGTCTGCAGGTCCTGTGGTAGGATAGCACTGAAGTATGAGAAACAGGAAGAGGTGGCCAGTGAGCTCTCTGGAAATAGGTCCAGCTACGATCTGACTGGGTGCTGGAACTCTCTGGATCATGCTCTTTCCAGCCTGGGCAAGTGAGGCAGTGGGAAGACGTTTCACTTTCGCTTTTGAGTACTCTTCCTGTGTATCAGCTCAGTGAGTGCAATCCAAGCTCATGACCTGCAGAATCCTTTGTGACCACAGGGTGGCAGCACAATTTCACTCCAATACAATCCCCTGGCTGTCCCTCCCCCCCCCCGGGGGCTGTAGGAGGGTCTGACCCCCGCAGTGTTTTTCCCCAGGCCGCAAGGTGTATTCCTGCCAAGTTTCGTGCGGATCGGGCCAGGCGTTGAGGAGCCTATGCATAACATACATGCATACACACCCACATACATACATACACACACACACACACACACATACCCACGTCCGTTTTTATATATATAGATACACAAGCAGAGGGTAATGGCAGCATCTACATTCCTATAGCGGAGCCACCAATTCTGCATTGGATCCTCAGACCAGTGGTGTTGCTGGGGGGTGCAGGGTGTGTGGACCATACCGAGTGATGCACTTGGGGTGTATGTGACACCACGACTAGCCAAAATTGTGAAAATCTTGGTATTTTTGAATAATACCATCACGTTATATATCATCTGATGCAGAATGCAATAAATACTGTGTTGAAATATCTGTATTCTATCAAATAACCAGAAAAGGAAAACACAACTGCCTTATTTAACAAAAAGTTGATTTTTTTTCCCCCAGAACCAAGGAGGTGGGTTTACAACATATTAGGGAACCAAAAAAATGTTGGTATGGGTCAAGCTCTCATTTCCATGTATCAGAGCTAATAGAAGAACTCTTATTCAGAGCGCAATCCTAAGCAGCATCGGAATGGCGAGGCTGACCAGCCTGCAACGTATCTGATGCTGCTTCGGGGAGGCTGGACAGGCGGGGCAGGATCGCGCTGCCAGTTGTGCGTCATCTGTGGCATAGCTAGGACATTTGACTATTTTCGACACTCCCCCAATACAACAAAAAAATTTACTTATATATTTTTTACATTTAATACACCCTTTCTGCAAGAGCTCAGGGTGGTGTTGATGGTTCATCTGCTAAATATTCCCTGCAGACTATGCACCTAGTAAGGTGCACAGTCTGCAGCCTGTCTGATCCATACGCCTCCTGTCTGATAGAGCAGAAGCAGTGCAGGCTGGGAGCCAAGACCTGTACCATTCTCGTTTCAAACGGAAGCAGCACGGACCATATAGGAGGCAGGCGCTCCTGGTAAGTAAAGGGATGGGGATGTACATGTCCCCACGTCCACACAAGAGTCAGCGAGGGGATTGAGGTGGTGCCGGGAAGTCTGACTAGGCTGCAATGAAACAAGGTACCTAACTTAAAACAGTTTCATCAACCTTTCTAAAGCAGGTACTGGTAAAAAGAAAACTAAGCAGAATAGTAAACACAAACTTAACCTCAAAAGCTGGAGTAAACATGGCAGGCTTCTCTTGGTGCCTTAAAGGAGGCAACTGGCATTCTTCTGCAGGAGGGCGTTTCACAGTGCAGTGCCAGAAAAGCCATTATTATCTCCAGTAGCTACTTCTACTTGCTCAGAAAACAGAATCTAATGGCAATCTCAGTAAATACAACCGAGTGCAATCCAGAGGCCGGTTCAGGCCAGCACATATCACTTGCGCCAGCCTGGGAGTGTTGCAAGCGTGTCAGAAGGCATGGCTGCGCCACTCCAGAGCAGACTAGCCCAGCACAAGGACGTGTGCCTGCCTGCCTGCACAAGGAACTGACAGCAGGTAAGGCTAGCCGAGTTTGCCTGGCACAGGGAGGGGGGTCAGGGAGGCGTTTCAGGGCATGGGGAGGGCGGGCCTGTAGGCAGACCTGCTCTGGGAGGGAGGGGTGGAAGCAGGATCTGGCAATTTAGGCTGGATCCTAACCCTGGCCTGATCAGCGTTGGGCAGGCTGCTCAGAGTTGTGGCAGTGATTTCACTGGCACAGCTCTGAGTAGCTCTATTGGGGCTGCCCCAAGATAAGAGAAAAATATCCCCGTACTGTGAGGTGGCCTCCAGCTGCTGTCTATACTGTGCTGGATACAGCACAGGCTTACCAGCCTGCCTGTTCTAGTGCAGTATAGGATTGGGCTTCCCATATTAGAACAGATATCTAGGAACAATTGCGTCATCTCCCTGAGTCATCTCTGAAGCCTAGTATAGGTAGCAGACAGAATAATAAGGGAACCATGAATCATGTTAGCTGGAATTTGGAAAATCTGTCAGAAGGTTCGCTGAGTCAGTCTTTGAGGGCAAACCTTGTTTACTGATTCCAGTTCTCCCCCTTTGCAGTTCCTAAGACCCCTCAGTAGCCTAAACTCACCAGAAAGTGAGGGCATTGTTTTAACATGTGGATTGAAATGAGCAGCAAGTCACATGCCACTCCTTAAGAAGCTTCTGCGTTATTTATTTCAGGGATCTCCAAGTCTCCCAGGGGCTGCATCCAGCCTGCCAAAAGATGTTATCCGGCCTGCAGCAAATTTCTTTGCCAGAGCATTTGCTAATGTTTGACATTTTTACTCATTATGTATCGTAACTTAGTTTAAGCAAGGCATTGTTTAATTGTCACATTTCTCTTTTGTTCTGAATCATATGCTGCTTTAAAAAAAAATCCAAGTCAAACTTCCTGTGACCTTGTTGGTGGGGACACCTGGTATATTCCAAATTTCTGAGCCTTGAGCCCTCTCCACAGGGACAGCTAGTCTCTCCCGGACTCCACTGTACAGGCTCAACTTCTCTCAAGACTATACCTCAGTTATCACGCTCACCAATCTTGGTCTGGGTATCTCTCTCAAATAAGGGTCAACATGCTACTTCCCATGAAATGATTACAATTAACAATTTGGCAAGAATTACATTTTATTCAGACCTTTACAAAGGAAATCCTTCTCACCAAAAGGTGAGACCTTATTCAATCCTGGTTATAAAAACACACACACATACATTAAATAAAACAAAACCATTCCAACTTAGCTAAGGTTCTCACTACCCTGGTTGAGGCAGCAGGGCTTCCACAGTCCTTGATCAGTTTGTTAAAACAGCAGCCTCCCAATCCAGAATACAAACAGCTTGGCTTCCAAAGGAGAAAACCCTTTCTTTTATAAGAACTCTCTATCAAAACCTTCAAGGGCTCTCCACCAATCATTTCATTGTATCCCTTTGAACCTCACCAACCCTTCTTCAGCCACGTGAAGGGGGCAATCAGTAATCCTTCTCCAGGTGCATATGATGTTATTTCTTCCTCAAGAGTATTCCCATCAACTTAGTGCTTCCAGCTGCACCTTGGTGCTATCTGCTTTCAAGATCTTTCTCCTTTTACTAATACAATTACAGCGCTGACAGCTTCAAGTTTCTTACTTCATCTCTTTAATCCTTTCCCTCCTTCCCAGGGTTATGGGACTATCCATCTCACTATTTTACTCTAACTTCCCATTTTACCCCTTTACACCTTAACACTTCCTCATTCATTTAAATTTTGTTCATTTGCTAAATGTGTGTGATATACATAATTTGGGCCTTGTACTGAAAAGTTTGGAGAATCCTGATCTATAGCAAAAATAAGGCTTGAAATTGCACTCTTATTGGTCTTGGGAATTAGGATATTTGTGTAGCTTTATGATGATTAGAGTGATATAAGCAGAAGTTTTCAATGCTGTTAAATGAAAATTTCTGGGGGTGGTATATTTAATTTTGACTACTACTTTACCCCTTTTCAGCAAAAGGTTGGAGGTATGGATACCTATTCTGAAGGAGGAAGAGCTATTGATAACCATTCTGAGGAGCTTTCTTTTTTTATGCAAATAAACTTTACAAGACATTGCAAATTAAGTTCTTGTCTGATCTATACATTGACTGCCCATTTTTCTTATTTAGTTTGGGAAGGTTTTCATTCAGTGGAGATTTGCAAGCTTATGAAATGCCTTTTGCCCAGGGCCAGCCCAAGACCTCCTGGCACCGGAGGCAGCTTGCCAGATGCGACCCATTCTTACCCAAGACTATGCTAACCTCTGCTCCTCCCACTCTCCACTGCTACAGCTCAACCCTCCCCAGAGTGTGCCACATTTCTTCTTCCTCTCTGCCTCCTCTTCCATTTCCAATGCAGGGAGTGTGAGGAGGAGAAGCGGCAATGGAGACAAGTTGGCAGACAGAGGTGGGCACTGCCCCATCTGCTGCCTAAGGCAAACACTTCAGTTGGTCTCATGAATGGGCCGGTCCTGTTTTTGTCTGTGTGTTCATTTGTGCAGAGGCAGAATGGACAGGAAATTCTTTCAGGACAGTTGTGAATAGGTGTTGCTTCAGTGCTGTGTGTAAATTGCTACACACACACACACACACACACACACACACACATATTCTGGCTATTTTTGACTGGTGATATTGGGTTCTATCTTGCAGATGACCTGCTATGACAAGAAGCTGAGGCAGACAGGGCCTGAACAGCTGGATGGCCAACATGAAGTCATAGCACCACCTCTGCTCTCCAGAGTGAATGGCTGGTCTCCACCACTTCACTCCTTCCAGTTAATCTCCCTTGTGCTTTATACATACTTGGCGGTTGTAGGCTTTGGTATCTACATTCCTCTTCTCCCGCATGAGTGGAAGTATGTTGCCTATGCTGTATCCTTTTTATCTATCTCCATTTAAAACATTGGGATAAATCTCAAATTGCATATGAACTGTTTATGCGGTAAGAAATATTTAAGAGGAATGGGACAGAGGATTGCATATTCTCTGTGTAGTCCTAAAATAGATGTAAATTCCAAATTATGTTTTTTTTTTGAGGGGTATGTGTGTGTGAGAAAGAGAGGGGAGGTGTGAGTGTGAGAGAGAGGGGTGTGTGTGTGTGTGTGTGTGTGTGTGTGTGTGTGTGTGTGAGAGAGAGAGAGAGAGAGAGAGAGAGAGAGAGATATTTTAAATCATGCTTGTTGTGATAGCTACTAGCTTGGTTGCTAGCCTCCAGGGGACCAAGCTGAGAACCTTGCCGTGTTCTTTTCCAGAGGCCTAGCTAACATTGAGGAATTAAAGCTGTGTCTCTCACCTATACCAGTTCACACTGCAGGTAGAGGTTTGTGTGACTGATTGCTTCCTTGTCTAAAACACACACACCTTGTACATGGAAAACGAGCCTGTGGATGAGAAGGGATCTAGCAGTCCCTCACACACTAGATTTTTATGCGGAGGGAATTCTTGTGTATGGAGTAGCATTTGGTAATATGTTTTAAAATGCTGGCCATTTATACCGTGCCTGGTGGCGGTATGTCATTGTGATTGGCCTTTTCACTATTTTATCCAATCAGTTCCTTCAAGAATTAAGTAAGTCATAAATCTTGTGTTCTATTGCATAGTCAACGTTTTTCTTCTTTCCTCGGAACAGGATGAGGGGCCAGGGTGAAGGAGGACACCAATGTTTTGAAAAGGAAACCATGACAAGTCTTGCAACTGATTCACTATTTATGTGCCAAACACAAGATTGTTGCTAGGAAGTATTAATGGTGTCCTGCCTTATTCTTATGCATGATGATAATTGCAGCTTAAAGTGAGATGACTTGTGAAGTTAGGTCGTGTGTTAGAGTAAGGGTGCCAGCTGCATGGTTTCTGTGCTCAGTTTAAGCACTGAATAGAAAAAGCAATAATGTCTGTAATAAGCCAATGAGATTTGAATAGAAAATGATAACTATTTATAGTATGAAACCTTCTGTTCAAACATTTGCAGGCTGAAAGCCTGCTGATTCGATAGTAGACTATTGGATTTGAAATCCTTGGTAGAATACGAATTCATTGTAATGCTTTCTTTTGGATGATCCTCTGGAGACTGATAAAGGAGACTACCTTCTTGTTGATTCTCTGAGACCTACTGAAAGGAATTAACATGGTAGATCATCTCTTGATATCCTGAAGAGCTGGCTGGTATGTCCAGGTTATACACGTCAGTGGTTTCATTGCTTTTTGTGTAATCACGTAGACCAGTGTTTCTCAAACTCTGGGTCATGACCTGATGTCAGGTGGCTGGCGGAAAGAGGGAGCAGCTTGAATTTTCAAGTAAGGTTTTGTGGTTTTTATTGTTAATTTGGTTTTCGGTTCAGTGCTTTTACATAATAATTTGTCCTTTCTGTCAGGGATATTCTGTCAGCGTAATATTTGCTTTCTGCCAGGGATATTTCATGGTTGTGCAGTTGCTGCAGTCCAAGAATGCCAATTTGCAATCCAGAAGTGTCATTTGATTATGTCATGGTGACGGCACTTTCTGTTTGATGATGTCACTTTCAGCTATGACATCACTTCCAAGTTAATAACCACTTCCCGACATGAGTGCCATTCTAAAAAATGGGTCCCAGTGTTAAAACAGTTGAGAACAACTGATGTAAACTGTGTTGTAGTCTACAACCACAGCATGGCTGAGGTCGACATGGCCTACAGGTAGTCACTGTGTCACAAGGACCCATACTATAGGTACTGTTTGTATGTGTATGCTGGGAGAAATCATCTAGACCTTTTGGTGTCTCCAGTAGATCAAGAAAATGGCATTATTACAGTGGTGTGGGTCACACTGGGCAAATGCTTCAGCATGGGGTGTTACTCTGGGGTGTCTGCTCAGAGAAGGCCAAAGATAGCCAAAGGGAGGCAGGCATATCACACTGAAAGCAATCCAGTGGAGCAGAAGGTCAGGTGACATGATTGCATTATTACAGCATTCCAAATTTCTGGAATGCTGGCTCCACAATGTAAGTGCTGTGCTGGGTGTAATGCACCCTCAGAGCACCTTCAGGGCAAGGTTTGTAGGCAGTGGTGTTGCTAAGGGGTGTAGGGGGTAGCACTTGCACCAGGCTATAAGCTGCCCAGGGGTGACAGAGCAGGTGGGGTAGATCATAATTATGATTGCCTATTAAAGGCTGATGCTTTCATTTGTCAAAATGGGAATTTGGGGGCTTAGTTCCTATCAGGGCTAAAATACATACAGAAGTAGAATTTCTGCTTTGAAATTAAACCAAAAGCCTGGGTAGCCAATCTGGCATTAGACGTAAAGAATTTGACTTTGCAATGCAAATTGCTTTCATTTGGTAAAGTGGATGTAACAACGGTGACAGTTTATAATCCACCATATGTTTTGCTTCCAAGATATCAGTTAACAATTTTTTTAAATAGACATAACATGTTGGGAAAAGATAGTGGGAAAGGAGAATCATTCTCTTACAGGAAACCCTATTATACCAAAGTACAGCATTTTCCCATTTAAAATAGGATTGATGAAAGTGGCAGTGGTGCAATGTTGAAACTGTATAAATATAAAAATAAATATAAAAATGTATATTTTTATTCAAAATATAAATGGCAATTGCATGTTTAAGAATTCTAGTAGAAACTAGTCTTTTGCACCACTCTCAGCCCTGCAAACAAATCCTCAGAAGTTAATAGCCTTACTATTGGCCTAACAAAGAACCCACATTTATAAAGTGTCATCTGAATGCTCAGGCAACCAAGCAAACTATATACGGTATGAAGGATGCAAAAGCTTGTTTTTTCTTGTTTAACTTGTCCTTAACCTCATTATGATGCAGGTGATTGGCGTAGTTTTTGTGCATCACTTAATTACTCACCTTGTTGCCATCACTATCGATCCAGCAGATCAAAATATATTGGCTAAGAAAAATTATAACAAACCCATGCCGTCTTTTGACCGAAGCAGGTGCAAGCATGTCATCCAGAACCAGCACTGCTATCTTTGTGAAGTTGACGTGTAAGTTCCTCTCTTAACCGCACAGTGACTGAGCAAGACAAAGTTTTATGTGCCAAATCAAAACCTCACCATTGTAAATACTGCTGCCTAATATTTGTGTACCATCAACTAGGTATTTAGATGATGCACATTTTGGTTTTAGCACATAATAAGGTCTTTATTTTAAGTTTGGATGGTGATCCATAATGGTTTTTATTTGCCTTTTGGGGTCACTGGCTTCTGCGGATTTTTTTCTGCTGATTATTCCACAGTTTTTATATTTTATAATTGACAGCCTTTGTTTTTAGAAGTCTTTTCAGCTGTCTTAAAAAAACTAAAGACAGGATAGAAATATTTTTATTTTATCTTGCTGAGATAAAGAGAGGGGGGCTTTTTCTTTTAAGTTAACAGGGATTGTTCAGTTAAAAAAGTAAGCATTTCTTTACTTGAGAAATAACAAATGTTTGGCCCTTCAGCCAAAGGACTCTGAATGGATGCTAAAGGTTTAAGAGCAATACAATGTATCAACAATAAAAGTGACAGAGAAGAAGCCATAGTAAATTGGTCCTGATCAGGCAATCTAAAAACTTTAAGTTCTAAGAGACCTGAACAAATAAAAGGCCTCCACTTGCATGGTATGAAGTCCTGGTTTCCCCCTATCATTTGGACCCTTCCACCACAGGCATCTGTGATGCCTTGGCCTCCTGAGATGCTGTTGCAACCTGCTACTGCTGCAGCCATGGCCCTTGGGCTCTTTGAATCAGCACCATTGTCAAGAAGCCAATAGTGCACAGAAGTCAGGGGATCTTGCAGATCGTTTGCCTTCACAGTCTGGTCAGCCACCTGCTGTGATTGGTATGCAACAGGTGATTGGGCATCAAAGCTCACCTGACCAGGCAGTGTATCACAAATGGCTTATCACAGCACCCACAGCACCCAAGCCACTAGTGGCACACAGATACTTTTCTGAGTGGCACGCACAAAGCTCCCATATATTTTTTGAAAAACATTTAAATAATAACACAGATAGCACCGCAGCAGTTTATGGGTTGCTTGATTTCTTTGCTACTCTTTGCACAGTGCATCCTCAAGTTTCTAATGCTATAGTGGGCGTATTCAGGGTGGCTACACCTACTCTGCTTGATTTACTCTGGTTATATGGACTTTGGAATGGGTCCTTCAGGGCTGAACTAAAGGTCCATGCAAGCTGCCTTTCTGGTGTCGTCAGCAGTCAGCCAAGTGTCTTTTGAAAGCCCAGAATAGATAACAGCACTCCCATGTTTTTTGCTCTGTACTTGCTGTCACTCTGAGATATACTGCCCTTGAAATTGGAGGCTCTATTTAGCTATTGTGATAATTGCTAAAAGAAACATTAAAGTGGAGTGGCATGTTCAAAATTCTCTACATAAAAAGTGGCAGATGGTATACTGCAAGTTGGTCAAACATAGCTTACCATGTTTATGTGCAGCATATTTGGATTTACAATAAATATGAGACACTGTTTTTATCTGTGTGCCTATGGTAGTATTTAAATTTTATTCAATTGAATGTATCTTTTTCCCTCCACCCAGAGGGCCAAAAACCAAACACTGTAGTACCTGCAATAAGTGTGTTGAGGAATTCGACCATCATTGCAATTGGCTTAATAACTGTGTTGGAAACAGAAACTACTGGTAAGCTAATAATGACTAGTTATAAAGCAGGAAAGGAAGACCCCTGAAGTTTCTTTGCCTTGCTTCTTGAAAACGCAGATAGCAGCCATACTAAAGAGAGTTGGTGGGAGTGCTTTCACTTGCCACACTGATACTAGTGGTTTATTAATGAAAAAGCGATCACTTATAATTTTTCCCCAGTGCCTGTTACAGTAGTGTAGCATTTCCATTATTGTAAATGAGCTGGGTGAGGAAAAAAACCCATCAATTACTCAATCCTTGCTTGCAGCTCTGAGAGCAATGCTGCCACTGGTTTGCATGATAGCACAAAGAGAAGTTGTCTTTTATTTTTAATTTAAATATAGATGTTAATTGGTAGTATTCATAATGTTGTATGCAGGTGCCTACAACAAAGGGTGAAACCTGGAAGGAAGCCATACTTCTAATTTAGTGCCTCTATCCTAAGGTCATGGGACGTGGTGGCACAGCGGGTTAAACTGCTAAGCTATTGAGCTTGCTGACTGGAAGGTTGGCAGTTCGAGACCGCACAACAGAGTGAGCTCCCATTGCTTGTCCCAGCTCCTGCCAACCTAGCAGTTCAAAAGCACCTAAAAGTACGAGTAGATGAATAGGTACCACTTCGGTGTTCTGTGCACCTCGGCGTATAATCATGCTGGCCACATGACCACGGAAGCTTGTCCTCGGACAAACAGCAGCTCTTCAGCTTAGAAACAGAGATGAGCCCCTATAGTCGGTCATGACTAGAACATTTGGTTGTGGGGAAACCTTTACCTTTATCCTAAGATCAACCCTCTTGACCTGTTAACCAGTGTTGCCCAAGTGAATGTGCACCACTAACTGAAACCAGTTGTGAGTGAATGGAAAGAGGACAGCAGGCATAATGTTGTCACCAGTAGCGCCAACTCCATGGGTGCTGGTATGCTGTCAGCACCCACAATAATTTTTGGGGAATGCTCTGCACCTCCAATGTTTGGCACCACCACACAGTGCGGTACCCCCTTGTTCAGTGCTGGGCCGGGAGTGCGCCTGTTCATCGGAGCAGTCAGGCTGAGCTAAGGGCAGCACGAGCATGCACAGAAGGAGCTCATTGCCTGAATCACAACGTGACCACTGTGCATGCTCATACTGCCCTCAGCTTGGCTTTTTCACCACTGGGCCAGGCGGGCCCTCGCGGAGCGCACCTGACTGCTCCAACAAACAGGCGCGCTCCCAGCCCAGCGCCAAACATAGGGGGTGCCACGATGCAAGGCATCCTCTTCCAAGCCCGGACCATGGAGATCGAGGCTGGCTCGCTTCCCGCCCCGGCCTTGTAAGGGGCTGCCTTGCATTACGGCACCCCCATATTTGGTGCTAAGCCGGGAGCGCGCCTGTTCATTGGAGCAGTTAGGCTGAGCCAAGGGCAGTGCGAGCATGCGCAGAAGGAGCTCATTGGCTGGATCGCAACGTGACCATTGTGCATGCTTGCACTGCCCTCAGCTCGGCCTTTTCACCGCTGGGTCGGGTGGGCCCTTGCAGAGCGTGCCTGACCATTCTGACAAACAGGTACGCTCCCAGCCCAGTGGGGGTGCCGTGATGCAAAGCAGCCTCTTCAGAGCCACGATGACAAGGGGCATGGTTACGTTGGACATGGTTATGTCGGGGCGTGGCTATGTTGGATGTGGTTGCGTCAGGGGGCGTGGCTACTCAGCACCCTCAGTGTTCCGAGCAAGTTGGCACCCCTGGTTGTCACATTCTTCAACAGTCTAGGAATTTGAAAGATGATGAAGAGGCATGTTCTTTCCACAGTGTCTTAAGACAAACCTTGCTGTGGTAAAGTGAAACCAGTCTTAATGTGGTTAATACAATCAGTCTCACAGACCAACATTAAAACAATCTGAGAAGCATAGTTTGGATATCAGTCTGACTCAAGACAAAGGCAAGGGATATTGTTGTCCAAGGGACCAGTACGCAATGTCCCAGATTTGCAGGAGATGGTTGGCTCTGCTTGCTATAGAGCGATCGCTTTCAATCTTTTTACATAAATACATTTTGCTAGAGTTCTGCATTGTGGAGGATTCTGGAGTAGTTGCTTCAAAGTATGGAAGTCTCTGGTACAAACTTCTCAGACTTCAATGTTCCGTCATGCCCTCTCACTGAGTTTCTGACCTAGAACACATTCTTCCCACAGCTGCACATTGTAGAATATATGTCAGTGGTGGGCAAGCTGTCTTTTAGGGAAGCCCATTCCTCATTATCAGGAACTCCTGGTCAGTCGTGTAACTCCGGAGGGCGGGGGGGGGGCTGTGGCGGCAGTAAATCTTGCAACTGTGTTGCTGTTGCTCCCCAGCATGGATCTGATGGTGCCACTGCTCCTGATAGATTTCTGAAGAATTGTAAGGTTCTCTAGACACAATCTGAAACCTCCTGCCATAGACAGATGTGAGTGCACGTATGTGCTTGCAATAAATTGGGAAAATGTCTCTCTTGCTACAAAGACATGTTTGAAAGCTGCAGTGTAGAGCAGCTTCCAAATACATGAAGTGATCATGAGAAAACAATGAGTTGCACCCAAAGAATTGGATCCAAAAAGTTGCTTAAGCATGCCCATTGGAATCTGATTTCTTTCTGTAAAGTGGCAGGTCCTCATGCCATATCACAAACTACTTTTCAAATTTTCCTTTTGTTTTGAAAAGCTGTTTGCGATCTGGCCATTTGCCACCCAACAGGAAGAAGTCGCAGATTGGGTTGAGCATGTCCAAGCAGCTCTTTGGATCCAAGCCAAAGAAGGCCATGACTAAGCACCAAAATCGATGAGAGAAATTAGTCAAGAAAACTTCCTGCGCCAAATCCAGCACAGCCTTGTTGCACTGGGGAGCTAACTTCCTGCATCGTGTAGGAAAAAAGATATGGAGTTTTGCTTGCAAAGAGCAGATTGCCAGGTGAAGAGAGGGAAAATAGGATTCAGATTTAGTAAAGCTAGAACTGGACAGATGTTCTGTACTTGAGAGCATACTAGACTTAAGCTTTAAACAGGATACTGGTAGGCAGGGCACGTTCTGTGATAGACCATTTTGTCTTTATGTCTTTATGTTCGCAAAACTTCTTATTTCTGTTGGGGATATAACTAACGATAATGCGTAATGGTACAAAACCTTCACCTATAAAAGCCTTGTATCTTCCCTATGTTGTAACTTTTTATGTTAAATTAATGGTAGGTTATAGAATCTTCCTGTGCCTCCCTTAGGATTGAGTTTTAAAGGCTTTCTGTTCATGTGTGTGTGTGCATGTAGGTTTTTCTTCAACGCTGTCGCCTCTGCTGTTGTTGGGATCTTCCTGCTGATGTTGGTGATCTTATATGTCTTCATCCAATATTTTGTGGATCCAGCACAGCTCCGCACATCTCCTCAGTTTGAAAGTATTGTTCCACTGACTTAAAATAACTCTTTACATCAGTGTGATCTCTAGTAGAACTTTTTCAGAGTAGTTTCTCTTGAGGTACTTGCTGAAATTGAGACCAGTGGTTTCTTAGGGGTTGATCTTTGGCATATTTTAAAAATTAAAAGGTTTTGGAAAGAGGGGTCTGTTTATATGGACAGAGGACTGATAGCTGTTAAATTATTTAGCATGAATGTTAGGAGATCTTTTGAACATACATAGAAGGTTCACCCTAATGAGAAATTGTTATCCTAAAACATGTTAGTTCTTAAAAGCAGTTTACCACTCAAGCACAACGTTTTCCATCAAGATATTTTTGTTCAGTGGTGTCTTGGTATAGGGTAATTTTTTTAATCCCTTTCATGTTATTGGCAGAGGGAAAGGGGGAAATTGCCCATAATACAGTAGATTTTAAATAAATCTTTCAGGTAATTGAAACCAAAATAAAATATTTGCCTGTTCTGTTTTGCTCTGATAGGTGTCCGTGGAAATGGAACTTGGCTGGCATTTCTTCCTCTAGCTCCAGTAGAGACGACAGCAGTCGGAATCCTGGTGGTAGCAGTAGTAACCATGTTTTTTGGATTTGCTTCTTTCCTGCTACTTGGACATCTGTTGTTGTTTCATCTTTATCTCAGTGAGTAGAACATATCCTGAAAGAGCATGGCTTCATGCAACAAACATTAGCAGTTTTTTTTCTTTCAGCATGGAAGTAGCAAAGGTATGGTGCCCCTGAGTATACACCATTCTTTTCTATAAGTGAACAGCTGCTGTGTATCCAATGGCTGGGAAAAGAAAAGAAGCTGCTGCACTTGAGAAGAGTGGTGGTGTGTAATTTCTAGGGACACAAACTAAGAAAGAATCTCCGTTGTTGATTAAAGCTGATCTCAAACCATCTCAAATAAGTTTACATTTTATCCTTAACAGAAGATGATTATAGTTTATAACTATAGCTTATACAGGGTGTTCGGAAAGTCACTGTGCACTTTTCATAAATAAATATACATAAGTGCACAGTGACTTTCCAAACACCCTGTATTTCGTTTATGTAAGATGATTATATACATCAGCATAACAGACCATATGCAGCTAAGCCAAAATGGAATTGATGGTAAATGTTGCTGTTTCTAGTTTTGGTTCGCTGTAATCATACCTGCTATATAGATCACCTCAATGTCTTCATTTTTCACATAGCCACGAAGACAACCATTCTGAAGTTCTCAATATAATAATTAACACTAGCTTTAATACAGCTCAAAACTCTTCCTAAAATGCCCTTCCCAATAGACTGAATTAATGCTCTAAGTTTAATATTCCCTCTTTTGGAGGAGTAGTTTAACTGACTAAAATAATCATAATTGAATATAACTCATTGTAAACCCCAAACTTCAGAGAGTCTCAAAACTGCAAGTGTGGTGGTCGGGAGATGCTTCTGAATTAAATGAGCATAAGACATTACTTCCTTGTCTTGAGCTAAATCTTGTATTAACAGTGGTTCGCAAACCTTTAGGTCTCCAGAGCCCTAAAAGGAGTCTTGGGGAGCCCCAGAGTGCCAGTGCATGTGCAGAGTGGCACAGTGCCAAACCCAACTCTAGATACTGACAGAGAGCCAAAACAAGAGGAGAATGTGGAAAGAGAGCCACGAATGGAGGAGGTGGGATGGAAGGATGGGCAAACCAGGCACGGGACAGATGGTGGCCACTAATGGTGTGCTTGCAGTGACCGTGAAGGAATCTCAGGAAGCCCAGGGCTCCTAGGAGCATTCTTTAATAATATCTCTCTCCTAGCAATCAAACTGCTCAGCTGCCTTTCTGCATCACTGTCAGAACTGTATAATATGTTTCCTAGAGGAAAAATATCTGCAGCCAACTTAGTCGTTCATGTGCGTGCATCCCACACTTTAAGGAAGTGCTGCTGATGGCATTGGGAATATGAATTATCATTTTCCACTGATCTTTCTTTACTTAGCTTTCATAGTTAAAGTAATGCTGAAAGAGACATTTCTACTCCCAGTTGTATTGCTACTGTGAACCAAGTTAGAGAACTTGTTAAGCCAGTTCATAAGAGCTGTCAATATTGCTACATGATATTTTGTTACAGACAGAAAAGAGATCCCCCCTTTGGGGACATGATACTGGAGCAGACATCCATAAATAGAGCTTTTTCTATGTCTATCGAAATTTTGTTTATACTAGATTAAATCCTATTTAGCCATTGTTAATGGGCAGGACTGGCCCACCTGCAAGGGGAGGCGAATTGGCAGCTTTGAGCAGCAGATAGGAGGAGGCAGCACCCTGCTCCCATCAACCACCTCCACAGCTGCCTCAACTTGTCCCATTTTTCTCTACATAACTTCCTCCTTATTGTATCTCAACTCCTCCCTCTTTTGGAAGAATATTTTAACTGGCTAAAATAATCATAATTGAATATAAACTCACTGAATCTCCATTTGCTACATTTTTAACCCATCCCCCCCAGCTGAAATGCAGCTAATGGCCAGATCCTATCGGGCATAGCGCAGGCGGTACGAGGATACCGTCCACACCGGTGTCACAAAAGGTGCCATAAGGCACCTCCAGCGCTGGCGATAAGCCATTGCTGCTGGCGCTGGGCAACCGCCCGGCTAACCCCTGCCCTGTGCCGCCCAGAGGTGGCAACGCGAGCTGGCGAACAGTGAATGCACCACTCTTTGGGAGATTTTGGGACCTCATAGGTTTTTGCGAGAGAAGAGGTGGTGAAGGCACACCCGCAATCATGCCTCTGCCATGCAAAAGGGGGATTCTTCATTTACTGGAGGGTTCCTAGGGAACTCATCTGGAGCATATCGGGAGCCTGCAGCTCCCTCTGCGAGCCGCCTCGTGCCTCAGAATTTTCTGAAATGTGATCATGACTCACTCCCAGTTTTCATTGCCAAACTGGAATTGGGTCACAATAGCATTTTTGAGTCTTGAGGTGCAGAGAGGCCCATGGACTTCTCACACCCTCCAGAGGGCCGTAGCAAGGCTGAGAAGATGGCATTACATCTTGCTAACATAAAAGCTCTCCTTAACTGAAGTTTATACAGTTGTTGTAGATAAGATGCTGTCTTTGGTAATTGATGTAAGTGCAGAAACTCCCTTTTTTGTGTGGCGGTGGCAGGAGCAGCATCACGACATCAGCATGCCCCTTGAAGGGGCTAGCGACCTTTTCTCCCTGGCTGGGGCATTGCAACATTGCCTTCCATCCAGAAGTCCAGTGACTTGTTTTCTTGGGCACTTAACTTGCTTAAAGGTTTCCCCACGACCGAATGGTCTAGTTGTGACCAACTATAGGGGGTGGTGCTCATCTCCATTTCTAAGCCTGTAGAGCTGGCATTTGTCCGAGGACAAGCTTCTGTGGGCATGTGGCCGGCATAACTTTACACCAAGGTACACGGAACACTGTTACCTTCCCACCAAAGTGGTACCTATTTATCTACTCACATTTTTACGTGCTTTCAAACTACTAGGTTGGCAGGAGATGGGACAAGCAACAGGAGCTCATTCCATTGCACAGTCTTGAACTGCCAACCTTCTGGTCAGGAACCTTCTGGTCAGCAAGCTCGCAGCTCAGCAGTTTAACCCGCTGCCCCACCATGTCCCTTAACTTGCTTAGGCACCATCTAAGACAACATCTTATATGGGACGTAGTGGCGCAGCGGGTTAAACCGCTGCTGCTGGGCTTTCCAACTGGAAGGTTGGGAGTTCAAGACTGCGTGATGGAGTGAGCTCCCGTTGCTTTCACAGCTCCTGCCAACCTAGCAGTTCGAAAGCACCTAAATGCAAGTAGATAAATAGGGGCCACTTCAGTGGGAAGGTAACGGCGTTCCGTGCGCTATGGTGTAGAGTCATGCCGGCCACATGACCACAGAAGCTTGTCCTCGGACAAAACGCCGGCTCTACAGGCTTTGAAACGGAGATGAGCACCGCCCCCTACAGTCAGTCACAACTGGACCATTCGGTAGTGGGGAAACTTTTACCTTTTTTTTTTTTTTTTTTAAAGACAACATCGTCACTAATAGCAATTTCCTGCCTCTGTGCCACTATCTTGCTAACCAAAATCTTCTGGCCATAAATGAACAGTAAACAGTAAAAGGAAACGCCCTTCGATGGAATTTGATCTCTGTCTAGATATTGAATAAGGTAATAAAAATTGACTATATAATAGAATAGTTGGGGATATTTATGGAAGCAAAGTTATTTTATACCCTTCAATAACCAATTCAAAGCACTTCCTGAAAGCATCAAATACCAGAACTTCAGAGTCCCGGCTGGGAACCTTAATGAAAATATTTTAGGGTCAACAAGTTCATCTGGCATGTGGAGAATTAACATGATATGTTGATTCAGTGAATACCTTGCAATCGGAACCTATCCATCAAAAGCAAAGGTTGTTCAAATAGTTTTAACAAGCAATTGCCGTGTTGCCGAAGCGAGGGAGAACTCACACAGACCAATGT
>JAJKFI010000080.1:2742584-2884005 GCA_029204185.1 Lerista edwardsae
TTATTATTATTATTATTATTATTATTATTATTATTATTATTATTATTTCTTCATGACATGATTTTTACTATCTCTCAGCCTCACCTCTCATACTGTACTGGGTTGTTTGGAAGACAAAATAAGTGATGCATACCACCCTTAGCTCCTTGGAGGAAGGGTAGTATAAAGTGTGAATGAGTGAATAAATAAGTGTTCCATGGGGGCACGCCACAGATGTATGGGCCCTGGGTGTTAAATGACCTATCTATGCCACTAGGTGAGGAGGCACTCGGACAAATACATGGTTTGTGTTTTGCCGACTTTTGGCTCCTGTGTTTTTCTTCCTTGATTGACATTGTGGACATTCTTCATAGCTATGACAGTTGTAAGGCTGCTGCCTCTGTGAGCTGTTGCTTAGCAACAGTGGTGGGTAGGCTGGTCAGATTCCCACTGCAAAAACTGTGAAAGACTGGGGCCAAATCAGACATCCCTGCAAATATAAGATGGCCCCTTGCTTCTGTTGTTTAAATAGTGTACTGAGGGTGGGTGTTCCCACACTGCCAAAGTAACCACAGCAGAGGCTATGGCTCCTTGACCCCACTCTGGATCCTGTCCTAATTGCAGCCGCCATGTGCTATTTTTATTGGGAGGGAACCCTTCCAATGGTTTTCAGTAGAAGATTTTGGGCGCAATCCTAGAGGTGCCCTTTGGCTGACGCTAGCTGCTTGCATCGGTCCAACAGTACCAGTACCGTCACTGGGGCACTGGCAGTTGGGCCAATGCTGGGTCACATGAATAGGCCATACCGAACCTGGCTGGTGCAAGAGCGGTCCTGGGCTGATGGAGGGTGGGCAGGCGGGAGGAACTGGGGTGGGGTGGCGTGCTGGGAGGGAAGCCAGCCTGGGGAGGTCCTCCGCTCCATGCCTGTTAAATAGCAGGCGCAGATCCAAGGTACCCATAGGGGAGGCCTGGGGCAAGAGCGTAAACATGCCCTTGCCCTGGGAAGGCTACTGAGCGCGCCAAAGCTGTTCTGGATACAGCACAGGCCCGCAGGCCTCTCTGTTCCAGCACAGTTTAGGGCTGTGTCCTAAAAAATATGACATCATGCAGAGGTAGTTGTGTGATTGGGCTAGGAACTTTGGGGGTGAAAGTGTTAAGGGCGGTCCCTCCCCCTATGCCATTGCCAGTTTCCTGCAGAACATTTCAGAGCTTCTCCCACACAGTATTTAGGAGAAATCCAAAATACCATGTTATCTGATTTAGCTGTAAGACAGCAGATATGGATTCTGCAGAAGCATGCCATGCTGCATCAGAGACTGCCCTTGCTCACTTCAGCAGGATGCATTTTTATCTTATTTTATTTATTTTTCACATTCTTCCAAAGAGCTCTCAGCTGTGTACAGCTGGTTTCTCCTCTCCTTTTGTTCAACCTCATATTTAACTGTAAATATGTAGAACTGATTGAAATCTGTCAGAAGAATCTGGTGTAGTGGATCGTGCCTTCGTGATGAGTGCGTCAAGAAAAAATCCTAAAATAAACAGCTCAGTAGGAGATTGTAGGCACAGTTTATTTTTATAGTTTTAGATTGCCAACAGCCCACATGGACATCGCTTTGCATCACTCATGGTAGAAATCTGGGGCAGGGGACAGAAACTATGGGACAACCTACCCATTACAAGAATTGTGTCATTGGCCCCCGTTGCATGTTTGAGAAGGAGCAGCCATGAGACCATCATTTACCAAACAAAAACAGAGCTCATTAGGGTAAATGAAACAATTATTAAAATGCATAGTTTGGGCCCAGGATTAGGTGCATAACAAATGCTCGCTCACTATCATAGGTATAGTGTGGGCACACAGAGCAGTAAACATTTGAGGGGGTTTGTTGCCTTCCTTACACAACCTATAATGAGAATTTAAATGAAAAGATGAACAAATAAACTGGTGCATTTTATTATCACTGATTTAGGGCCCAATCCAGAGCCCTTCAGTGCAAGTGGTACAAGTATACCACTCGTGCTGGTGTGGCATAAGTTGCTGTAAAGTGCCTCCAACGCGGGCAATAAGCCATTCCTGCAGGCACTGGGGCGGCTCCATGGCGACACTGGCCATTGGCACCCCAAAAGGAGTATCAGTTGCCTGCAAGCAGTGAGTCGGCCGCTTGCCGGTGATGTGGCCTTTCCAGGAAGGGTGGGAGGGGGGAGGAGTGGAGTGGGGCAGGCCTGGGGTGACTCTCGCCACTGCTTCCTGACCTCTGTGTAAGGCTGCATGGCCTTAAACGGGGGCCCTTGCTTCTGCACTGTCAACCAGCGCAGAAGCCAGTGCAGAAGCGAGTAGACAGAGCTTGCCCGCCCTGCACCCTTACTGTGTCCCCTTTCCCTGTGGAGCTTCCTGTGGCTGCCTGACATCTGCGGGATGCAGCCAGACAGCTATGGACTGCTTGAGAATTTAATTTCATTCTGTCTTGGCTTGTGAAAACCAGCCAATGTGAGTTAAGACCAGAACTGTTAACTGATTCAGGCCGCAATCCAGTAATGGCATCTAAATGGGTTAGCAACAGGTACTCACTTTTGATTGGCACTTGTGTCGGGGCCCGCCCACCAGAAGTGAGGTCATAGCCGGAACCCAGGAACCGCCGTGCCTCCTCGGTAGGCCGCACGGTGGCCCGGGCCTTCCCTGGGGCCGCCGCGTGGGCTACTGATCCCCCCCCAGGAACTGCCACACCTCCTTAGGAGGGAGCCCCAGGCAGCCTACCTGCTGCCGCCGCCGGTCTCCCTTGCTCTGCTGCCTGCCTGCCTGGCTCTGAGAACGGGCAGGCAACTCAAACGTGCAGGCAATTCAAACGTTGCAGGGGACGGAGTGGAGCGCTGACGGAGTCAACGAGAGGGCAGGCAAATGGGCGGGGCCAGCCCTAATCCTACGAACAGGTACTCATGTACCCCCGCGTACCCACTACATGACATGTCTGCCGCAATCCTAACCTGGAGTTAGGCTGGCACAGTTAGGCCAGCAAAGTTTGGCTGCACAAGGGATACTGTATAGAATGTTTGGACCATTCTTGGAGTCAGAGAGGACAGCACACAGACGTGTGCCCTCCTCTCTGACTCCGAGAGTGGTCCAAACGTGCTTTACGGTGGCCCTTGTGCTGCCAAAACTTTGCTGGCCTAACTGTGTCAACCTAACTCCAGGTTAGGATTGCGCCCTAAATAGGTTCAGTTAATCACCGTTGTTTTAATCAAATACAGTAAGTTTAAATGCATGCAAGTTATGTAACATAGGTCCATGTCTGAAACACTGAAAGCTGTGTAAGGTAACAAACTTTACTGCGCAATCTTGTATACTCTTTGGCCAGCCGGCCTGGGAGTGTTCCAAATATGCCACAAGGATCTGGTCTCCATGCCACTGTGGCAAAGTAGGTTTGTGCCAACCAAGGGTGGTTGGCATGGGCGGGGGCTTGGGGGAAGGTGGAAGATGGTTCAAAGGTTGTTTTGGGCAGGAAAAAGGTGGGCTAGTGCGCGGACCAGCCTGGGAGAGGGGCAGGACCAGTTTGTCAGTGGTGTCATGCAGGGGGAACGCAGGGAAACTCAGTTCCACTTGTTAAAATTAGGGCTGACTCCGCCCACTTCACTCTCCCTCCTCCCCCTCCCAATTCCTCTGCAAATAGCTTTTCTTCTTGGTTGGCCGGCACTCAGAGGGTTAAAGGGAGCGACTCTGGATTCCTAGGGGTGTGACTTGTCAACTTCCCTGGCAATTTTGAATAACTCCACCTCGCCTAGCCGTGAAGACCAAGGAAAGGCTTTTGCCGCTGTCTCTCCAGTCCGGAGTGTTTCACTGGCGCTCTGGGTGTGAGGTTTCTTTGGGAGACTGTCCCCATCACTATTGGAGCTGCAATTAGGGAGGGGGGAATTCTTTGCTTTCTGTTCTGTAGGCGCCAGGTGCTGTACAGAACTGGCTGGCTCCACCCACTCGTTGCTGACGTCGTCGCTGGCTAGGAACGTCATCGATCCGCCAGCCTCCGGCTTATGACGTCACTTCCGGTGGGCAGGTACTGACACGTGCCAATCAAAAGTGAGTTCCTGTTCTTAAATCATTTAGATGACACCACTGGGCTACCTAGACCAGATCCAAATCCCCATCTCGGTCAGCCTTACCTTGGCTGCTACGATTTGCAACAGCAATTTCACTTGCAATCATTTGTTGACTGCTGTGCTCCCCATTTCACTAAGCCTGTTGCTTTCAACTTTGAGAAGATGAACTTTGGCTTTCTATCTACTCTCCTGAAAACATGATTATTCCATGCTGGTTAAAAGAATTACACGATTTGATCAAATCTATTACATGATCCCACAGAAGGTGCCTCTGTCTTTCCACCCTAATTTCATTGCCAAGACTAACAAATCAGATCTTTACTCCTCACATAGATATTACAAAGATAGCTGTATGGCTGTTTCACAGCATAAGGTTTCTCTTCCTTGAGAGGTTCACCACCATGCAAATATTTTCTGGAAATGATGAAAACCTTTTCTTTGCACATGAAAATGTGGCTAGAGATCAGATTTGGAGGATTTTCAAATTTAAGAGATTATGCATTTTACTTTTTTGTATTTAAGATAACCAGTCTTTTTGCTTCTGGGTGGACCTCAGATCTGTTTTATTATCTCAAGACCAATATCTACAGAAGTTTATTTTTTTAGAGTTTTTGATATGCTTGTTATGAGGGAGAGAAAACAAGATGCACATCACTAAATTGTCTGAAGCAGGAAAATCGAGCTCCTCTACTTTCTAATCCACATTTTGTTCCCATTAAGTGCACCTACTGTAGTGCCTGAAGGCATATTTGTCAGGCTGATAGCTCAGGGTAGAACAAAGGTGTGTTGGCATGACAGGGAGAACATCACCTTCCCTCAGGTGCCCTTGAACACTCTCTTGTTCTTCTCACATTCTTCTCTCTTCAAAGTGGGCTGGTACTACAGCCTTTGACAATACACATTCTTCAAACTGGCTGCACAATGGAAAGGAGTGACATTTATGCTCTGAGTAGGGATTTCAACAGTCATTTTCTAAGGCCCTAGATTTCTAGGCAAGCAAACAAGGGTCTCTAAAATATGCTACTTCATCAGCTCATAAACCAACTCTATTTGTTATTGAGTAGTTGAGCTATTGAGAGATTTTTGGTCTGCATTTCTGTGTCTATGGTATGCAGACATGGTCATCCTGTGGAAGGAGAGGGTATCATTAATGGTTCGGTTTGTTCTGGGAATGTCTTCATTGATGAGGAAGGGACCCCATTCTGCACCACTGAATAGGGAGGGATCCAACCCCATCATCTTCTAGACCAGTGGTATTCAAACCTTTTAGACTGGGACCCACTTTTTAAAATGGCACTTGTGTTGGGACCCGCCAGAAGTGATGTCATTCACCTGGAATGTTGTGGCAGGAAGTGACATCATCAAGCAGGAAGTGCTGTTATTATAACATAATAAAATGACACTCCTGAAATGCAAATTGGCATTTTTTGACTGCAGCAATTGTACAATTATGAAACATCCCTGACAGAAAGAAAGATTAGGACAAAATATTATGTAAAAGCATTGAACTAAAAGCAAAATCGAAAGAAAAACCCTCACCTGAAAATTCAAACTGGACATTCACAAAAGGAATATAACAAGAGTAAGGGCAGCAGTTTCCAAGATGGCTGCTCCCAGCTTTCTGCGACCCACCTGACATCAGGTCGGCTGTGGGTCCCGACCCACAGTTTGAGTAACACTATTCTACACACTACACAACACAAGACTTTCAGGCCACCTGAAAGATTGGATGGAGCCTGGGGGCTGTAACACCTCCCGCTCCCGCCCCCTGGGGAGGGGGGAGGGCGGCGGGCCATCTGCCCACACCGGGCCTTCCTGGCCAACCCGGAGCCGGTCGTGGCGCACCACCCTGGCGGAAGTGTGCCCGATGGGGACCGGGGCCATCTGGCCATCTGCCCTGAATCCCACGCGTCTCAGAGAGCTCACAGTTTTAATTCATTTCTGCCCCAAACCCCTTGGCCTTTATTAACACAAGTCTCTCGGAGCTTCTTGATACTTACCATGCTGGGTAAATGGACTAATAGTTATGACTTGTAGTTACAACAGTGGCATTGGGGGGAACACAGACTTCAGAGTCTATGCAGTCATGGCTTCGTTCTAAGCTTCTTCTGTTGCTGAGATTCTCGTGTGCTCCTAAGGGTTTCAGTCTTAGGTAATATCTCCAGAAAACTGCAAGTGGCATTCTGTGCAGATACTACACCGGGACAGCAAAAGCAGGGAGCGAGGCTTGTTTACACCAATTCCCTTGTGAGTTGTGCACGTGATCTAAATTGCCGTCCTCGAGCGATTCATTCCAGAGCAAGTCTTTTGCTTCCGACAATGAACTCATGGGGAGGCTGTTCTGGAGTGACTGGAGGACTGAGGCATATATGGAACGTGACTGTCAAACTGAAGCTGAACTGCTCGCGCGCCGCTCTGACACTGCGGGGGAGGGCGGGCTCCTTGTTGCCGGCCCAGGCGCCTTGGGAGGTGAGCGGCCCAGGGGGGGCGGGAGCCACCGCCGGCCTTTCACCAATGCCAGGCGGGCAGGGCGGGGCCGGCTTGTTGGCTTTGAGCTGAGCTCGCCGCTCGCATGGGCAGCAGCAGCAGCTGCGCTCGGCGTTTTCCCTGCTGGGCTCTTTTGCCCTGACCGGTTGTGGGAATTGACAGGACGTGACCTGGTCTCTTTTCTGCATCCAGCTGCCGACCTTTTGCTTGCACCTTGGGAGCTTGGAGGTAAGCGCAGCGCTAAGGGAGCGGGTAGAGCGCCATGCGCCGAAGGAGTTTCTAGCGCTGGGAATCTAGGAATCCGGAGCGTTACTGGACTGGAGCCTCAGGGCTTTGGGTGATTCTGCGCTGGGAGTCAGCTAACCGAGCAAAGGAGGGTCCTGCATCGGATGCCTCTGGGGCCGCCAGCTGAGGAGTGTGATTAATTGGTGCAAGCGAAAGCAGTGGCGCAGTTGAGCTGCCAGGAACGTGCGTGCTTGTATTTGCTTCTGTTATGACATCATCATCATCATCATCACCACCACCACCATCCTGGCCGCAGCGTGCACGAATGGCGATTTTGGTCTAGGAGCAGGCTCCGGAGGGAGCTGGTTATGCTCTCCTTTGCAAAAAAGATGCATTGTGGTAGTCGTGTTCCTACGGGGATAGGGGACCGCGAAGTGTTGCGGTAACCTGAGCTCTTCGGTAACGTGGCCCTTCCCCCCCCGCCGGGTCCAGAGCCATTCGCGGCTGGGAGAGCAAAACCTCCGAGCTCTTCAAGCCGCAAGTGGCTCTGGAGGCGAGGGAGAAGGGCCACGTTACACAGGAGCTCAGGTTACTGCAACACTTCGCGTTTTGCCCCCTCTGTAGGAACGCCACTGCACTGTAGTGCAATGAATCCGAAGGAGGTTTATATATTAGTTTCTCAGCGGCTGTGCGGGAGTTGAGAGATGGCGAGCGTCTTCGCTGAGCACGATTTTTAATCTGGGTTTCCCACGTCCGAACCCCATCGTCTTCAAGACACTACACAAGACTTTCAGGCTCTGCTGCCATCTGCCCTAAATCCTGCGCTTCTCGCAGAGCTCACAGCTGTCTGGTGTTTTAATTCATTTCTGCCCCAAACCACTTGGCCTTTATTAACACAAGGCTCTCAGGAGAGCTTACAGTCAAAACAAGAATCTGAAATACACTGTTACATAAAACTTGAATAGCATAGCATCTCACAGAAACCCAACTGAAAACAGAGCTTGCATTTAGAAGTGCAGGTATAGCCAGCATTTAAACTGCAGGGGATCTCTCAGAGGTATCAGTTCCTCTCTTTTCCTGAAGAATACGCCCTTCTACTCTGATGGGGTTTACCACCCAGTTTTAAAATCATTTGCTTCCAGCTTCCCTGCTGAGAAATCTATCTTGTCTTGATGCCAAACCGCATTCACACTCACAATTCACCTGCATTTGGAGTATGCTTGCATTTCAGTTCTTGATATCCCTATCAATGCTGAGTAAACCATGCTGTTTACCATGATGAGTAAACGGACTAATAGGTATGATTTGAAATTATAACAGTTACAGTGGGGGGAACACAGACTTCAGAATCTGTGCAGTCATGGCTTCGTTCTAAGCTTCTTCTGTTGCTGAGATTCCCGTGTGCTTCTAGGGGTTTCAGCCTTATGTAATATCTCCAGAAAACTGCAAGTGGCATTCTGTGCAGATGCTACACAGGGACAGCAAAAGCAGGGAGCGAGGCTTGTTTACACAATTCCTGTGTGTGTTGTGCACGTGATCTAAATTGCCGTCCTCAACGGATTCATTCCAGAGCAAGTCTTTTGCTTCAATGAACTCATGGGGAGGCTGTTCTTGAGGACTGAGGCATATATGGAATGTGACTGTCAAACTGTAGCTTTACTTAATATGCAAGCCAGCCATTTCAACCACTGTGTGATCAACAGATGTGCAGTAGGAATTTGGGGGAAGGTCTTTTATAAGTATAGTAGGCTAATGGGAAATGTGAGTCCTGTTGGCAGTAGGGTGTGCCTTATCAATTGCTAAAAAAACAACTGATGGTGTGCCTTGACAATTTTCGTACCTTCTCAGCATGCCATGTGATTAAAAATGTTGAAAATAGCTGGTCTAAGCTGAATGGTTAAGGAGTGAAATGTTCCCAGGGTTCATATTCTCTGGACTCTCCAGTGGGGGGATGGTATCTGCAATTTAGCCCTTTACTTTTATTTATGCAGATATAAGGAAAAGGCTGAAGGCAGTATTTATTTTCCACATTTTTTTATCACTCTTCCTTCAAGGAGCTCAGGGTGGTGAACATGGTTTCTTCACTCCTGTTGTCCTCACAACAACCATGTAAAGTAGGCTAGATTCGGAGAGAGTGACTGGCCCAATGTCATCCAGGAACTCTCAAGGCTAAGTGTGGTACAGGTGTGGCAAGTGAGGTAGAATCCCCTACCATCATTCTTGAAAAGTACCTGCACTGCAGCGGCTATGATCCTGCAAACACTTACAGTCCACAGGCTTCAGCTGCTCAAAGCCCATGGGTTATAGTAAGTGTTTGTGTGATCACAGCAGTGGTGGCACTGTTCAAAGAACTCACCTGCCACACTCACACTGCACACCGCTGTTGAGCGGGAATTTGAACCTGAATCTTCCAGATTGAAGTCCAACACCATCCTGTTAATATTCTGCCCAACAATGATAAAAACATTTTAAGAATTTTGCTGTACAATTCTATGTGTGTCTATTCAGAAGTAAGTCACTTATTTCAGTGGGACTTGCTCCCAGGTTAATTAGTACAGGATTGCAGTCTTAGACTACCTGTGTTTTGGTTTTGCTGTTTCACATAGACGTATTGATATTCACCTCTGTGCCGATGTATACAACCCCAACACAAAATACCTGATTTTAGGCTTCCCCGCTAGCCTTCCTTTTTGGCTCAGATACTCTTATCTTCCCAAGTCAGATGTGTGATGGGGAGCGAGTCATTCTGTATATGCTCAAATTAAGCTGCATATTTTATTTTGAAGATGTGTGGGAGTTTTTTAAATGACATTTTAAACTGGTATTCTCATTGAGGTGATCTACCAGTGTCCTGAGCTGAACTATCTCAGACTGTAAATGAGGTTTGTAAGAGTTGGTGTTCCTCTATACACAGCTATTCCCTGTTATGTACACAGAAAGCCTACATATCAGGTAGATCACATCAGGGCACATCAGGTAGATCCCATCAGATGCCAGGGAGAAGGATAGGCTTTATATTTGTATACATGGGTATGCAAGGGAAGAGGAATGTCAAGAAAAATTAAGAGACCTCAATACTATTCCTGCTTACCTGGGAGTAAATTCCATTGAACTCAGCGGGACTTCTGAGCATGCATGCATAAGATCATGCTGTTTTGTGAGGAGCTTAAAAAGGAAATTTGGTAATAATTTAATACTAATTGTTGCTAGCAATATCCTTGCAGTGTTAATTATGAGTTAATTAACTTTATAAAATGATAGAACAGATTGATCCTTATTCAGAGCAGAAGCCACAGAATTAAACATAATTATAAAATCAAATTCAGCTGTTGCATACTTCTGCATTTCAATCTTCCACTGTTAGAGTTATCATTTGTAGTTCTGCAGTAAATTGTTCTGGAAGATCACTGTATCTCCTGCTGGATCTGAATATTTCCATTGTGATGTCAGATTTGTCTTGGTATACAGACTGCCCTGTTTCTGCCACTCCTCCTCCTGATCCCTTATTGAAAACTATTTGTGGATTCCTCAAAACTGTCAAAAATAAACAAAAGTGGTGTTATTTTTGTGAGATGGATCTAATTTGGTGTCAAACTGATAAAATAAGTAAAAGCGGTTTTTTCACGTTTTGACCTAAATTTTGTTTTATGTAGCATTTTCAGTAGAAATCTTCTTTATTTAGCGTTCTGTGTTGGTCACAGAAAAAAAATAATCATGGCCCAAGTCTGTAGCGTACATATGTTTGAATGTATAGTAATAGCAATTGAAAACACTAATTCTAATTTTTTTCATTGTAGATGTTACATCCCAATACAGTTTTTTCCTTTTCTCTAATGTCTTAAAACTTTCAACAGTATCCTGTGCTAGAACAATTCCAATAAGCAGTTTGAAGATTGATTTTGGAGGCCATGTTTAATCCCCAGTATCTAGCATAGTGTAGATGCGCCATATGTACAATATTATTGCTTCTTAATGACAGGGTCCAGTATAACTTCATTTCTCTACATTTCATCAGAAGGTGTGTGTCAGTCTGAGTACCCCAGAAACAAATTGCAATTGAAGTGGTATAAGGTCAATATGGAAATTCTGTTAGTAGTGCTTTTATTGGCGATAGTCTACTCACACATGGAAGTCAACTCTTGATATTGCAATAATTAATTCTACAACCCTATGCACACTTACCTGGGAGTAAGTCCCGTTGAAATTAACTGGACTTACTTCAAAGACATAAGATTGTGCAGTAAGGCATGAAAATGCTTGTGTAGCCTAGTCACATGAGTGGTCTTAATCAGTGATGTCATTCAGGGGGAACGGACCAGAACGGGCATTCCGGATCCTAACGGGCTCCGTGGCTACTTCCGGGGTTTTTTTGTTTTGTTTTTTTCAACTTTTGAATTTGAACTCAAAAGTGAGTTCCTGTTCCTAAATCATTTGAATGACACCACTGGTCTTAATAGATCAGAATCCTCATTGCACTTGCAGACAGAAGCATGAACTACAAGCCACCTTGCAATCTCAACAGGGTTCTAGAGGAGTAGGTGCCTCTGTATGATAACAATGAGGGCCACTGCTTATGTTACTATCTTATCAGATTTTCATCTACAATAACGTTCTCAATACAGTATCAGCTTGGCTTGCTAGCAAAGCATTGCTCTGTCCCTGTCACCACTTATCCCCTGCCCCCAGCCAGTACACTATAATGGGAACTATAACTGTGAAATTTAATCCCTCCAAAATACGGCATCATACATTATATGCATTTTCAATACAGACAGCAGTTTCATCGAACTGAAGTTATGTATTAACTTCCACTTTCTCTAGATTTTGAATCCATAATATTATTTTCATGCATGATCTTTTTTAATTTTGTGGTTTATTTCCTCCCCTTGAAAATATACATATTTATTTATTTAAGAAAACTCAAATATAACACCTGCTTTTTCTGGTCAATCATGGGAATTGCTGGAAGTATGAATTTGGCCCAATAAGCTTTGCTTATATGAATTCCCTGCAAAGAAATGTTATTACGAAAGTGAAGAATGACAGGCAGGTTCTTGTTTTCCTTCAAAAAGCAGGAGTCCTGTGACACCTTGGAAACTAACAGTGTTTTTGAGACATGAGTTTGCTCATAAGCTGGGGGTCTATTTGTCAGAGGCTTTTTTCCAAGCTAGAAAACTCTCTGCCTAAAATATTTCAGATCTAGCTCCGGGCTGTATATTTTCAATTATAAAACCAGATTTCTTTCTTTTAGGGCTCTCGGAGTGACTAAAAATTTTTAATTAATATTTTGAGTGAAGATCATTGTGTAAAAGCAAGGAGGGAAGTTGCTATATTCATTTAACCTGATGATTTATTTCTGAGTAAACGTAGAATCTAAGGTTTACACTGCTGTCCCTTATACATTTACCTGGGGGAAAGTTTCCACTGAAATTGGTGGCTCCTGTAAAAAAACATGTTTTTGTTTAAAAAGACTTTTCTTCTCCTTATAATTCATCCCTTGCATATCTAGTAAGGTGCAATAAGGGTGCAGTGGGCTACTACCACCTTAAATACCTGCTTTATTTTTTCCAAAAGCCTATTTTGAGCTAGGAGACACCAGAGACTGAGAGAAATAACTAACCCTATCTCACATGATCTGTCTGTAATCAACAGGCTTTTCCACAAGGCAAACCCTCTGCCTCTTTTTTTTCCCTGGAATCCTTGCTCATTCTGATTAGAAAAGATAAGACAGTTAGCTTATTCCTCCCCCCCCAATCTTCCTTCAGAATGACAGTGTTTTCTTCATCTTTAGCACGTGCTAAAGATTCAGTACTAAACCCATTGTTTGCTCATTGACTGTGCTGATCATTCTGTTTGCCAGAGGTGGAAAAGTCAATTACCTTGGAAAAAGTATGGTATGTTCCTGCAAGCACATGCACCAGATAGGTATACTTGTCAAGTTTTGGTTCCCTTTGGAGTAGCAAATCTGAGTTTGCTGCTGGGTAATGCATACACCGAGCAGTTCAAAAGCATGTAAAAAATGCCATAAATAAGTACCACTTCGGTGGGAAGGTAACAGTGTTCCATGTGCCTTGGTGTATAGTCATGCCAGCCACGGAAACTGTCCTCAGACAAATGCCAGCTCTTCGGTTTAGAAATGGAGATGAGCACCACCCCCTAGAGTCGGTCACGACTAGACAGTCACGGGAAACCTTTACCTTTAATGCGTAAACCAGCCTTGCAAGTACAGGCATGCCCCAGTACCCAATGATTCAGTATCCATGGTTTCAGGTACCCATGGTGGGGTCCGGACTGGAACCCCAGCAGACACAAGGGCATGCCTGTACTCTCTACCCCACTTTTGGGGCATACAGATATATTATGGCATCTCCTGAAGCTGTAATATCAATTCGGATTCTGACCGTTTTCCCAACATGTGGCAAATGGTCACAGACAGTCCTCAAATGGTGGAATCCATAATGAGTATTGGCCTCATTGAGAGAAAGAGTGCCTCCACTTTTGCCTGAACACTAAGGCTCAGCTGTTCTGCCAAATTCCCTGCCGGGCCTCCCCAAGGGCCCCAATGCCCACACTAAGCTAACTAGTTTCCCCTCCAGAGCAGCCTCAGAGATAGGCAAGAGGGAGGGGGTTCAATCACCCACTGGGCCTCCTCTCTTCCAGCAGCTTTGCTTGGGATCACTGGCTGGCCAGCCTTCTCCAGACTGCCCTCATCACTGGCTTGGCTCCAAACTACCTTAATTCTAGCACCAACGAACCCCACCACCAAACAATATGCAGTCAGCTTGCCTAAACCACAACTGCCTCCTCCACTTGGTGGCTCCAGGGCAGTGGTGGAATTCAAATGAATTAACAACCGGTTCTATGATGTCGTAGCCAGAGCCAAAAAAAAACCTCAAAGCCAGCCGAGGTAAGCAAGTGGGCAGGGCCCAGCCATTTAACAACCAGTTCTATAGAACCTGGGCGAACCCCTTGAATCCCACCACTGCTCCAGGGGTGCGGTAGCCATACAACAACTCCCAATAATGTCCCACAATAAGCTTACCTTCCTTTAGCCAGTCAGTTCATCCATCCCGTCCTTCAGGCAGTCAGTCCAGCCAGTACTCCATCCATCCAGCACCTACCTGGTGGCCTCATCCATCACCTTCCCAGAGTCCTTTTCTCCACCTCCTGCCTCCAGTTTTATACTGAGGCCAGCCAATCAGTGGGCAGGCTTTAATTCATCAGCCACATCCATCTGCACCTGTGCTGGCCTCCCTTCATAGCCAGGGGCCTCATCAGCCTACAGCTGTGCTCCAGAGGCTTGCAAAGACCTTGGGGGTTAATCCTATAATCCCTGGTTTATCTGGGACAAAGGGCCATTGCTGATACCATTCCCTATCTCCTCGGGGTATCTCCTTCTTTTTCCAATACAGGATCACCAGCTGGCCAGCCTCCTCCAGACTGCCCTAATCACTGGCTTAGCTCCAAACTACCCTAAGTCTAGCACCACCAAACCCCACCACCAAACAATAGCTTGCCTAAGCCACAACTGCCTCCTCACTTGGTGGCTCCAGGGGCATGGCAGTCATACAACTATTCCGCACAGTTATTCCCCACAATAAGCTTGCCTTAGCCAGTCCTTTCCATCCATCAGTCCATCCAACAGTCCTTCAGGCAGTAAATCCAGCCAGCACTCCATCAGTCAGTCCCAATCCGTCCATCCAGCACCTACCTGGTGCTTCTGTCCAGCACCTACCCAGGTGCCTTGCTCCAGCTTCTGCCTCCCACTTTATACTGAGGCCAGCCAATCAGTGTCTGTTGTTGGGCAGGCTTTACCATCTCTTCCTCTAAGATCTGAAGTAGTCACAACTGACCCTTGGTCCAAAAGCAGCAGTTGTGTAGCACTCCTGAGTTGTGCCCTAACAGGCGTTTGGGGGTTGCTAAAAGGAAAAGAAGCAGCAATTCTTTTTTCAATCAGTGGGGATGTTTTCTGCAAGAAAGCCTTTCAGGTTAATCATGCACATGCTGATTCTTCCTGACACTGTTCGGCTGCAGTGGTTGCTGTGCTCTAGTCTTGCATACACAACTGGAAGCAAAATGGATCCAGCAGGCCTTTTGCATTATGCTTAGAAGACCGGTACATTGCAAATAAATGGACTCTTTTGTCATCTGACTGAAAAAAACCCCACACAAGTGGTCTCGGATCCTCCCCAAGGTAGAATTCCTTTCTCTGCTAGGTCTCTTGGCGCTTAGGCTTGAAAAGGACTCATTTCACAATTCTGTCCTGTATCTTCAAGTTGCACAGCAATTACTATCCACATATCCTTCCCTTCCTTTGAAAATCATACGTGGATTTCCCCTCCCATTGTTTCCCACAATGACCCTAGGAAGCAGGCTAGGCTGAGAGATGAGTGGCCCATGGTCACAGTCACTGCTCCTTCAGGGTGGAGCAGAGATTTGAATCTAGATCTCTGGGGCACCTTTATCCACTAGACTAGACAGCACCATGGCTGTCGCCTCACTTGGTCACAATGGCTCTCAGGATCTCTGATTCAGACCAGCCAGGTTGTTTCCTGCAAACGTCCTTGAGCAAACCAGGGTCAGCCTCTTACTCTTTGGCATGTAGACCCTTTGCTCCAGATTCTCTCCTCCGCATATTATCCAGTGCCATTTGCTGAGGCGCACAAGGAAGCAGTATGGTGAAAAGCCAGCTGAGGTGGGATGCAATCTGCCTTGCACGGCTTCAGGTAATACGGCTCCCCTGCACGAGGTGTCTGTAATCTCCCCTACAAAACTGTTAGGCTGCCTAGGGATGGTACAGTATGTTTCCCTAGAGGGTGTAACAGGCAAGTGAAATCTCTTGCCTGGCATCTACAGCTTCATAACCTTTTTTTTTTCCTCCAGAGTAGGGAAGTATGTGCCACTTAGGTTTTTGCATGCCTGAGTTGAAGTGGAAATGCTAACAGAGTGCTCTGGCAACTACAGTCAGTCCTTATTATCTGCTAGGGTTAGGTTCCTGGAAATCCTCGCAGATAGTGAATTTGCAGATAACGAATCAATACGGTTCCGTGCAAGGGGTACCTTATCTGCCATCAGAAGAATCCAACAGAGACCCTCAGGAAGCCAGAAGAGTGCAGCAGGAAGTGCCAAAAGATATCTGAATGCTGCAGAAACCTTCCAGAGGCTTCAGGGAGTTTCAGAATGGCACCTGCAACCAGCATGGACTCCTTGAACATGGTCAGCAGATGCATCTACTGGCCATTTTAAATGGCTCAGTGCTAGTTGCAGGTGACATTCTGAATGTCCCTGCAGCCTTTGGAAGGTCTCTGTAGAGTGGATAACAAGGACAGAGGTGCAGATAGCGAGGAAAGGGCAGAATTGCTAGCTAAGGGAGGTTGCAGATAGGATGATTAGATTGCATATAAAGAGGATTGACTATATGTAGCTGGGCCTGCTTTGCCCTGTCCAGAGTGCTGGTAGACACAAGGATATTTTCAAAGAAACGATTTGAATGGCTTTTGACAAGAAGACCACTTAACTGTTTTAGCTACCAACTAGCGTGTCTGCTGCTTAATTAGCTCCTCCTTTCCCATGCCAACAGAAAAAACATCCATAAAAATTCTTCTGGTTTCCCTTTGGAAGAAAGCTGTAGATTGTGGAGGTGAATTGTGGCAGCTGACCATAAAATTGGCTGTTCACAGTAATGGAAGAACAAGTTACTGAATTCAGCTCAGAGCAGAACTGAGGAACTGGCTGCATTAGTGCCGACTCCTACTGATGCTTATAAAAATTGGGCCAGAGAAGTACTCATCATGATGGCCTAAAGCAAAACAGCCTCTGAATAACGAAGAGGAGGCAGCTACAATTCCCTCGCTACTGGTCCTCCTCCCCCGCTCCACATTTTGCTCGTTCTCACTGTACTTCATCAAAAGCTGGAATCCACTGAGAAGTTTTCCTCTGCAAGTTCTATTTGAAAAGGATGGCAACTGCTCAAAGGGACTGGAAAATGCCTAAAACCAGGAGGTAGATTTTGTTCTCCTTCGGCAAGTGGAATTTGGAAGCAGTAGTGTAGCTGTGGGGGGGGTGGTGGCATGGTAAATATTGTAGATGCCACAATGCACGGTATAACTGGCTCCTCCCACTTGCCATTGGAGCCATTCTGGGCAGTGATGGCAATATACAATGTGCAATGCAGTGCAGTTGCTGCCCAGAATGGCTCCAACAGTGAGTAGAAGGGGTTGGTTACAGAGTGTGCTGTGGCATCTGCAATACTTGCTATGCTGCCCCATGGTAACCATGGTGCCGGTCGGAAGCCTGATTTTTGTGTTTTAGAACCTGCTTTATTAGATGTGTTTCATAGTCCTGTGCATGCTTCATTGGTTGCCTTCTTTTGCTATGATCTTAATTCTTATTTTTGGCTATTTCAAATGAATTACCAGAAAGATGAGAGATTAATTCATGAATAAATGTACAAAGAGGTGTGTGTGTGTGTGTGTGTGTGTGTGTGTGTGTGTGTGTGTTCGTTCTTCAGGCACGATGGTGTACAAACCTATTTTTGTACCTTTTTGCCCCAAGCCGGCAAAGGATTTCCATCCATATGGGTGATGAGAACTACATCTGATGTGGGGAAGTGCACCCCCATTTACTACCCCCATTTACTACCCATGGTAGTACACAGCAAAATGCAGCCACCCTTCTTCAGTGGGTTGTATCCTAAGAAGAAACCATTCATTTGTGGGTTCTCCCACCCCCAGCATTTTCTCATAAATCACACCACTGATAAGAATATTCATTAGAATCCAACTCCATGGCAAACATTTCTACATTTCCTGATTTGTAGGTCATAGATATTTGACAAAATAGCCAAATTTGAGAAAAATCTCATATTCTTCAGACTTTCCCAGCTCTCCTGCCTTTGCAGATATTGTAAAACTTCTACAAAGTTGGATGTTGCTCCTTAATTCTGGGCAGCAGATGTTTGTTAAGGAACTGAGGATGGGTGAAGCCCCCTTCCCTAGGCCTCAGAAGGCCTTCCAAAGGCAGCCCCTGCATTGCACAGGCTGAACTTGGCACGACAGGTTACTGGAGAAATTGGTATGGGTTTATTCTATTGTAACAGTGTTTAGGAATGCAGCTGTTCAGCCATGGCTAGACGCCTATTCCGTAGTGCCACCTCTGATCTCCCTGGGGACAGTGTCCCTGGGGATAATGCTGTTGTTATACAACAGAATAACTAACTGTAAGATGTTTTAAATGATCTTTTTACTGACAGGGGTTTGGTGTTTGTCTGAGTCAATCGGTGTATTGTAGAAAGAAAATGGTTTGACAGTAAATGACTCCACTCTTGCATTGTGCTTGATGAACCCTGTCTGTAACAAGTATTTGTTGTACGGCTAATAGAATAAGTAGATTGTGCTCTCCCCCTACCCTCTTCCAACCTTATCTGTCCTGACATGATCTTTGCACTTGAACTATTGACAGAGTGACTCTCTTCTGTGCCAGGCTGAAACAAAACTGCCTTTGTCATCCCAACTCTGCTGTGTCTAAAATGAAAGTCAGTTACCTGAAAGGTGATCAGAGGCATTCACAGAATGTTGGTTTTAGCAAAGAGAGGAAATTGGCAGATAAATACTATTGAGCATTAGGATGACTTCTGGGTGTTTGCCTGTGGCGTTGGTTTCTTTCTGCTTAAAATATTGTAATTGAACATGGTTTGGAAACTGAGTGTATATTTTACACATTGAAGGCCTATGAACATGACTGACTGCTATAGACTTTGCCAGGTTTCACCCGCCCAACATTTCTGTTCCGTTCCGATTCCAGAACTGCATCCTGGTAGAAACACATTACAGCAAGTAAAAAGAAAAAACAGACACTTAAGCAGGTTCAAAAGGTTCAAAAGGTTCAATGCCATCAAGTAGCCGTAATCAGATGCATCTCTTCTGGAATTGGGGGAGGACGGGAAAAGCTTTCTGATAGCCTCTGCACTACAATCTCTGTAAAGTAATAGTTGCATTTGGATTTGTTTCTAGAAACTCTGAAGGACAATTTAAATATTCTGTATTTTCAGGTGGAAGATGTTGAGGCACACTTGAAAACGTAAAGGGTGAACTACAAGTGAGGACAATCATGTCTTTTGCAACCATGGACATGATATGTGTATAGCCATTCAGTAGCCAAAAGTTAACTGTGGCACTGTCTAGTGTCTTTTCAGTGGCAACCTTGGGTCTTTTACTGTATAATGTGTTCATAGGCATGTAGAAGCCCTCAGAATAGTTATTTGCTATGCCTTGGGGTGGTAATCTTGGAATCAGAGCAGTGGTTCCCAAACTGTGGTTTGGAACCCACCAGTGGGTCATGAGCCAATTTCAGGTGGGTCATGAAGCCCCTAGAGCAGCCATATTAAAAATATGGGAAGGTAGGATGATGGAAAGGGGGAGGGCTGTGTGGTTGTTTTGCTTGTGTCAAGGTTGTAAATAATCTTTTTTTTTTCTTTCTGATTCACTTTGCTGTTGGAAAATGGCTGAGAAATAACCCATTATTCTTACTGCTGCATTCTCAGGAAAGCAGGGTCTGGCATCACAATGACAGCACCTCTGGCCATGACAGCACTTCCGGTGGGTCCTGGTCAGGTTGTCATTCTAAAAAGTGGGCCCCAGAACTAAAATGTGTGAGAACCATTGTCAGAGAGCATTAAGACATAAAAGAAGACTTTGTGCTTGTGTCACTTATTGCCAGTGATACTGTTCCTTCACTGCATGGGACAAGGAAGCCTGAGTGTGGCTGGAAGAAAGGAGCTGCCCACAGATGTCAAAATCCTTTATGGGGAATGGGGGGATGATTTAGGCTGGAGGGGGAGAGGCTGAGTTCAGGAAGAAAGCCTTTTAGGGCCAGTCCAGGCTGATAATGAGGCTTTTTGGACGGGGGCAAGAAGGGAGGTGAAGCCAATGGCATGGCCAACCCAACCCACAGCCTAAGGAGGGAGCAAATCACTGAGCTCTGAGGCCTTGGGTTAGGGCAGCTGGATCCCTGGATGAGGCAGCCACCTGCTGGGACTATGTCAACAGAGGGAGCGCATGGCTGGGCCCAGTAGTGTCAGCCTACCAGTACGCTGGGCGGGTCTTCTGGGTGATCGGCAGCGTGCTCGCTGCGTTCCGTTGCGTAATGGCAAAAGCCTGCCCGCTGTAGCGGGCGGGCTTTTGCCATTACGCAACGGAACGCAGCGAGCACGCTGCCGATCACCCAGAAGACCCGCCCAGCGTACCGGTACGCTGACACTACTGGCTGGGCCTGGTCTCCAAGCCCACCCAGCTGTCGAGAGAGACTTTCGAAGGGACACTTTTAAAAAAATTCTGGCTTCTTAAAGATAGATATCGAGCTCACTTTCAAATGCTAGAAAAAGGCCGTACAACCTAGAGACATAAATAAAAGCAACGTTAAAATAGTTTAAATGGGCCCAAGAGCACAGTGGGCATGCAGAAGACTTTCATTGTGGCAGAAGTAAAGGAATGGAGATTAGCACCAATGACAACTCTTGGTTTCCGAGGCTGGGGATTTTGTGTGAGTGTGTTAAGCTGCTGGGGATATTGCAAGGCGCACCCACTTCAAGCTGATCCCTGATTAGCGAAATGGCTAAATGTGTGTCGTTTCTCTGGAGACCACATGATATTTTACAAGAGTAGTTTTAGGGCATATCCTTGTACTACAGGGATGATACTCAGTCATGTTCAGCATGTGATATTGGTTACGTGCACAAATCCTTCTGCTCTTTCTGGCTGCAGCTGAGCCTGCTGTGCAAGGAGCCTCTCATCTGAATTGTCTGTGGTGAGTGAGAATCATGTCCAGATGACCAGAGAAACATGTTGCAAGTTGTATGAAAATGGCTTTCACTCCAGGTCAGCATTTCTCAAACTTTTGGAACTTGCTGTTCCATACCTCCAATCCACCCTGAGTAATATATTCTTTAGAGAGGCATAAAGCTACAGGGTAAGCTGCCCACTTCCGTGTGAGTTGGGCACTAATCCAACACTGATGTTAGAAGAAAACTAGAACTGGATGTCTAAGACTTCTAACTCTTTTCCTGACTAGCTGGTTTTAGGAAGGTGAAGGGGAAAACTGCTGTGGCCAGAAGCCCCCCTATATTTTCTGCTCCTTTGCAGCTTCCATGGTGTTGGGGTCCCCTCCGAGACCCTGCCTTGCCTGGGCCCCTTCAGGGGGATCAGGAGTCCTATAGCCCGCTGGTGGGCACGCCCCTTTGACAGAGGGCCAAGGAGACCCCAGCTGCACCCCGTGCCAAGGCCTTGCAGCCTGGTGCAGTCTCTGGAGACTCGGAAGGGAGGTTCCTACTCTCCTGAGCAAAGGGCCCCAGCAGCAAGGCAGATGCTGGGAGGGCCCTGCCCTTGGGGCTGGCATCGGGCACATGTTTGGCGCTAGCTGTGGGCCAACCGGCACCAAGCAGGGCCTGCTCAACGGGACAGGCAAGTCCCCGAGCTGTGAGACAGCAGCCCCAGCCAGCGGAGGGACTGCTCATGAGGCAGGAGAGTGGGAAACAAGCCACAGCCGCCCCAGAGGCTCCAGCTGAGGGAAAGGTGGAGCCACTGCTTTTAAAACACCCAATGGTCTGTGAGGAGGGTCAGTGGGCTTTAGGCTGCTTGCTCAGCTAGATGCTGGCAGATTTCTGATGAACCCCATAAGAGGGCAGGAGTCAGGGTAAGGCAACCCCCTGCCCTCTTTCCACTAACCAACTGAGGCCCTACACAGGGTAAGTCAGGGCCTCACCTTACTTACCTGTGGGCCTGCCTGACTTCTGCAGGCTGGAGTCCTGCTGGAGTGGCCTCTGCCTCCCTGGGGTCCAGACACATGGTTAGCATAACAGTTGGGTGCTGCTGGGAGAAAAGCTTGCTCATGTTGGCTCTTTGCCTTCCTTCCTCCTTTCCCCAAATGCATAGGAGCTGTGTCTGACACACAAATCAAACAATGCAGTGTTTCTTCTTTGCCACTGACTGGTCACAGTCAGTCCTGACCTTGGCACACTGGGGATAAGACCCTCCGGAATCGGGAGTGCAGTGTCTTGATACAGGCTTGGGTCTGGATACATTTCATTTTAGAAATGCAAGCATTGTTGCAAAGTCAATGTTTAAAAAAGTTCAAGATGTACTGCATAACAGAGGAATATTCCTTGGGAGAAATACTTCACAGTTTTTGAAACATAGCTAGTTTGAGACTTCAATAAGATTGCTGAATCTTGACTTTGTTTCCCTTATCTTTAAATGGAGCACTGGTGTTTTCCTGACTTGCTACAGATAGAGGGAATACAGCCCTATCCAGTTAAGCACTTTTAAATCCTATTGATTTCCATCAGAAAATGAAGTACCATGTATACTTGTATATGAGTAAAACGTTTATGCCTTAATTATGCCCAGAAAACCTGGGGTTGACTTATACATGGGTTAATAGTGTAAATGCATTAAGTCGCATGGTGAGCAAAGCCAAGCCCTAGATCCCTGGTGGAGCAAGGCAGGCTGCAGAACAGGCCTGTAACCCAACCCCCCCCCCCCGCGCGCACACACACACACACACACACACACACACACACACACACACACACAAATGCTGCTTTGTCCTATACCGCCAGGAAAAATACTCCAGTCAAGTCTTTGGAGGAGGCTACAAATGGGGGTGGATGAACACATCCAAAAGGCCCTACATTGCCAAAACTGGTGAGGCCTCCTTGGCTTCAAATAGGAGCTACTTGGGTAGGGGGGATTGGGCTGAGAAGCAGGTGGAGGGAAAACAGGACACGTGCCTGAAAAGGGAAGGGCTAGCCTCTTATCCTAGCACCACATATTCTCCTGCCCGTTCCTGGGAGCACTTTGAAAAATCTTTCCAGCAGGCAAAGCGGTGGGTGGAGGCGGGGAGAGAGCTAGTCTAGTATATCAAATAATCTTGATTATAAATCACCATTTATTTGGAGTCACTGATAAAGAATCAGACTCTGAAGGATTTCCAGAAGACAGTTAGAACCACTTTAAACTCACCTTAGGTTATAGCAACAAGAAAGGCACTTTCTGGTGCACAGGCTTGTTTTAGTATTCTGTGCTAAATGAAAATGTACTTTTATAGTTTCACTTTTTACTTCTCTTCAATAAATAGGTAGACTGTACAGTTCTTAGATTACAATTACTGGTAGGTCATCAGGTAAAATTTATCTAATCCAAGGAATTGCATATGCCCCTCAATTTTACGCTATGGATCATAGCAAATTCCATGATTTTTGGCTTAAAACATGCTCTTGACTTATCCATGAAATATACAAAAATATATACCGTTAAGTGCTTAAGGCTGCAATCCTGTATGTGTGCCTTTATGTGAGAGTAACTCCTATTGAAATCAGTGGGATTTACTTTTGAGTAGTCATGCATAGGCTTGCTCTGTGACTCTCCCACTGAAATTTGTGCTTAACTTTATATATGATCCAAATTCAGAAATTGTATTATTCAGCTTCTGTGCTTGATTGTGGTACTATGAGATCTTCTAGCAGGTCTGGAAAGTCCAGGATGAACCCTTAACTCCCCATCCCATCCCTTCTGCAGTATTGCTGTTTTCATCACACAGGAGATCCACATGTCACATGGGAGCATTTTTTTTTTTTTAAATAAAGGAAATGGGAAATGATTCTCCATCTGAGTTGTCTGCTGCTATGAGCATAGTTAAGAATGTAAGAACATAAGAAGAGCCCTGCTAGATCAGGCCAAAGACCCATTTGGTCCAGCTTCCTGTATTTCATAGTGGCCCACAAGACACCTCAGGGAGCTCAGAAGGCAACCTCCTGTTGCCACTCCCCTGCATCTGGCATTCCAAGGTAGCCATAAGAACATAAGAAGAGCCCTGTTGGATCAGGCCAAAGGCCCATCTAGTCCAGCTTCCTGTATCTGACAGCGGCCCACCAGGTGCCCCAGGGAGGCATGAGACAACAAGATGCTTGCATCCTGTTGCCACTCCCTTGCACCCGATACCAGTAGCCCACCACCTTTGTAAGGAGGTTGCACAATCCATCATTGCCTATCGCCCACGATAGACCTTTCCTCCAGAAATCCGTCCAATCCCCTCTTAAAGGCATCAAGACCAGATGCCATCACCACCTCCTGTGGCAAAGAGTTCCACAGATTAACTACCTGCTGGGTAAAAAAGTACTTCCTTTTATCTGCTTTAACTCTCCCAATCCTCAGTTTTAGCGGTTTTGATAGAGGGAAAAGAACATCCCTTTATCGACTCTATCCCTTCCATGCATAATTTTGTACGTCTCAGTCATGTCCCCCCTCAGGCGCCTTTTTTCTAGACTGAAGAGCCCCAAACGCTGCAGTCTTTCTTCATAAGGGAGGTGCCCCAGCCCCGTAATCATTTCTGTCACTCTCTTCTGCACCTTTTCCAGCTCCACTATGTCCTTTTTGAGGTGTGGCTACCAGAACTGGACACAATATTCCAGGTGCAGCCTTACCATCGATTTGTACAATGGCATGATAATATTGGCTGTTTTATTCTCAACCCCCTTTTTAATGACCCCAAGCATGGAATTGGCCTTCTTAATTGCTGCTGCACACTGGGTCGATACCTTCATTGAATTGTCCACCAGCACCCCAAGATCTCTCTCCTGAGCTGTCACAGACAGCTCAGAACCCATAAGCCTATAGGTGAAGTTTTGGTTTTTTGCCCCAATGTGCATCACTTTACATTTGTCTATGTTGAAATGCATCTGCCATTTGGCTGCCCATTCCCCCAACTTGGAGAGATCCTTCTGGAGCTCTTCACAATCCTTTCTGGTTTTCACCACCCGGAAAAGTTTTGTGCCAAATACTAAAGTAAAAAAGTTGGATCATCTAACATGGCCTGTAACCTGCGATGGACTTTTCCTCCAGAAATCTGTCCAGTCCCTTTTAAAGGCACCCAGGCCAGATGCCATTGCCATCTCCTGTGGCAAGGAGTTCCACAGATTAATTATCTGCTGGGTAAAAACATGTTTCCTTGTAGCTGTTCTCACTCTCCCAACACTCAATTTTAGTGGATGTCCCCTGGTTCTGGTGTTGTGAGAGAGGGAAAAGAACATCCCCCACCCATTCTATCCATACCATGCATCCATTTTATCCATTCCATTTTGTATGTCTCAATCATATCCCCCCACAGGTGCCTTTTTTCAAGACTGAAGAGCCCCAAACGCTGCAAACCTCATAAGGGAGCTGCCCCAGCCCAGTAATCATTTTCGTCGCTCTCTTCTGCACCTGTTCTAGTTCCACTGTGTCCTTTTTGAGATATGGTAACTAGAACTGTACTCAGTACTTCAGATGTGGCCTTACCATTGATTTGTATAATGGCATAATAATATTAGCCGTTTTATTCTCAACCCACTTTTAAATTACCCCAAGCATGGAACTGGCCTTCTTTACCACTGTAGCACACAGGGTCTACACTTTCATCAAGTTGTCCACTGGCACCCCAAGATCTCTTTCCTGATCTGTTGCAGAAAGCTCAGAAACCATTAGCCTGCTTGTGCATTTTTTAATTTTTTGTCCCATGGTGCATCACTTTACACTTGTCCACCTTGAAACGCACCTGCCATTTTGCTGCCCATTTCCCCAATTTGGAGATTTCTCTCTGGATCTCTTCACAATCCCTTCTGGTTTTCACCACCTGGAAAAGTTTAGTGTCATCTGCAAATTCAGTTACCTCACTGCTTATCCGAGGTAGAAACGGCTACCTCATTTCCATCCACTTTTTGCGGCCCTAGTGTAGCCGTCCTAGTGGGGTGTGTGCTGCATCCTGCAGTGGTGGGGCAGTCACAGAGGCCTCATCAAAGTAAGGGAATATCTGTTCACTTATCTTGGACCTGCATTGCAGCTGTATTGGTTCTGGAAAGTTTGATAGGATAGAGCCTTTAATTAATATAATCTATTTAATATTTTTTTGCCGTATGAAAGACTCTCTTTCTATGCCTAAGTAATTCTTTTCAGAATTACTGAATTAGCTACACACCTTGTGATCAGACATGGAAGCTCTACAGACTGGTTTCATTATTATATTAAATTATTTTGGGCTTACAGGAACACAGGTGTGCACGACTAGGTGAGCAGGAATAAATTATGGATTTGTTTGCAAGGCTGCAGCCTGCCCTAACCCCCGTGCAGGATATGAGGCAGACGTATCAGCCTACCTATTCCAGCAAGGGTGACGATTGTGCCCTCAGTGGCTTTGTCTGGGCTCCTCTCCTGCTACTGCTCCTCACTGGGCTTGTCTTTTTATTCCCCTCGGGTAGGCACCTACTTAAGGCTGCAGAAAGAGAATAATAGTGAACCTTCCCAAAGCGATGTAACTTACAAATACTATCTGATTTTCTAACTGTGGACATTGTTTGATGACTCCATACTTGTTGACTGGCAGTTTAATGTGTGAGCTACAAAACAGTTGCAGAGCGGTTCATCTGAGGTGGCTTGCAAGTTGTATCTGCAGCGTTAGATCCAAGCTCACTGAGGCATGCTCTACATACACAGCAGCACTGGAAGGGCAGTGATGGAGATGAGAGGCACCGTGTTTCAATGCTGCTCTCTGTGTTTTATAAAAAATTCCTACCTGCAAACAGGGTAGAATGGGGGACAAGAAGGTTTTCTTCCTGATTGTTATGGTTTTTTTTCTTTTACTTTGAGGTTGATGTAGTTGGTTGTGGTGGTGGTGGGGAGAATTCAAAAGTGGCATCCTTCTCCTGGAACCTGAGTGTGTGCAGTCCTTTCTGTTTGTTTACACTGTTTACACCTCATTACACTGTTTGTTTTGACCAGACCACATTCATTAAGGCATAAATGTGCAGTGCGGGTGTGGCAGGTGAGGCAAAACCACCCCACAGTTTTTTTGAAAAGTGCCGCCGCCGCCACCACAGCCGCTACAGTGGCTGTGATTCCGCAAACACTTACAGGCTGTAGCTGCGCAAAGCCCGTGGATCGTGTTTTGTGTGATCATAGTGGTGGCAGTATTTTTCAAAGCACTCTGGTGGGGTGGTTCTGCCTCACCTTCCACCCCTGCACTGCACGTTGCTGCATTAAGGCCATATCATTGCCTGATGATGAAGTAATCTGATTTTGTTCATGGGAGCGAGAAGTCTGTACAGAGTTGCTAACTATCTCTTCTCTGTCTCCTTTTAGCACAATGGCTGACAACACAAGTAAGCCCACCAAGCATGTGAACAAAACACCTCCAAAGTCCCCTGCAGATCCCGCAAAAGCAGCCAAAAGGTTGTCTTGTGAGTCAAACAGCTCCCACGAAGGGGCCATTGCACCAGAGCTAAGTGCTCTTGAAGAGGCTTTCAGGAAATTTGCCATCCATGGAGATACCAGAGCCACAGGAAAAGAGATGCATGGGAAAAACTGGTCCAAGTTGTGTAAGGACTGCCATGTGATCGATGGCAAGAATGTGACCCTCACAGATGTTGACATTGTCTTCAGCAAAATCAAGTAATTTTCCCTCTATTTCTTCAACCTTATTTTACATTTCTTTGACATTTATATTGCTGTAAGCCTTTATATTGACATTTATGTTGCAGTTTGGGTGTAATAATTAGTACAGTTACTCAGTTAAAACTTGATTTAGGTTACACACTTGCCTAATAGCAGGGTCAGATTAAAGCCAGAAAATTGGGGGGGGGGGGAGAGAGAGACAAAATGTTTGATTTCAGTCTTCTACATCTTCATATTTCTCAAACTTGATGAAGTCAATTGCTCTGCCCTCTTGTAGTTTTTTGAAAATTGCAGTGCATAGTCTGATAGTTCCATGTTTATTTTGTACCCCCAATAGCATTGACTAACAGCACAATTTTATGCATGACTCAGAAGTAAGCTCAATGAGACTTACTCCTAGGTAAGTATGTATAGGATTGCAGCCTGGGAAACCAAAATTGACCAGCATCTGCTGATCAGTATCATTTTTAAATGCACAAAAAATTACCTTTTGTGTGTGCATGCTGCTTGTTTATTTCTTTGCTGCTAAAAAGAAAATACTTAATGTAGAATTGATTGTTTCTTTGCAGCTGATTTCATGCTCAAGGTAACCCTTTAAGTTTGTTACTAGTCTAAGTTTCTCTCAGTACATTTGCCCCCCAACACCAGATGATTAGTAAAATTACTAGTTGGAACTCCTTTTGCATATATACTGTATGCATATGACTGAGCTGCATACTGATTATTGATTACACAAATTTATATATGAGTAAAACAATAGGTCTAAAGCCAAAGTATTTCTTTCTTGTTTTTAGACAATGCACATGTATGGTGTAGCAGCCATCATTTTAGAACAGTCATTCCTCTCCTCGTGTCAAAGAAAAGGGAAATGCCTCTTTTCTAAGTTGGTGCTTGCCAACTTAGCGTTGGGAAGTTGGTGCGTGTCAGAGCATGTTAACAAAATTATTGGATCACCAAAGCAAGAAAACTAATGTTATGTGTGCTTTTTGCCAACGTTGCCATTCTTGTTTTGACCCCAGGTCTGATAACTGTGTGTGTGTGTGTGTGTGTGTGTGTGTGTGTTGATTAACAATGAACTTGACGTTTTGAATATCGTAATATCAGAGGGCTAGATTTGTATGACACTATGGCTGCAGTCCTAAGCACACTTTCCTGGGAGTAAGCACCATTGAACAAAATAGACCTATGTCTGAGTAGACATTCATAGGGTTGTGCTGTAAGTGAAGGTACAGTTTTTAGAAGATGTAGATATCTGCCTGTTTGGTTGTAAGATACCTTTATTGAAGGTGAAGTTTTCAATATTTTTAGCAAGGAGCAGATATTGTGGAAATAGTTTGTTGTATTGGATACCTTTTTGCATACATATTCAGTTGTCTTTAATCATGCAACAATTATAACCATATAAGACCACTAAAGGGCAAGTCTTAACCAGGAAATTAGAGTATGAAGCAGATTTCAAATCTCTGGTTTGAATACTGTTAAGCATTAACAATAGTTAAAGATGTGCCGACATAACCCTAAACAGATGCAGCTGGGGGTGGGGAAGAACCAAATAATCCTTCAGCTGATTTTTGATCACTTAACCTTGGTTAAGGGTTTGGAAATGTTATCTGTGCTTCATCTTTCAAAGAACTACTCTCACATACGCAATATGAAATTGGTGTATGTATTTTAATTTGCCAAATGCTAAGAAGTTTGCCCATTGGAAATGGTATTCATGTTAGAGAAGCATTGCTCATGGGCAGTGAGTTCATGCAGAACGCAAGCATTTGGAAAACTAGGTGTCCATTTCCCATGAACCACGTGAATAAGCAGCCTCAGATCTGACTTCTTGGTGTGTATGCTTTGAAAACATGCAGTTAGGCAAGGCATGGTTTATTTCTTCGAAAAAAAATTCTTATCAATATAAGACTTTGCAGAACATTTGCAGCACAAAGTAGACCTTGTGTTAAGCCAGTCCAGAAGTACTTTTTGGCTGTGCAGAAAAAGCTCCAGTTGTGAGCCTTGAAATAACAGACAGAGTAAACTTGAACAAAACAACACTTAGTCCCTCTTGGATTGTTGTCCAGTGCAAAGCAAGTGATTTAGAGCAGTGCTTCTCAAAAGTGTGGTCCATAGACTTTTGCCACTGAGAATAGTAATTCTTATTTTACATGTTGTAAAATATGAAAAGTGTATTTACAATTAGCCTAGTTTGGGGAAAAAATACAAACAGGTCTTGCTTAGATGAGGAGCTGCATTTGTATTAGTTCCATTTTTCAACCTGCATGTTATAATAAACTACAGTTAGCAGTTGAATTAGTTGGAGAAAATCACAGTTCTCTACTGGATCTCTCTCTAAAACATAGCTGTTTCTTTCTGTCTTCAAAGCTAGCATTTTCATGTGTGAAAACATCAGGGTGGATGGACTGCACCTGTGTGAAAATGTCAAGTTGGGATGGCCCTAAGTCAGGGGCTACCTTTATTTGAGGGCACAATCCTAGAACGGATGTAGTGCTGACTCAGTATGTCCTTAGTGCCAATGCAGGGGTGCCGACTGGCACCCCCGCATTGGCGCGACAGCTCCCAGGACAATGCTTGCTGTAGCGCTGGCCTGGGAGCATGGGTGGACCGAATTTGGCTGGCGCAAGGGTGGTTCTGGGCCGGCAAGCAGGTGGACCCAAGTGGGTGGGTGGGTGGGTGGTGGTTTTGGGTGGGGGGCGTGGCAGCAACTGTGCCAGCCTGGGGAGGGGGCCAGGGTTGCGATGCGGCCATTAGGCCACACCCCCGGGCCTCACAGCCCTGATTCTGGCCACATAGCCACCTTGGAGCTGTGCCTCCTATTCAACGCCCTTGTGCCAGGGAGGTTCCTCAGGCCTTCCATATTGCGCTGGATTTGGCGCAGGGCTGCTGGCCTGTCTGCTCCAGCGCAACATAGGATTGGCCTATGAGTGTTTCCTACGTACTAAAATGTCCCCACACAAAGGAAACCAGTCTGTCCAAAAGAGGGAGTTTGCACAATCCCTTGCCATAATCAATTTCCTTATTGTTTAGGAATATTTATATATTCCAGCTTTTCAACAATACAGTTCACAAAGTAGTTTACATGGCAACAATAAACAAATACTGTAAATGGTTCCTTGTCCTAAAAGGGCTGAGATTTTTTTTTTTTTAATTGCAGAAGAATCATCAGCAAACAGCTACTGGAAATGATACTGTGCTGGCTAAATAGGACCACTTGCTTTCTTCTTGCTAAATGTAAATCCCTCCACTTCAAGAGTGCCTCTTTGCCTTGTCCAGAGAGGCTTTTTAATGAGAAACTAGTCAAGTATGTCATTCCCGACCTGCAGTGTGAAGTGTTACAATCCAGGAAGAACGGTGCCCTGCTGTTTTCCTGGCCCAGTTGCTCACTTCTCTTGTTTTTTCCCCTCCCCTTCCTTTCATCTCATGGGTAATAAGTGGCTGGATTGTGTTGCCATCTCTTTCTGGACTGCCTTAGGCAGATGCCAGCAGCTTGGATTAAGCAGTCTTCAGGAACTGTTAAAATAACACACTGTTGAAATAGGCAGATTGACTGCTGTATTTAATATTACACCATTAATTTCCCATTAACAAACTTCCTCCATCTATTGTGCAAAACACAGTACAGTATGTGTTTTCACCATTTCCTCTCTCTTAAGTAACAGTATAAATAAAGCTCTGAAATGGGCTTCCTGGTTTTTCCTGGTGACCAAGAAACAGACAAGTTCTGACTCTTGTGAAACAAACTGAAATGGGCAACAATGAACATTTAGCAATGATCTATTTGCTCTTGAGAGGCAACAGTCCTGCTGGTAAAAATAGATGATGACACAAACATGGGGGAACTATTCGGGAGGACTTGGTTCACAGCTGCTGAATTGCCCAGAGTATGTACAAAGAGCTGGTATAGCACAGTGGCCAAGAGACTGAGCTGTGAACCAGGGAGTCCCAGGTTCAAATCTTGCCTCTGCCGTGATCTCACTAGATAGCCTTAGGCAAGCCATGCGTTCTCAGCCTCAGCTGCAGTATGGGGATAATATGCATTTTATAGGGTTGTTTTAAGGGTAGCAACTAAATAATAAGTGTGAAACACTTTGCATACTCAGAAAGTGGTATACGATTGCTTAGTATAATTAATATTCAGCTACAGTGGATTGAACCCTTATCTTACATAAGGGTTATGTTCCAGAATAGTGCTAAAATTATGTATGCTCAAAACTATTCCTTAAATCCTTTATAGCTGAAAAAGATAAATTCTTTTAAAATTAAGAAAGGTAGATGCAAATCACACTGAATGTGGGAACAGCAGCTTTATTCTCTGATCTCAGGCTCAATCTAGGGTATGTATTTAATATGTAGAATGAAGAGCAGAATCACCTGCCCTATTTACAGTAGGCCCTCAGTGTCTCTGGGTGATCGGTCCCAGGACACCCGCAAATACTGAAATTAGATACAGGTAATGAAATCCACAGGGGTGCTGCCTGGGTGCAGCAATAACGTACCTGGGGGCCATGCCTGGCCCTCCGGAGTTCACGTGTGGCCTCCCAGCCTCCTCAGAGACCTCCTAGACATGACCAAAAGTCACTTCTGGGTCACTCCAGTGATTGTACCCAGGAGGTGTTGTGAAGCCTGGCATCCATGGATCCTGAGGAAAGCCCACTATAAATGGTTTTTCTCTTTTTCTTTTTGTTTGCTGAGCTTGTGTAATTGGATTCACGCAAGTAAAGTCCATGTAAGATGTGGGCCGACTGTATATCAAAGGGTTTTCTTTCATTCTCTGACTAAGCAGATTAGGAAATTAGCTCCTTATGTACTGTATATTGTCAGAGAAAGTGTCTCTTGTAGAAGGCATCTGAGGCACAGCAAGAATTGGAAGGAGAAATAGATTGTTAACATGCAGCACAGAACTGATATTCCATTATGATCCATAAGAATGGGTTAGAACTCTTGTGAAAAGGGGAGTAGGGATCCAGCCAAGAATGTACTGTTCAGGGGCTCTTATGATGTCTGTGTATCAATACAGCCAGTTCTAAGATGTTTACTTAGAAGTGAGCCTCACTGCATTCAGTTGAGTTTATTATTCGCATAGGCTGCAGAATTCAGGTTTACTTGACCTGACATTTGGACGATCTTGGTGCAGAATTTTAATTCCATTTACATACATTTTGTGTTGAGGATATACAGCCCTGCATCAAAGCAAGCAGTGAGTATCTCTTCCCTTCTAATTTCAAGGCTGGTTTTAAGAAAAATCAGCCGTGGATTGAAAAATCACTTGTTTGTGGGGTTGTCGAGGGTGTTGCTTTCATCATTGACAGGGAAGTCACAATTGCTTTGAAGTTTCCATGGGGGATCTCTTCTCCCTGGTGATGATGGCACATCTGTAATTGTTTTCTCCTTTCAACCCAGCACTTCACGTTGCTTGATTGCTGTGCTTTGTAAGGTAAGTCACCTGAAGGCTAAGGAGAAATGAAATGTACTTATTAAAACTTGTGCCATCTCAAGAAAGCAGGCTAGAAAAAAAAGTAGACTGGAGGCACTTAGAAAGGGGGGAAAAGAATCTGGCTATAAGAAGCAAAATGTAACTGTGTGTTCCTGATATTTCACAGAGATACTGAGATTTTGTGTGTTTTGCTTTATTGTGGAAGAGAGGGAGTGGACAAAGTCTCCTAAGAACTGAGGGCCTCTTGAACAGCAGTCAGAGGTATTGCTTGGGCATATAGTTTTCATGGTTTATCAGGGTCAGCAACTACTTACAGGAATTGAATATTGTAGAAAGAAGGCCATAAATTATGTTGCCTCACTGTAGCAGTATTATTTATTTATTTTTATTTTCAAGAATTTATACCCTGCCTTTCCCATGCCGAAGCAAATGCCCAGGGCGGCTTACATGGGCAGGCTAGTCTAAACCACCATCTTTCAATGGGGTTGAAAAATAGCAATATGAATAGTCTTTACAGAATAAGTATTTGGGGAAGGATGCCTCTCATTTTAAAAGAATGGCCACAATGAAAACCAGTGAAAAATGTGCCCCCAAAGTTGCTAATTCTGTGTTTGATTAAAAAATCCAAATATTTCTGCTCATTCTGGCATGTTGCTATGGCTGCAGGCAGACCTGAATGACATCATGCCTTGGATCTCTGGTGACCATTTATTTAGATAGATGTCTCCATAGAAACATTTGTTTGTATGTTTTTTTTCCTGATGTTACCAAGTGTTACATTTTAAATGTGGGTTCTGTACCAGACTGCTATCAAGAACTACTGTTAATATTAGGAGACACTATAAATATACCCAAGCCTCTCCACACCCAAAAATTAAATAATTTAGGGGAAAGAAGCTATCAAAGGAATAGCTACCTTTTTCTGAAGAAAAAAAAGTCTTCCTTTGAAGAGCTCTTGCAATGTGCTGTGTTTGGACTTCTGAAGAGTTCTACGCATGTTGTAAACAGCACAAGTTCAAGTTGCCAGGCAGCTGTTCCCACTATGCAGGTCACACAGATCTCTTGGAAAACTTCCTACCTGAGGCCAGCCAGGCTTGAGATGCAGAACATCCACAGGAAATCATGGCCGTTGTCCCTGACAGGTATGCAGTGTAGATGGAATTTGGCAGGGGGGAAAAACACAGGGCCCAGTCTCAACCTGGAGTTAGGCCGGCACAAGTACGTTGGCCCAGCCCAGGAGTGTTACAAACACCCTGTAAAGCTCATTTGGACCACTTTCGGATTTCCATGTGCCATCCTCCCTGACTCTGAGAGTGGTCCAAACACTCTTTACAGTGCATTTGCAACACTTCTGGGCCAGCACAAGGGGTTTGTACGGGGATTTGTCCCCCCCCCTTCTCTTTATGCATGTTGAATATTATTGTCTCAGACTTGAAAAGCTTATAAGGAGTGAGAACTTCATGGTTGCTTTTCAAAACAAACTCTTTTTGAGATCAATCTGACTTATGTTGTGTTTGCAGAACACTTTATATGGTCTCTGAAAGTTTTATAAATACGCTTTTCTGCAACGGGATGAAATCTTCTCATGGTTAAAATATGCACACTGTTGGACAGTAGGAAACACATTGGTCAAACAGAATCATCTGATTTTGTAACAATTAATTGCTTAGCTAAATGAATTTGAATACCCATCAAAATCTAAGGAAATTCATGTTCAAGAAAACAGAGAACTTACTACTATACTTGTTGGACAGCCACTAGGAACAGTCACCACCATGGGGAGATGCCCCAAGGACACCACGCACACACAGACATCCAAGGAGTAACAAGTGTAGAAAGATTGCTCCCTTAGAAGAGGGCAGCTGTGTGAAATGAAACACACAAGTCTCCCATGGCAATGGTTTGAGCCTCGGTGGGGGAGGGGAAGCATTCATCATTTGGCAGGAATGCCTGGAAGTGACTAGGACAAGTCACAAGAGCTTGACAATGCTCAGTTCAAAGCATACTGTGGTACTCGTTGCACAAAAATGTAGATTGGGAGGCAGGCAAGACATATTTCAGTCCAGCCAATGGACTTGCCCTAATTGGCAAAGCCTTTTATGTGACTTGCCAGGAAAACCCATGGCAGGGCCAAAAAAGGAAGGTCTAGAATCTAAACCAGCTACTCCCCAATGGTGCTATCTAACCACCCAGCCACAGCAGGAGATAGGCAAAGAGCATCTCATCCAGCATCCCAGACTGTGAGCTGTGGTTCCCCAGGGAGCTGCAGAAACCAGCCAGGGGAGCCACAGCTCCTCATAAAAAACTTGCTGCCCTATATAATGTATAGGATTGTAGCCCTATTGGGGAGCCATAGCCAATGGCCCAGTAGGTCAAGGGAGCCGCCATTTGAAAAGGTTTGGGAACTACTAGGTTAGAATATGGTGTATGCCAACTCCTCATTTCACCTTCATCCTGCCTGGATTATTCCTCCCTATTTTGGCCTCTGCTGGTGAAACTGCACCAGCATCCATAGTACATCTGTCAGTGGCGGACTTCTGTGCTAGCTGGGCTATCATCATTCTTGTGTATGTGAAGATATGCTGGTGTGTCTCAGGGATAGCTTTTGGCTGTTGGAATATGAAATGGTTTTGTCCACTCCATCTCTAAAAGGATATTGTAGAGCTGGAGAGGATTCAGGAAAGATGATCAAAGCGTTGGAGCACTTTCATTTTGGGGTTTTAAAAGTTAAAAATAAAGATCGCTATGAGAAACTTGGTAGATGTTTATGTATGAACAGTGTGAAGAAGTTGGAATTGAGAGAACTTTTTCTTCCTCTCCCATAACATTGGAGCTTGGAATTACGTAATTAAACTGATTGACTATGGGTTCAGGAGAGGCAAAGGAAATGTTTCTCAACGCAAATGCATAGTTGACTTATGGAGTTCACTGTCACAAGATGCTGTGGTGACCACTAGCTTAAATGACCCCCTGTGAATGATGGTTTAGAATGAGTATATTGCCAAGCTTCAAATTGTGGGGAAGGCCAGTTACCTTTGTGCCCTGCCTGTAGACTTCCCAGCAGTATCTGGCTGGCTGTTGCTGGAAACAGAATTCTCAGCTAGCTATTGATCAGTTCTTATACATGGGAAGTTCATAACATATTATTTTTATATCCTCAAAGCAATACCCCCCCCCCAAAAAAAATCCCAGTTAATGTCTTAAAACACTTGTCTCCCCATTCATCAAATTAATGCATGCAACCCTCTTTTTAATGCTGAAGAGCTTATGTGATTGTCCAGAAATAGTTACAACTTGCATGCTCAACAGTGTGAGTATGTAGTTGTTTTCTAGCCTTAGCCCTGGACTATAGAGTAAATGGATAATGGCGAGATTACTGTGTGTCTTGAGAGAGCCTGATTTGTGTGCCAGATACTAAGTGGATGGCCTCTCTTCTCTTCTGGCCTATGTCTTGAATTTTTCAATACACTAACCTGAATTGGGGAATCTCTGTTATGAAGCTGTTCATGCTTTCCTAAGCTGTTTTTATGTGAATATAAATTAGGTCAGAATGAGCTGTATGGCTGTGAGTAGAAGGCAAGCAGCTGGTAAATTTGACTTTATACTGCTGCAGTATATGGAGAGCCCATCTGATGCCAGGTGTGTGTGCGTATGCGCACGCGTATGTGTGTGCTTCTTTCCTAAGCCTCAATGAGACCTCATTGGCCTATTCGTGGAGATCTCCAAGGGCAAACTTCACTGACTGTCATTTTGCTAGTTGATGGGGAGATGGAGGGAGGTAGTTAAATATCAAATGGTAAGCAGTCCCATACTCCGTAGCTGGTACACGGACAACGTCGACTCCATCTCCATCTTTTCGTGTTCCACTCCTCGGCACACAGCACACTGGGAATGTCCTCGGCAATCACAGCTCACTCACTGGACACAGTAGGCTGGTCCAGATTGGTGTATACTGGTCCAGACTGGTTCAAGCTGGGCCCATAACCTTTTAAGCTGAGAAATAGTGCCACAGTTCGGGAGCCATTGATCTATGGTGTAAAATGAGTTGGGGTTTTGTTGAATTAATTTATCTCTATGGCTTTCTGAGGAGTTCTTTGTGTTGTGCTCATTTTGGTAGCTTCCTTTTTGCCTGAGCACAAGCACTGGATCCTAGGCAACTGGGGCAGAATTCAGGTTCTGACTATAGGTAGATCAGCTCCTTGTCTTCTCCATGTTTGTTTAGACTAGGAAACACTAGTAGAATGCAATGACAAGGAGACTCATAACTTCTCACCTGCCTACGGCAAGTTGGAATTGCCTTGAGGTGACCAAGAAAGGAAGCCAGCAACTTTGGAACTAATGAGTAAGGCTGACATACAGGATCCATGTCATGGGGATAGTGGATGAGTGCCTATTTTGCATTGCTTCTATATAGGTGATTCCTAGTTTCATACTATGACACCAATGTTGTCACATAATCAAGTTGGCAGAAATAAGGTGAATTAGAGCTGTGAATTACTGCTGCTTTTCAGGTATTTTTTAGAGCCAAAACAAGGAGGAAAGAGTATGACTTGCATGAAGCAGTGTGTCAAAATGGCTTTACAACTGCAACTCTGGCTTGGCAAATGCAATGCTGTGTTGTGGATACAGATTAGTCAGAGCTCACTTTCAGTTGCAGAGAGACTCCATTAATCATGGTACTAGATTGTCGCTGCCTGCAAGCTGAACTCCAAGGAATAGAGTTCCAACACAAGAATGGAAACATTTGCTTGTTAAATGCTAATCAAGCAACAGATAAACTGAATCCTTGGAGTTGTGTGGGACATGATCACAAGAGGGGCATGGGCCAGAAGACTGCACTGTAGCTTATAAATTGCATCTTGTTACAGAATGGGCTCTCATCAAGGAACAGTCTTTGCATGTGTTGGCTGTCTTGGACATTAATTGGTGAGAAGTACTATATATAGATTAGGGAGGTTTGTGTTGCTGAAAGACTCTGAGTTAATGTTACATGAAACCATTCCTCTTCAAGTTCTCACATAGACTTCAGTGAGGTGGATAATATTTAAGAACCTTGTTTTGAACTGAGGAAGGGGTGGAAAAACCCAGATGTCAAATTAAAAATGCTTACATCATCGTTGGCTTGTTCAATCTCTTGGTATTTATATTATCCTATTTTTTTAGGATGGTAGTGGGGAGATGTAATTGTAGATGTGTCAAACACTGTCATGTGGGATTCATAGATCAGGGCAGGGTGTCAAACTCATACAGTGGGCAGAATAGCATTCATGGTGCTTGCTAAGAGCCGGAAGTGATGTCATTCAACAGGTGATGAACAGAAATAAGTACTGTTTCCTCACTTAGGATCTCAGCTGCAAATGACAGAAAATGCACAAATCTTGATAAAAAAATTTTAAGGTATGGGAGAGCCAGTTATCACCTGGGTTGTCCTTTTAGTGGTGCTTCTTCTGCTGAGGTGTCACTTTGCAGAGCACCATTCAGCTGCTGAGCTGCAAAGTGATGCCTTGGCAGAAGCAGCACTGCTGAAAGTGGGGCATGCAGGATAATAAGGCTCTTCCAGCCCTGCTCTTTCAGCAGTGCTGCTTCTGCCAAGGCATCATTTGGCAACTCAGCAGCAGAGAGCAGCTGATGGTGGTATTGGGAGAATCGTTATTGCGGGGGTTGGCTGAAGAGCGTCCATGAGCTGCATCTGGCCCACCAGCCTTAAGTTTGAACCCCCTGGATTGGTGTCTTTTCTTAGAAAGCAGAATCCTCATCCGGAAGCCCATTATAAGAAGACATCTCTCTAGCATTGCTTTATTTTTTTATCCTTTTTTGTTGTGTGGCTTTTCTGTAGCATTCAGATCTTTGTTAGTAAGACCTGCTGCCACCTGTATCTTCTGTTTGGGAACATAGACCCTAGACCAAGAATAACATCTTGATTTGACTCTTAAATTGATGCTCATAAGCCGATTGCTACTTGGAACCTCTTGGGTGGATTTACATTGGTTGACCATATGCTCTTTTGTAGCCTATAATGTATTCAATACAATGTCTCTTGTTTTTGTAATTTTATTTTTATGTTTTCTTGTTGGAAGGTCACTTGAATATTTTTAATGGAAATGCAGAGTATAATGTTTAATAAATAGAGTTCTGTGATGTAGCACTTTAGAGGGGCCAAGATAAAAAAAATATGTGGACAGTGCTATGCAAAGAAAGGCAGGCTAGATTCTTAATGGCCTGGATCACCAGGTAATAGGAAACAGGTTTAATTTCCATCCAGTTGGTGCCTCTGACCCCCAAGAGTAGTCCTTTTCTCCATAGGAATGAATGGCAGCTTCTCACCTTTATGGAAGAAAGCAATGTGCTGCACCGGAAATGCTGCTGTTGTGAGACAAAGCCTGTCCTTTACCCTGACCCTATCAGGCCTGATCTCTCTCCCAATGTAGCTCCTGAAAGGAAAGCGAGTAAATATGTCTATGTGTATAGCAATTCATTGCAGGTCTCCCTCACACATCTAATTCTTCCTACCATGCATGTATAACAGCAAGTTTTTTATTTATATAAAATATCCCACCCCTTCCTCCAGGAAGCTCAGGGCAACGATCACTGTCTCACTTGTTCAAGACCCCATGTAGGCTACAATCCTGACAGCCTGTGTGGTCACCATTCATTTACAACCAATCTTTTTGACCTCTAGTTATGGACAACAGTGAATGTTGCCAGCCAAGCCCTTTTTGTGTTTATCTCTGTTTTGGACTTTCCATAACTGTGGGTGGGGTTGGTTGAGGTGAGGAGAGTCTCTGAAGGACATAATTTTTTTTAGAACTCTTGAACTATGATCATGTTTCCTGCAAAACATTCCCCCAAACACCACAAGTGTAGGAGATTCTCCATAGCAACCAATGCTGGGGTGAATTATAGCCTCTGTTTACATTTTGAGGTTGCTAAACAGGACATTTAGATAGGAAGTAAAGGAAACATGGTTGAACTTTTCCCCAGTGGGAAAATAGAAGGTTGGATACAACAATGGCAGAAATTGAATTTGGCCAGGACACCTGAGGTAACTTAGCATCCCTTTCCCTATCATTGTATTCCTCAGGAAAAAAAGGTGAAGTTTTGAAATAATTCTGTTGCCTCCAGCACCATATTCTGTTTTAGGCACTGGAGGTTGTTGTTGTTGTTTTAATATGAGTGAAAGTGTGTGTGGGTATTTTAAATTTGGAACCTTCAGGATTACTGTTCAAGATAGTTTCTCTCCAGAGAAATGGCATGACGATTATTGCTTATATTGTCTCACAAAATTCATGATCTCTATTTCCCAGGTCGTATGCAAGAGAGAACGGGAGGGAGGGAGTTCCAAGAAAGGCTTTTACAGCTCAGGGTCAGTGCCGGTCTTAGGAACTGTGGGGCCCAATTGGAAACATTTTTTGTGGAGCCCTAGGCTCACAGCTAAGGTCTGTAGAGTCTTATAAATAAATTAGATTTACTATCTTTATGAATAGAAAGTAATCAAAATGTGCTCCTAAAATGCATTTTAATGGGAGAAATGAATCTAAGCAGATTTTAATATAAAATTGCATTCAAGACTAGATTATCCTGGCATGGGGGCCCCTTTGTCACTGATCCCAATTTGGAGCAATTGGTTGGCTTAAAGCAGCCCTGCTCAGGATCTTCTGTGAAGAGAGTGCTGGGACTGGTGGTGTCTCTTGTGATGTGTGGCAGGATCAGCATTGTAGAGCAGCTGCTGAGGCCCCAGCAGGGCCCACCTGCAATCCCCGAGGGGGTAGAGGAGAAACCACTTCTGCCTCTTCCCTTTCAGTGGGTGGATTGGGCCCTCCTGTGATGGGACTCGCCTCCTCCTCCAAAATCCTGCACCCCCCCCCCTCTCTCATCTTCAACAGGGGCAGAGACATTGGGGCACCATGATCAATGCACACAAAGATGTAATTGTAAAGTTTAAGGCAAGGAAGATACATGGGGGCATGCAAGCAAAAGGAATTACAAAAGGGTGGCTATATCTTCCAATCTCTGTAGCTTCAGGCACGTCCTGGGGTCACAGCATGTTGCAATAAGGATACTCCATTTCCCTTCTGGTCAAATCACTCCTTCACCTTTGTTAGGTCCACACACACTGTCACAAACCATATATTATTCCTACACTCCCCCCCCCCAACTGTCCACCATATGACCCTGATCATTGGGCAGATACATAGCTTCAGTCCCAAGGACTCCTTTTTACACAGTTCCAAAATCCTTCTTTCTCTGTCTCCAAACCTTCCATTCATAAATTGAATATTTCTCTTTAAGAAACCCAAGTCTGTCTTGGGTGTGTTGGCTCATTTCCCTAGACCCTAGTCAGAACCTCCAGGGCTCAGCTCTTTAGCTGTTTGGGCTGTTTGTTTCAGTGGCAGGTGTCACTCAGACAGTGGTTAACAGACTTAAAGGGGGAGAAACTGCAAGGTAACAATGATGGAACAACTGCAACAGTTTGACAGCAGTCCTTAAAGGGAAGAGAGTGGTTTCTTGGCCCCATATCAATCAATCAATCACTAGTATTTATATACCGCTTTTCAACACAAAGTTCACAAAGCGGTTTACAGGCAAATAACAACATTAAAGTTAAATGGCTCCCTGTCCCAAAAGGGCTCACAATCTAAAAGAATGGAGAACACCACCAGCAACAGCCACAAGAAAGACACTGTGCTGGGGTGAAGCGGGACAATTGCTCTCCCCCTGCTAAATATAAGAGGACACCACTTTAAAAAGTGCCTCTTGCCCAGTTAGCAGGGGTTATCTCTTGTTCTTCTTAGAGACAGGACCGGAGTGAGCTGTCAAACGTGTGCCATCGCTCTGTGGTTTTGCATGGCAAGTCCCAGGTTCGATTCCTGCCAGGTTCAGTTCATTAGGCGTTGGAGTGGTGCATGGAGGGGGGGGGGACCACCAAATTTACCCTTGATGTGATTTACCCACAGTGATTTACCCACAGTGATTACTTCACTGTGGCCGCACATTCTTGGAAGATATCGGAGACTTCTCTTGGAGTTGCTGGCTGTTCAGACTGAATAAAGTATGTGATTACATGCCTTTTCTCTGTTTTTAGATCCTTTTTAGGCCCTGGCTTGAGATCAGCTTGTAACTTGCCTGGTTTATGCCGTGTGTCTTTCTGGAGTTCAGATGGATGAAGGATCTTGCATACAGCTGCCATATTTTCAGTTATATGAGTGCCCTGAGCCCTGAAGGGTTTTATCTAGGCCAATGTTATTCAAACTGGTGGGGCGGGACCAGTGGTGGGATTCAAATAAATTAACAACCGGTTCTGTGTCCTCCAGGGTGGCCTTCAGGGCCACTCGCTGCCTTTCTTCCCTCTCCCAACCTAAAATTAACAACTGGTTCTGCAGAATAGGTGAGAACTGGCTGAATTTCACCACTGGGCGGGACCCACTTGGTGGGTCGCAACTTGATGTCAGGTGGGTCATGGAAAGCTGGGAGCAGCCATGTTGGAAACTGCAGACGAAGAAAAAAAACTGTGGTACAGACGGGCTCATGTGGTACAAACTCATGTGGTACAGACGGGCCTCCATATTCACAGATCCGGTATCCACAGATTCAGAGCACAATCCTAACCTGGATTTAGGCTGGCACAGTTAGGCTAGCAAAGTTTGGCCAGCATCTTGGCCACCGTAAAGAGTGTTTGGACCACTCTTGGAGTTAGGGAGGATGGCACATGTCTGTGTGTTGGCCTCTCTGACTCCAAGAATGGTCCAAACATATTTTACGGTGTCCCTTGTGCTAGCCAAACCTTGCTGCCTAACTGTGCTGTCCTAAATCCAGGTTAGGATTACACTCTTAGTGGATTCAACCTGATGTCACAGGTTGCAACCAATCAGCACTATGTATATCTGGCTTCTGCAGCTGATTCACAGGTCTGGTCCCACCTTAGTTTGATCCTGAATTTGCACAGGATATAGTGAACATATATTCATAATTCAAATTTTGGGCAGGCTTTGCACTCTCGGTTTGAAATTCTCCTTGCTGCAGAGAGTTAATTTGCTTTTTTTCCTCAGATGAATTGAGTTCCAGTTGGTACAATTTGTAGAAGTAACCAATTTGTGCTGGGTTGACATGTAGGATAAGAGCAAAGGTCTACACATTGCAGTGATTTGTGGTACCATCCAGATGTTCTTTGTTTTAATGCTTTGCAGCTGCATGGATTATGGATTTATTAAATTATGAAAATAAATACGTTATTGTTATGCTATTGACTACAATAGTCAATGATAGCCCTTTTTATTCTTTCATAGTTAGATCCATAGAACTGCCTACTAAGATGAAGTTATAGCAAAAAATTTTTTTATAATAATGCAGACTTGAGTGGTCTTTATAAAAGAACAGAAGCTCATTGTGCTTTTGTTAATCTTGTTCATTCACTGCCGTGGTCTGTGCTTAACAATAGTGGGAAACTATCTTGTTTAAATAAATATTAAGCTGTTTGTATATCTTTTTCAGCAAATAGGCCATAGGTTAGTGGCCTTGATGTGTACTTTTGGGGACAGGAATGCTAACTGACATTTGACACCACTCCATTAGCTTTAAAGATCACTTCGGGGTGGGGCAGAAAGACAGGCTGGTGCCACTCTTATGGCATGTGTGCCATTTTCTGAGGGGACAGGGTATGTTATGGAAGGACTCAGAATTAATTTTCATAGAAACTTTCCTTCTCTCTCCCTTCCCAGACCCCAACTTGGCCTGTCAATAGCCTCTTTTCTATGGTACATAAAAGACTGAGATACAGTTAAGACAACAAACACTTAACATGCCAGAAGATTCCAATTAAAATATAGCAATACTATACCTTCACTTTCATTCAATTCACTTTCACTGTTTTGCTCTTTCAGCCGTTTTCAACTATAACCACATTTCAAATTCTGTCCATATGCTCTTTTGTCTGATTTCACCCAACCTACCATTGACATTCTTATGTTTAGTGATGTATTGCCGACGCAGCCATGTTGGTACCTGGGATTGCGCCCTTAAAGTAATACAGAAAGGGAAAGGAAGCAAAAGTTTTTACAATGAGATAAAATGAGGACCTGCCGGGAGCCGCACTGGAATGACGAGGCTGGCTCACTCGTGTGCTGTCTGAGGCACCTGGTGGGCCGCTGTGAGAGACAGGAAGCTGGACTAGATGGGCCTTTGGCCTGATCCAGTAGGGCTCTTCTTATGACCTGAACTCAGCAGAAGGATTCCTGCAGATACTTTTGCTGACTCAGATATTTTAAAATACAACTGCAGATGTTTTAAAGCCGTAACTTGGAGAGTCTTAACCCTGAAAACAAGTCATCTGAACTAATCCTATTATTTAACAGTGACAATGTTGACAAGTACTTATTTGGGGTTACAACAATATTTTTTTTTTCCTTCAGCAATGGACATTTAGAAAAAACAGTATTTCAAAGAGAGGCTTTATTTTTACATCTGGGTTGCTTCCTGAGAATATACAGTACTTGCATTTGCATTTTTTTAAAAAAAGACAACTCATGAACAATTTTTATGGAAAATTTATGGACAAAATTTTTAAGAATGAAATAGGCGTTGGGTGCATGTTGGCAGATGTTTAAAATAAATGGCAAATGTGCCTTAATAAAAACACAGGTGTTGTTGGGGAGCCCCAGGGCTGTGATTTCCAGCATCCACCCCATGCCTGACCCAGCAGGCAAAAAAAAGTTGATCACTCAGTGGCTCGCCAGCACTTCAAGTGAGCACCATACCAGCGAGAATGGGAGCACCGGAGTTGATGCCGCCCCCCCCGGTGTGTCACCTGGGGCCCTTTATCCCCTGCCCCCCTTAGCTATGCAAGTGAATAAAAGCACATGCCCTACCTAGAAATGTTACTTTCTTCTCCTCCCCCCACATTCTCTTTTCCTCACTCATTTCTTTCATGTTCCTTCATCAAGTTAGTTCTCATTACTGACTGTAAATAACGTAGGGCTAAAGTGGACAGGATGGGGATGGGACTGGGACCCTGTTTCTTTTTTGAAGCTTTGTGATCTAAACAGTTTTCCCCAAGTTAACAAGATTAACTTCTTTAGACTTTCGACCCCAGAACGTAATATATGCAACTTGCACTAGAAATTGCATGGACGTCTTTTATATAAAGGGAATCTTCAAGATTATGATGGTTATTAGAAAGCATTGCTAAACGTTTTCTTGGACTGTTCCACTTTAGGCTGCTTGTGTGCCTGTCTGTGCACTCCCCACAAAAGAAAAGCCTGCTCCCTGCACCCAGAAAAACAATAGAGCAATGTTTCTCAAACTGTGGGTCAGGACCCACTAGATAGGTCATGAGCCAATTTCAGGGTGGTCCCCATTCATTTCAATGTCTTGATGCTACCATGGTATGTGACTGCATTTGGGGAAAAGTTACAGATCCGTACTTCTAAGAGGCTACTATAGAGAGAGAGATCTCTTCGAGAGAGTGAGCGCGCGATGGTAGTCAGTGGGGCTTACTCTTGGGTAAGTGCCTTTGGTATGTTTGAGGATTTTTAAAAAACAGATCAGTAACTGCTTGGAGGGTTAGTAGGCTTCTTCTTTATTTTAATATTTTAAATATATATTTACTATAAACTTTTAATTTACTTGTTTTGATTTTGTCATATGAGGGGTGTTAATATTTTTCCTTTGATGTCACTTCTGGCCATGGCATCACTTTCAGGTTAATGACATCACTTCTGATGGGTTCCAACAGATTATCATTCTAAAAAGTGGCTCCCACTGTTGAAAGGTTTGAGAACCACTACGTTAGAGAGTGACCTGGGCGGAACCTTTCTTCTATTCCTATGTTCAGGGAGTTGAAGAACATTCAAATATGCAACCCCTACTACCTATAGCATGAAGTAATATGGATCTAGAAAAGCTTTGTCTTTTGATTTGACGGATTTGTAAACTGGTCCTTAATCTGTTTTGTTTGTGCTTATCAAAAGAAAGATACACGTGTTGTAAGGTTGCAGTCTTTGAATTAAACGACCATTTAAATTTTGCTGCAGGAGAAAATCAACCCCTTTTAAGGGACTCCCAAGAAATAAAATGCTTCTAAACTATAAACATTTCAACTTCTCGTTTAATCATCAAAACTAGCTTGAGCTTTCTTTGGTGCTGATGGTCACTTTGAAAGTTAGCTGAGGGAGTAATAACTGTGTGGTAGCGAGAAAGTCAGTATTTCACTCCTGCAGATGAAAATCTGCATGGTGGATCCACTGCTCGAGTGATGTGCAGCAGTCTGAAATAGATTTGCCAGGTTTCCCTTATTATAAGAGACTTCCCGTATTTAAGGTTTAAAAATCGTATCCCATATCAATGTTGAATGGGACTTAAAAATCCCATTCTAAAATTCTGCTGCTGTTGCTGCTTGCTTCTGCCTCGCCACGGCTAACTGCATAATTTTTATATTATTTCTGGTAACCATGGTTTGATGGAAAGTAGTATCCCAATACCTGTGTGTCCCTTATTGTCATTTTGAAAACCTGGCAAGTCTAGTCTGGAATCTGCACTCAGCGCTGGGATGGTATTGTCAATAGGAGGCTGCAAGTCAATGCAGTGGCTTGGAGCCATTGGTTTAGGTCTCTTTCTTGTTCATCTTTCATTCTAGCATATGTGTAAAACCCGCAAGTTGATAAAGTAACAAAAAATATTGGGAACAGTTGCTGTTAATAGTTTTTAGTTCTGAGAATGTTCTCCATTTTTGTTTACTTTTTGGGATGTTTCTGTGATCTGTTTATATCATAGTTCTCTGTTGCTTGGGGTGACAAAGCATTCCTTACTAGCTGGAGTGCTTTGCTTGATTATTCTAAATTAGCCTTTCTTGGTTAAGGCTAGAGTTCCAGATAGATTCCTTTCAGTATAGTTTGTGTTGAGCATGCTGGTGAATCAACAGTGCCCCCTGTAATTAGAAAAAACAACAGAGAACGGCACGTATTGGCTCACGTTTACTTTTCTGTATGATTGCTTGGACTGACTTCCTTAACGTGGACGTCTGCTTTCTTTTTCTCCATGGATTCAGAACTGGAACACTTGTTCATCTTAACTCAATGACAACATCAACAACAAAAATGCAGATGTTATGTCTGGCTAAATCATTTGAGATAGAGATTTCATCTGATATGCAAGGAATGTATGTTCAGTATCCGTTATCATGAGCTTTGCAGGAAAGGAAGAGCAATTGAGACAACAGCAACCAAACCAATCGCCCAATTAAGATGGTTCACAAAATGTAAAGTTCTATTTAAGTAGTAACTAAAATGCAATACAGTTTTCAGTAGACTTTCAGTTTAGATTCAACAAAGTATCAAGACATCATCTGATAATGCATTTGAGATGAACACAAAGATGTAAATTGCCTTGTACTACACAGCATTGTACTTCAAAATGTCATGCTTTTAAGAATGCCACTAAGATTTGATTTGCATAGAACCAGCCTGATCATGAGTTAGGGAGAGGCAGCACACCTGAGGTAGCAGATTTTAGGGAATCGTCAAAGGGCAGCAAGTTATTGAATTGGTATTTTTACCACTGTGAAAGCTGTCATTCAAATTTTCTGGTTCCCAGCCACATAAGTGTCTTGGATCAACTCTGGATTCACATATGCAATGTCATCCCTCAGTGTCTTCTCACTCTCAGTATAATGTGTGAACCTTCTCCTTTTGAAAAGTGTTAACATAGGTTTGTTTTAGCAGCTGTTAAACATGTTACATTAACAATTGTATCTGTGAACCCTTTTGTTCTTTCTCTCCTGAAGACATTCCATGTTGTAATTTTACAATTCTTTTTTGAAGTAAAAAAGGTTGTTCCATGTTCCAAGGACAAAGGAAGGCATCTCCAGGAAGAAAGTAGAAGAGAAAAATGAGTTTGTAGGAGTTTCCTCTGAGTAAACAGAGCTCTGTCTTCTATTCTTTTTCTGTTTATTATGGAAAGAACTTAATCTCAACACACATTTTCCACAATTAATATCTACAAGACTTTGATGATTCTGTACTTGGAGGAACTGTTTCAGGTTTTTCAAGGCTTTTGTTTTGGTTAATTTGGGATCTGAAGTTGTGATCCACATCACCCTGAGAATCACTGGCAAAATTCTCGCTGAATTTAGTAGTTGAAGGCTGCACCTTAAGTCTATCTGCACTGGCATTATTCAAAGTTAAATGTTTATCTAGCATATGATCTTTGTAAGGCATCTCAATAAGATTTGAAGGACATTATTGTCTAGCCCCCATAAGGCTTCTGCAGTTGGAAGGTTGGTTACATGTAATGCCTAAGCATGAGCTTGCATTGTCCTTCCTCCTTCCCTTGCACTCTGTTACTTTGCACCCAACCTTATCCAGTTTTTCAGTGCCGATACAGCTATGTCAGTGGGGCATGGCTGCATTTATGGTGGTCATGGTGGGCAGTCACAGAGGCCTCCTTGGGTAAGGGAATGTTCGCTCTTGTAACTCAAGGCTGCATTGCGCTGGAAAGTTGGATAAGACTTCCTTATGTTACTGGTTACTTACTGGTTTGAGGCGAACCATAGTTTATTTTAGTTGTGCTTCAAGGGAGTTGTCAGTAATTTGGGGGCATACTTGAGTCCTTTGAGAGAGATTACGCAATGGGCAGTGCAATCCTAAGCAGCACTAGAATGGCGAGGCTGGCTGGCTGGCCAGCACTGCTTTGGGGAGGCTGGAACCTCCCCGGCACAAGGGCATGCTTATGCCCTTGCCATAGGGGAGTCACCAGCCTTCCCTATGAATGTGCACCTGCTAAACAGCAGGCGTAGATCTGAGGAGACCGCATGGGCCAATTGGGGGTGTGCGGCCTTGGGAATGAGGCCTATGGCTGAGTCCAAGGCCCGCTTCCCTCCCGGGCCGGCAGGTGTGCCGGCCCACCCTCCCCCGCCCAGAAATGCCCTCCCCCGCCCACTCCCTCCCTTGGCCCAGCTTGTCACGCCTCTGTGCCAGCCGGGCTCAGCTGGTGCAGAGCGAGAGGAGCATGGGCGCTCCAAGGCCGGAGCTGCCTGCAGTGCCGGTCTTGGAGCAAAAACGGCACTCTGCACGTAGGGTTGATGCTACCACGTAGGCGTCACTAACGGATCGTATGAGGCTCACTAAATGATCATTTAGTGACGATGGCTCACTAAGGATCATATGAGGCCAAAGCAGCTCCCTCTGCATCTTGCTCAAATCATGTCTGCCTTTCCCTTCAATTAGTTTCTGTCGGGTGCAGTTTTGTTATGCCAAGATGTATGTGTGAATAAATTGATCTGATTATTCAAATCAAAAAATGCTGCAGAATTCCCAAGCCTCTGAGGAGGGTGCCTCTTGTCTCTGTGTGAGTCACTAATCTAAGTTTGCTTTCTTCCAGTCATGCTACCAACCTCATGTAGAATGCATATTCTAAGAATAAACCATTTTAGAGGGGAAACTGTGAAGTGTATTAGACGTAGAAACTGACACACACACACACACACACACACACACAGAGAGAGAGAGAGAGAGAGAGAGAGAGAGAGAGAGAGAGAGAGAGACTCTTGATAAGACAATGGCCCTTTCCTTTTTCTGTTTGTGTTGATTGAGGGTCTGACTCTTGTTGAAAGAGTGTGGGTAATGTTATACTCTCTTGAAGTATTAAGCCAACATGCCATGTCATAATGGAGGTTCTGTCACACAATGAGGTGAATTAAATGTCTGAAGGGAAACCAAAACAGGTAGGCGGATGACTAATAGGGCCTCTGATGCTCAGTCAGATTAACCTTGGGCAACAGAGCTGGTGCCATTAAAGCAAGCATCCCTGACACAAGAAAATAAATCTTTCACATCATGGGTTACATTGTTTGGTGGTCTGTGCAAAAACAGTCTCCTAACAAGAAACTTTTGTATTTCTCTTGGTGCCAACCAGACCAGAATACCTGGCACTGAGTACAGGTATTAATGCATTGTGTGTTTATAGCGGGCATCTGTGTCTGACCTTGGCACTGCTGGACCAGAAAATATCTGAGAGAGGCAGTTTGATGAATGAACAGGGTGTTTTTTTCCTAGTATAGAGTATGAAATGTAGTTGGTGCCAAGAGTTACAGTAAAGTATTTTCCCTTGCTGACTGATGCTGTGGCTGTGGTGAAATGGCATTTTCTGCTTCCTTGACCAGCTGAGGTTCTTACAATTGTGTTTTCCCTCAAGGGAGATTTTTTTTAAGCTGTCAAAACATATACGAAACATAAAATGGTTTTAAACATCCCAGTCTGAACTATTTGAGACAGTGGAACGCAGGTCCGCTGTCATAAATAGTCATACAGCAGTACATTGCCCATGCTTCTGGAAGCCATTTTTGAATCGCCGCTGGAAACAGTGGTGGTGTCACCAGCCTGCTGCCTCTACCACCTGCCCATAGGAGTAAAAATAAGCGATTGGGGTGATGGTGGTGGTGAGAGGAACATGGTGGGGAGGGCAAGGAAAGGGGAATCTGAGCAAGGAGTGGGGGAGGACAAGAGACGGAATGGAGGGTGAAGGTGGTGGTTCCCAATGACACTGGCGTGTACCAGGTTCCCATCCCTGTTCCCTTAATTGCTTTGGATTTGCTCCTGATGAATATCTTGTGTTATATATGCAGGAGGATAGCCAGGGGTTAAACCTGGGCTGGAGGGGTGAAGCTAATCACCCCTCCAATCAGGAGCCCTTAGCTCATGGAGGTATTAGTAACAGGAGACAACATGCCTTAAGAAGTAATAGGAGCGAAGTGAAGCCAGGGGGGCCGGCTTAGCAGCCATGTTGGTATACTCAAAACAATCCTGATTCCAAGCATTTCAGATTGCTTTGCTCGTACTGTTTAGGATTGAATAGTTTACTCCTTAAATAAAAACTTACGAAAATAAAAACGTGATCGTGTAGAAACATTATTGGTAAACTTATTATGATTTAATATGCAATTACAAGGTTAAATTCCTCATAATTATATCACTGAACATACCTGACGAAATGCTACTTGCTGTCTATTTAAACTCAGATTGCACTATTTTGACAGACTTTATTGAAAGCTACACAAGCAAAAATAAAATTATGATAATGTTCAGAATTTCATAAATATTACAGTAGAAAATGAAAGGCGGAAAAATAAAGTGTGAACGGGAAGAAAAGAAAAAAAGGGGGAGGGTGGGCAAAAATTAGATAAATATATAGGAAAATTTCATTAAAATCTCTTCATAACACAAGTAGTTGTCAATATGAGAGTAATTCTTTTTTACTTCTAGACTATTAAGAGTTTTTTTAAAAACTTCTACTCCCCCCCCAAAAAAAAAACACAAATTCTGTTAATGTTCAGAATTTTGAGAATATTACAGTAGAAAATGGAAGGTGGGGAAAAAACATGTAAACAGGAAGGGGGAAAAAGGAGGGGGAAAATACTTTTTTTTTCCTTCTAGACCATTAACAGTGGGTGTCAGAAAATGGTGAATAAGATTGCTAGGAACAACAAGAAATTACACAGCTTCAAAAATAATGCACTCACTGTTTCAGTGAACTGTAGTTTTATTGAACCGATGTAATGTGAATACATGAATCTTTCCGTGGAAATTAAATCCCATTTTTCTGACAGTGATTCGCACACCCGTATGCAGAACACGCAGGCATGCTTAAAGAGATTGATATTAACTTTTACACACGTGCAGGGAGATTTTTATTCGTGAATTCGCGGCAATCCTCCTTGGCGGCAATGATCTGAGTCAACCATATTGGTATACCCATGTGGCTTCAGAAAAATGACGTCATGTCGTCTCCTGTTACTAATACCTCCATGCCTTAGCTATATGAATCCTGAAGAGTGGTTGGGCTGTTGTTGCCCTTTGTTCTGCTCTGACTGTTGCCTGTTGCAATAAACATTCACGCTGCACTTGCCTTGTCTGAGTTTATACTGCATGGAACCCAAAATATAACAGCTTGCATAGCTCTGAAGAGACCCATTGGGATAAGGGAGACTGTGAGGTAAGGGAATGAATGTTCCCTGATCTTGAAGAAGCCTCTGTGACTGCTCCCCTCCCCCCATGCACTCTGTTGGTGCATCTGCATCTGCTGGGGGAATTAGTTAGGATTGGGCTCTAAGAGATGGGTCAATGAGATTTTTTAATCTAATTAGATTTTTAGATTTTTTTAATCAATTAGATTTTTTTTAACATCTTAAAGAGAGAACATTATCCAAAAAGGGAGGTTTTTTTCCTGTTATGTTCCAACAGTATGCTGCTGTTTAAACATGCAGTGAAAGCTATAAGCTACAATATTTTAAAGCCTGAATAGTATGTGTTTACAATAAATATATTGTTTTATTTTTTCTCTTTCAGAATCATCAGCAAAACAATGTAGAAACAGATGAAATTTAACTTTCCATACAAAATACTCAGAAATAACATTTATGTAATACACATTATTTTGCTGATGTAAGAAAGGGTTTTTTTAAAAAATATCAATACATGTCCAAGAATGGGGCTGTTCCCTCCGTATTCACTGAAAATCTTTGAATATTGTTTGGCCTCTATTCTCTACAGTTTTAATATTTTGAATCAAAGGTTTTGTCCCCTTACGTTCCCTGTTGTAGTAATGTTCCTGTTGATTTCATTTTCTGGTCAATGAATTTTGATACACAATTCCACTATCAGATGTTATTGCTGTGTTTTTTTCTCCTCAGTTTGCTTTAGATCTACTTTCCGCATTGATTTTCTTTCATTTATCTCCCCTATATTTCTTTTTTCTTTATATCAATTTTTTATTTCAGATAATACACAAACATAACACAAAAATGACACATAACATTACAGTGACATATCACATAACACTACCCAACACTATTAAAACCTTAAAAATTCTTAAATATACAAATTACTTTTAAATTAATGCATGTATGGAGCAGTACATTATTTCATCAAATCTCCTAAGCATCTAATCCCATATTCATAGTACTCAATACCGATTTCTGTCAATCATTCTTTTATTTTTTTTTAAATCAATTTATCATTTCTTCATATTAATTAGTTATAATTTTCTTTATTCCTCAATCCAGAAGTCATTAAGTCATGTTTCTCTCTCTTGCAGAAAGTTTGAGTAGGTTTCAATTATTCATTAATAATGATGATGATGATGATGATGATGATGATGATGCTAGTATTTATATACTGCCTTTGGCCATTAGATTGCTCTTCTGGCTTTAATTCAAGGCGGTTTACATAGGCAGGCTTTATTTCTCTAACCCCGAAGGGGTTTTTACAAATTACAAAGAAGTTCTATCTTTCAAGAACTACAACAACATACAGATGGAACTTTCGTGGTTTAGTCCTTCTTTCTGGCCACACAATTGCCTTCCCGCTGGCTGATAAATTTACTGATATTATAAATTTATAATATTCATAAACAAATTTACTGACTTAACCTTTAGCAAAATCATTAATTTGTCCATTTCTGCTAAATCCCAAGATCTTTGTCCACCAATCTTCAAGCAACTTACGTGGATTTCAAATATTGCGTATGATATTCTTGCTATCCTTGTCATATATAATAACAAAGTTTCAAATTTTTTCCTACGCAATCATCTGTCATATCCATCAAGAAAGCTTCTTGTTTCATTTGTGCATGTACTTTTAAGTATTAACTGCAACCGTGTGTGTATCTGTGGGCACAGTCCTGAGGGTGCCCTTGGGCCAACGCTAGCCACTTGTGTCCGCCCAACAGCACCAGCGCCGACACGGGGGGCACTGACTGGCACCCCCGCATCAGTGCAGGTGCCGTTGGGCCAACGCTAGCAACAGCGCTGGCCAAGGGCATGCTGCACTGCTCATGTGCCAACCAAACTCGGCTGGTACAAGAGCAGTTCTGGGCGGGAGGGAGGAACAGGTGGGTGTGGGTGTGCCAGGAGGCGTGCCAGCCCAGGGAGCGGGGTGGAGCTGTTGGGCCACATCCAAGCTTCTGTCCCCAGGCCACACGGCCCCAATTCGGGCCACACAGCGTCCTTGGCTCTGCACCTGCTAAATAACAGGCTCAGATCAGAGGCTGGAGCCTCCCCTGGGGCAAGGACACAAACGGGAGTCTCCTGAGCTGTGCTGAATACAGCACAGGCCTGCCGGGCTTGCTGTTCCAGCACAGTTTAGAATTGCGCCCTGTATCCAGGACTTCCTTGCTTTACCACAAGTCCACCATATACGGTAAAAAGAACCTTCACTTTTCTTACATTTCCCAACATCTCTTTCGCATATGTGTGTATATTTTTGCTAATCTACATAGAGTCATATACAATCTATACCACATTTTATAAAAATTCTCTGTAAGAGTCATATTCAGTGTAAATTGCAATATTTTAGTCCAAACTGTTTCCAGTTGTTCCACGAAAATATCATGCCCCTCATTTCTAGTCCATTGCATCATCATACAATCTTTAACTTGTTCATCTTCTGTCTCATATGTCAACTACACTTTATAGATCTTGGTAATCTCTTTGCCTTCTCTTTTTACATAAACACATCTCCAATGGGGAGTCCCCTTGGTCAAACCCTCCACTTTTATCTATTTTAAATCCACAGATTTGTAAGTATAAAAACCATTGGCAATTAAAACCTTCCCCAAATAACACTTCTCTTTACTTCATTTTACATTTACCTTGTTTAAAATTTAATAAATTTTTAAATAATAACCAATTCTCACTCTGTGGTATACCCCAATTATAAAGTACTTCATGGGGAGAGATCCAGAATGGTATTTTTATATGAAACCTAATTTTGTACTTATTCCAAATCTTCCAGAGAGAATGTCGTATATAATGTTCTTAGATTATTCATTTGCTTTTTTCCATACATAAATAACCATGCATTCCAAAGCTTAAATTATTTAAGATTTAACCATCTTCTGTTTCTTAACAGCACCCATTCCTTCACCAATAAAAAACAGCATGCTGTGTAGTATAAATTTTAAATCAGGTAATCTTAATCCTCTTCTTTCCTTCGCATTCCTCTTATTTCCTATTTTTCCCAAACATCCATTAACTATACAAAGCAAGGAATGGTGAGAAGTGTCCTATTAATACAATAGTTTTCTAACTGGCCATTAATTGAAATCCATGTTTCCAAAAGTCTCTGTGCAGTATATATAAAAAAGTGTGCAGATACATGCACGCACTTCTGGTTGGTAACTCTGTTGCGCTTCTGCCTTTGTGGATTCCAGTAATCCAAATACTAGGGGCACCCATTCGTGGGCCACTCCCCTTAAGGGGGAATGGCCCTTTTTCTCTTTCAATGGCGGCTCAACCATCACTTTGAATCCCATTGAGGTTCAGTATAGGAATGCTCTCATTTGTAACACTGGTGTAGCTAAGGGGGTGCAGTTGCACCAGGCAACTAGGAGAATAGCAAGCTGAGTAGCCAAAATTGTGAAAACATTGGCAATTAGGAATAGTACCATCATGTTATATATCCTTGGAAAAGTAATTTAATGCAGAATGCAATGATGCAAATTGGAGTATAATATCTTTATCGAATGTTGTAGCCAAAACCCCATAAAACAAAAATACAACTGTCATGTAAAAAATTAGTTTGTTAAAATCATGGTTTTTAGGAATAATATGGTAATGCTATATATCATTTAATGCAGAATTTCATTCAGAAGGCAATGGAACAAATCAGAGTGTAATATCTTCATTCTATCCAAAGTTGTGGCCCCCCCCCAGATGCATTTCCAGGGACATCATTTTGCTCTCTAAACTGGGCTACACTTTCATTAGCTACGCCACTGATTTGTTAAAAACACCAAGCGTGGTGCACATACAAACCTGCAATTTCAGAGAGTTCTAGGTTGGAATATTTCTCTCTGATGTGTGTCGATTTTCTAAAGATATAGTAGGTGCTTTGATGTAGCAGCACAATCAATGACAAAATCCTCTCGTTCCATCCTGAATGTGAAACTTTGGAAGGGCTGGACTATGTGATTTTCCTGCCCGTGTAGATCAGGAGACAGGACAGCAGGAGAGCCCAATACTTTGATGAAAATATCATGATTTTTCCCCTCTCATCTGTATAAACCATGATGATAGAAAATTATTACTCTGCAACTTTCATAAACTGTTTACACAGAGGCTTGTTTTACAGTCTGAGAAGAAATTATTGTGAGGCATAAACGCAGTACAGGAATACTTCCAATAATTCTGTTTGCAGCACATTCTGGCCAATCAGCACTGGTTTATTTAAATAACATCTCCTATAGCACCATTTCAGACCCTGCTTGGCTTTTCAGAAACAGATCAATGAAGTTAATGAGGGTGCAATCCTAACCAGGAGTTGGGCCGGCACAGTTGGGCCGGCACAGTTAGGCCAGCAAAGTTTGGGTGGCACAAAGGAACACAGTAAAGCATGTTTGGACCACTCTCGGAGTTAGAGAGGCCAGCACACAGACATGCGCCATCCTCTCTGACTCCAGGAGTGGTCCAAACATTCTTTACAGCGGCCCTTGTATGGGTCAATGTTTGCTGGCCTAACTGTGCCAATCTAACCAGGTTAGGATTGCTTCCTGAATGTGTTATTGTATGGAGATGCATAGGTCTCCTGAGATGTTCCTAGTGCATTTTGAACATGGTGCAGTATTTTGAAACATTAAATTGTTTCATCTTTTTCAAAATATATTACACACACACACACACACACACACACACACACACACACACACACACAGAGCCTGCTCCTGCAGGCCCACCATGTTGTCACAAGATATTGGCAGTGCCTCCCAGCTCATTCACAGCCCTGGATTAACAATGAGCAGCTCAGTTCTAACCTGTGACATATAGCCAACAGTTATGTAATAGATGTGTAATTAAGCAGGAAGTGCTGTCATTAAGCAGGTCATGACAAGAAATAAGAACTTTTTTCTCACTCAGGAACTCATAAGCTGCAAACAGAAGAGAAAATATGCAGATCTTGATCATGTTTTCAAGCTATAAAGATAAAGGTTTCCCCATGACCGAATGGTCTAGTCGTGACCGACTGTAGAGGGTGGTGCTCATCTCCGTTTCAAAGCCTGTAGAGCCGGCGTTTTTGTCCGAGGAGAAGCTTCCGTGGTCATGTGGCTGGCATGACTCTACGCTGTAGCGCACAGAACGCATTACCTTCCCACGGAAGTGGTCCCTAATTATCTACTTGCATTTAGGTGCTTTCAGACTGCTAGGTCGGCAGGAGCTGGGACAAGCAACGGGAGCTCACTTGCGCAGTCTTGAACTCCCACAGTTGCGCAGTCTTGAACTCCCAACCTTCTGGTCGGAAAGCCCAGCAGCAGCGGTTTAACCCAATTATCATGTGGGCTGCTGTTTTAGCTGTGACAGCAGCCGACAGCAGCTGATGGTGGTGCTGGGAGAGCCTGCCGGTCACATCCAGATCCTGGGTCTGGGGTTTGACACTTGTCCTATACATTTGTGAGTACAGCCGACCTATGGGAACGGATCCCTGCAGATGACAAAACTAGCAAATAATCACATCCGTGGGCCTGGGCCATGGGAGGACCTCTGGACATGACCTGGACATGACCTCAATTACTGCCGCAGGTGAGTGAGTGAGTGATGAGGTAGGCTAGGAGCTCTCAAACCTCCCATGCTTTAGAAGGCCTGCTGTCGGTAAGCCCTTATCACCAGCACTGGCCCAGCACCAGTCCCGTGTGCCCCAAGGCAACTAACCCCCACTGACTTTGCACCAGTTCAAAGTGGGGCGGGACGGTGAAGCAGGGGGTGGGATTGGTGGTGACTTTCACCACCAGATCCTACCCTCTGTGTCAGGCCAAGTGGCCCATGCTGGCACAGAGGTGAAGAGACCCATCGCACGCCCTGGCGAGATGGTGCCTCGCACTGTTGTCTGCATCACAGGAGATGGAGCCTGGTCTCACTCCTATCTCATATATGACACTCAGCTAATGGCTAGGGAGGTGCGTGAGCTCATCATGAGGCATGTGGTGACAACTTGGAGGAGTTCTTCATCATGTCCCACAACAGCACAGGGGACAACTGCCTCAGCTCCATGGCAGGCTAAATTCTACTCTTGCCACGGCTCAGTGAGCGGCCAGGGCCTTGCGCGCAAGCTGCTGGGCTGGATTAAGACCCGCAGAGGCCCTAAGCACTGAAAAGATGATGGTGCCCCATATATATATATAATTCAAAATAAAAACACTAGACAATAAAAGAAAATTTTATCTTGCAAAATGAAAGAAACCTTAGAGTATGATATATTTACAGTAAATGCTATAGCAGTAGCTTTATATTGCATAAAAATGTGGCATTAAATTGAGAGTACCAAGATGACTCTAAATCCAATAAAGATCAGCCATTCAGTGTTACTACATGAGAATTGGGTCCATGGCATAGGTAGAAGAATCCAGGGGGCAGACAGCACCTGGTGACACCCTCAGGGTGGGGTGGGGCGGGGAGAAGTGACACCAGTAGTGCCCACAATTGTGAAAACCTTGGTATTAACAAATGATACCATCATATACCATTAGATAGGTAATTTAATGCAGAATGGAGTAACAAACCACATTGATATATCTGTGTTTTATTTATGCAACCAATAAAGTGTTGGTAGGCTTCAACTCTCATTTCCATGTATCATAATACATACTAACTCCTGCTAACTGGATAAAGAGGCACTTTTTAGTGGTATTGCTTGTCTTGCATTTAGTGCTCGTCTAGTGCACATGATGCTCATCATGTATTTAGCAGGGCGGGAGAGTAACTGTCCCTCTTCACCCCTTGCACAGTGTCTTTTCTAGTGGCTGTTTGCTGATGTTCTGCATCTTTTTAGATAGTGAGCCCTTTGGGACAGGGAGCCATTTAGTTAGATTTTGCCTGTAAACCGCTTTGTGAACTTTTTTGTTGGGAAGCGATAAATAAATGACGATGATGATAGTGATAGGTAATACTAGAACTCTTCTTCAGTTGTGTGAGTGTCATCAAGTTGGCCACTGGTTTTTTGTTGGCTCCTTTGGTGGGACTCGTCTTTTTGCTCAGTGCTGCGCCATCTGCGCACATGGTTGGGCTGCAGCAGCAGAAGCGGCTTCTCCTTTCTTTGCTGCAGTAATCAATCAATCAATCAATCAATCACTAGTATTTATATACCGCTTTTCAACAAAAGTTCACAAAGCGGTTTACAGGCAAATAATAACATTAAAGTTAAATGGCATTGCCTTTGCTGCCCAGAATGGCTCCAAAGGTGACTGGGAAGGGCCACTTACACTACGCATTGCAGCACCTGCAATACTTACCCTGCCACCCCCTATAACTATGCTTCCTTTGCCATAGCCCATTAACCAGGTTTGTGTCTGTAGAATTCAGGGGAATCTGGGGGTAGAGCTCAAACACTGCTCAACATCTGTTGGGAATTCTGTCTAGAAACTGGCTAATTAGGTCAGGCACAATTGCTGCCTCACTGGCTTACGTTTGCGTTTCAGCAGGGTACCATTATTGACAGCTAAAAGAGAGCCTCGAGCAAATGCTGCCTCTTTCAGATTCCTGAAACAAAAAGGAGCAATGGAGTATGCAGCCTTTGTCCTCGGTTCACCTTCCGTTTCTACATCCTCTGTGACTGCTGAAGGAGCTGTAGCACCACAGCATGGAGGGCACATGAGCACTGTATGCCCAGGAGCAGTCTGTGAATATGCTGCCAGGAGGCTTCCTACTAAGGGTGAAAGCAGGGGGTCTCCGGTTCAGAAGTACTGCAGTGGTATTTAAGCCAAACATAATCTCTGTTCCTGCTTCTCATACTTTGGGGAAAAATAAACCAAAAATGGTTCCACAAGTTTACAGGAACAACTGGCAGCTGTTGGCACCAAAATGCCTCCCTCCAGTGTTTTAAATGCTTCATGTTTTTTGAATAAGGGGAAGGATGGTCACACACTTTTTAAAAAGAGAGCAACCTATCTAAATCATGGGGGTGAGGGACAAAACTGATGGCTAAACCTGTAAAGCAGGAAAGAGTCGGCCTTAGGCAAAGAGCAGTGCTGTGACCTCTCTTTAAATCTTCAACTTAAAGGTTAAATGGTATGTGCATTTAATTGCACAATGTGGCTGCATAGTGGCAGGATTTAATAAATAGCATGGGGCTGCAAAAGATGGCACAGGGGTAGTGAAACATCGTCCACATAATAGTGCATGGGGGAGCACAATCAAGACTGAAACCATGATGGGGACAAAGTACAAAAGCTCCTCTACTCCCCTGCAATGGCTTCACCATGTTTTGCAGCCCTCCTCTTGCTATTTATAAACAAAATTACCCCCCATCTGACCACAATGCACAATTACATGCGCATCTAAGTTAAAGCAAGCAATGACCACGTGGTGTATTGAACAGCACTGTAAGGCAACTTACAGTACTGTCCAACACTGAACCGTCTTATTGGGAGATTGGGTTTCATTGTTGTGAATGAACTCTGTTCTAGAGCTAGATCCTGATGCAATTCTTAGCCAGTTGCCTGAAAAGGACAAAAGAGGGTTAACAAGGAACAGGAGTCTTCATCACGACCCTCAAGTACGACTACCTAAGATTAGGAGTTAATATGTATTGTGAGTCCACCCAATGATGCCTCTTGGGAGTGAATGAAGTCAAAGGATGCATGTGAGATGGCAGATTCCAGAAGTAAAGAGACAGAATTAGGATTTGATCTGGCCGAGACGGGACTGGAAACCAAGAAGAAGAGCTGGCTACTGCAAACATGCTTAGAACACAGTTGTAGCTAATGTTACTTACAGCTTAGTGTTACTTCTTATTCCATCAAATGCTCAGACCTCTGTTTGTTCGTAATGGTGTCTTTGTCATCTCTTTTAGTTTTATAGGGGACAGTCTTGCCAAAACTGCAATGTTAAGTCCCACTGATTTTAACAGGCGTACTAAGCATGTGCTCAGTTCCCTTCCTCTGAAGACAATGGGACTTACTAGTGCTTAACTGTAGTGAATTGTGCCCATCGTAAATAAGGAAGCATGGGTGGGGGTATGAATAAGGTTTGGACCCTGTTCAGTAACAGCGCTGGCATGAGTGCTGTGATTGTTGTTCCAGCTTTGTTCAATGCAGCTGCTGTAACACTCTGTCTTATCCCTCTTCTCCAGTTGGCAGGAGCTGATGCTGCATTGTGTACTGTCATGACATCATAATGACATTATAATATACAATGAAGGGAGCAGGCAGGTTGAGGAGCCGGGCAAAGCAGCTGTTGAGCTTAGTGATTCTTCCTAGGGGGTGGTTAGATCATAAGGCCTGCGGACCGGATGCAGTCTCCGGAAGCTTTTTATCCAGCCCTGTGTCCCAACACTGCCCTTTCAGGAGCACTGCTTCTGCTGAGGCTCGGGGGGGGGGAGATAGAAGGAGGCCTCAGAAGGCAAGGACCACTATGGGGGAAGGGGCAGACCAAGAGAAAGGGATATGCTGCCGAGGAACTGGGAGAGCCCAATTATCATGTAGGCTGCCCTTTTAGCAGTGTTGCTTCTGCTGAGGTGTCACTGTGCAGACAACTTCTTAGCTGCTGAGCTGTGAAGTGTTGCTGTGGCAGAAAATATGATCAAGATTTGTACATTTTCTCTTTTGTCATTTGCAGTTAATGAGTTTCTGTCTGAGAACAAAGTGCTTTCTCACCATCATCTGCTTAATGACAACACTTATTGCTAAATGATGCCACTTCCAGCCCACTATATGAAAAGAATTGGCTACCTCTGGTCTAGATCCTGAATTTTCAACTCTAGCCCATGGTGCTTTTGATATGAGGCAGGAGTAAATGTAGGCGGAAAGAAAAGGGGAGAGAAGCAATAAGATGGTAGAAGTTATGTAGTTTAAGAGGGTTTGCTTTACATCATTTGATGTGAGTCAGCTGCCCCACTTTAGTGGAAGCAACTTACCATGTCTACAAAGTCACATTCTTTTATCCCAGATTAATCTGCTGCTTCTGTCCTTGCATTGTCCTTCTGTCATTGCATTTCAGTACAAGGGCAGCATAGTCTATTTTATATTCCTCCCACCACTCCCCTCCGGACTAGCTTCCATGCAGCTGAGAATGGGTGAGTCTCAGCCACACTGAATCCGCCTGCAAACACAGCTTCGCTGGGGCTGAGAATGAGGGATGTCCCATTCTGATGCGGGTAGTGGGGCGGAAAATACCTCATTCTCAGCCCTGGAGAAGCCATGTGCAAATGTGGCCTCGGCATGGCTGAGAACAGGGGAGCTGTGTGCTGTGACAGAGCTGTGCGCTCCATCATGTCCGGAGAGTGGGTGTGGGAATAGCCCCCCATTCTCAGCCAAGCCTATTCTGGCTCGACATGAGTCCAGGGGATCCACGTTGAGTCAAATCTGCAGATGTAAAATCACAGATAATTAGATTCAACTTGTATAATGTGTAAAAATGTCAAACATTAATAAATGCTCTGACAAAAAAAGTTGCTGCAGGCCAGATTTTATCCCTGGACCAGGGGAAAGACCTAAAGTGTTGAATAAATTCCACTTCCCCACTTCTAGCTGTGCCTCCCCATTAATTGGCAATGCCCAAGTTGGCACAGCAACCCAGCCGTCACTGCTCCCTCAATCCTGGGGGGGGGGGAATGAGGGGAAGGCTGGAGTTGGGTAAGGGTGTGGGGAATATTCCTGTCCTGTTAGACATTTCTTTTGTTGTTCCCTTTTTAAAAGCATGAGAGAGAATATATCCATCTGTTCCGGTCCATCCCTAAAATAATCTGAGAGTGTCCTCCTACAATTGCCGCCTCTATTGGAGGTTAAGGGGGTGGCAGTAGTACAAAAACAAAAACCAGGGCCTTCTCTGTGGTAGCTCTGCTATTGCAGAACTCCTCCCTGATGATATGAGAACTGCCTCCTCTTAAAGAGAGATTAAATATCTTCTCACTTAAAATATAGTTTTAGTTGTTGTGGGTGGATGGGTTGGGGCATTGTTGTTAGGTACTTCGTTCTCACTGCTGTTTTTAGTAGTTGTTTTTAAAGCTAGGTTTTAAATTCTACTACATATTCTACTAATTTTATATTCCTGCAGATTTGTAAACTTTATGCGCTATGTATTTTTGCTATTTGCTGGGTTGTACTACTGCTGTTGGGTAGTATACTTTATCTTATTGCATGTATGATTTTTGTATTTTTTTACTTTATTTTAATCTTTGTATATTTTGTACAGTTGTATTTTTATTATGGATATTGTTGGTTGTCTTGAATCTCATCAAGGAAAGATGTGATAGAAGCCTTTTAAACAAATACAGTCAATCCTCGTTATCAGCTAGGGTTAGGTTCCTGGAAAACTTCGTGGATATCAAGTTCTCGGATACTGAGTCATTGAGCCTGCGTGAAATATGGGGTTAGGTGCAAGGGGACCCTTTTTACCATACACTCTATGAACTTTATGAACCCAAATCTTTTCTTATATTGCAGTAGTATTCAAACTTTTTAGACCGGGACCCATTTTTTAGAATAGCGCTCATGTCAGGACCTACCAGAAGTGATGTCATTAACCTGGAAGTGATGTTATGGCAGGAAGTGACATCATCAAGCAGATGCTGTCATTGTAACATAATAAAATGGCACTCTTGAAACGCAAATTGGCATTCTTGGACTGCAGCAATTGTACAACCATCAATCAATCAAATAGTATTTATATACCACTTTTCAACACAAAGTTCACAAAGCGGTTTACAGGCAAATAGTAATAATAACGTTACGTGGTTCCCTGTCCCAAAAGGGCTCACAATCTAAAAATATGCAAAACACCACCAGCAACAGCCACTAGAAAAGACATGGTGCAGGGGTGAAGAGGGACAATTATTCTCCCCTTGCTAAATATAAGAGGAGCACCACTTGAAAAAGTGCCTCTTGCCCAGTTAACAGGGGAGAGGCACATGAAACATCCCTGACAGAAAGCAAGATTAGGACAAAATATTATGAACTAAAAACATTTTTTTAAACCCTCACTTGAGAATTCAAATTGTTAACACTCACAAAAGGAATAGAACAAGAGTAAGGTCTGCAGTTTCCAAGATGGCTCCTCCCAGCTTTCTGTGACCCACTTGACATCAGGTCGCAAACCACCAAGTGGGTCTGTCCCGACCCACAGTTTGAATAATGCTGTCATATTGCATATACTTTAAAATAGTCTATTTTAAGATTTTATCACTGTATGTTATTGTGTGTTATTCACCAATAAAGGTTGTTTTATTTTTTAAATGAACCTGCATTTTACCTTGAGGTCTATGAGCCAGGGCTGGGTGATACTCAGAATGCCAGGTGCAAGAGACTGGCAATAGGATACAGGCAGTGGTGAGATTCAAATAAATTAACAACTGGTTCTATGTCTTTCAGGGCCATCCGCTGCCTTTCTTCCCTCTCCCAACCTAAAATTAGCAACCGGTTCTGCAGAATAGGTGAGAACTGGCTGAATTTCACCACTGGATACAGGGATCCTATTGTTCCCTGAGGTATCTGGTGGGCTACTGTGAGATACAGGAAGATGGACTACATGGGCCTTCAGCATGATACAGCAGGGCTCTTCTTAGGATTGCTGGCCTGACAACAAGGCCTCAGAGCTCAGCAGGGGGTGCTTTACCCTTCTTCCTACTACACCCGTTCCCTGGCTCCTTCCCTGGGCTTGCCACCAGCATCCAGGGCAGCCCTGCTATGCAGAGACCTCTCATCATGGGCCTCTCAGCATCACCAGAAAATGAGCAGATTAAAATTCACCACAGAGAAAACATTGCTAGACTTTCCAAAGTCCTTCAAATTGCAGCACAACACTGAGCAGCAGTCATAATAAAATTGGCTCTCATCTGAAACAGCAGCACAGATCACAGGAGTAATCGCCAAAAAAGGCTCTGCAGGACAATAAAGCCCAGGAATAGAGAAGCAAATTTTTTATCCCACCCTTCCATACCACATAAAATTGGCCACACAGAGAGGGGGGGATGAAGATGCAGCACAGCACAGAAAAACAAATTCAGAGAAAGCTTGATTTGGGGCGCAATTCAAACCCCTCCTTTGGCCGATACAAGCCACTTGCATCAGCCAAGCCCTGATGCGAACGTGCCGTAAAACATGTCTGTGCCAGCACTTCTGGTGCAGGGCTGGAGTAAGCTGCTCCTGGGTAAGCTGCTCCTGCGCCAGCCAAGTTCAGCTGCTGCAGGAGCTATTCTGGGCAGGGGGAGGCAGGAGGGAGAGTGGAAGGGGGTGGGGGGAGGGTGTTCTGATGGACAGGGTGGCTCAAGGAGGGGGGGTGCTTGGAAGCAGCCGTTAGGCCCCATACCGTGTGGCTTCAATTCGGGCCGTGTGGTGTGCTCAGATTTGTGCCTGTTACACAGCAGGTGCAGATCCCAGCGGCCCCATGGGGTGGCTGGCGCCTACCCTGGGGTAAGGGGACAAACGTGCCCTTGCTCCGTGCAGGCTCCAGCCTGCTCCCAACCTGCGCGGGATACAGTGAGTAACTATAAATAAATCTGACAAGGGAAGAAAATTGCAAAGAGAGACCAAGGCAGGCCTGAACTGCCTTGTTCCGTCTTTGTTTTTCTTCCTGTCAGGTATATTATTTGCCGTCACCCCCTTGGCTGGTTATCAGTGATCAACTGTAGGTCGAGAATTTGCTGCCTGCTAGTGCTTCCTTCTCTTTGTTTTAGAGCTTTTTTTTTTTAATAAGAGAGGGTAGCTGGAGCTTTGAGCAGCCATAAAAGGTCCAAAGGGGCTGTTTACCTCACAGATACGGAGGAAGAGGTCATCGGGAAGTGAGGGTAGGTCACCAAACAGCCCCTCACGGATTGGCAAGGTTGTTATTAACAACCTTGATTGATTGTATCTATATGCCTGAAACGATTCATCCATTATGGAGGGACAGGGTAGTTCTGCTGTTCGTATAGCTGGATCAGTGTCAACTTCCAGAGGAAAATATACAGAGGAAAATGTTAAGTGGAAAGGTTCCATCGCTCTGGGCCCCGTCCTTTGCTATAGGATGACTAGATAGTCCTAAAAATTAGGATGATTTCATTTGCTTTTCAATTTATGTACATTTGTCCTTCTTTTTTACCTTTGTCTTTTTATTGCTAGGTTCCAATGCCATTCTAACAAATTAACCAGAGAAAAGAAAAAGCAAAAAACAAAAATGCAAGGAGAGCGGTTATGGGCTACAAAAAGTGCAACACTTGTTTCATTTAACATACAGTGACATTTTGTTTTATATTTAATTGCACTGGTGCTCACATAAAATAACATTCTGTAGCTCAAGGTTGGAGGGAGTGAATTGGTTTCTATACATGTGGTTTGAAACAAGTCAGATAGTTGCAATGTGGCCTTTGATGCTTTTGTTTGCTTCAGTTGGGGACATTACCTATCTCCTGGCATATCCACTCCCTTGTTGATCACTGGCCCCATTTAACCTTACAGGAAAACTCTGGAAATACCTTGAATCTTTTTTTAATGTGAGCACATGGTCCTGTTCTTGATGATTCAGCCACCTACACTGCAGTCTCTGCAGTGTACAGAACTGGAGGCAGCTTGGGGAAGGAGACAAACAGGAGTGTCTTGACTGTAGGGCACATGTACTGTATGTAAAGGCACACCTGTGGTACAACCCTGTGGTCTCCCTGCAGAGTGCACACTCCATCGGCTCAGGCTGCCACAAAAGCACTGTAAAGTGCTTTGTGATAACATAGGAGTTAGTGATGCCAGGAGGAAGGCCTCTGCCATCCCACTAGTGCCTGTGCACGCCGACCCACGCTGTAGCAGGTAAGCTCTGTGCCAAGCTGCAGTGGGAGGAGGGTGGAAGAGAGTGGGGTGTTATGGATGGGGGGTGGGGGGGGGGGGCATGGGCAGATCTGGTCCTAGGAGAAAGTGGGATTGGCAACTCTAGTATGAACATAATTTTTCATCATAGTTTCACAGCAAATGCCTTTTTTACTTGTAATCTGATCCAAGCTGTGACAGACACAATCCTAAGCAAATCTACACAGAATTTTAAGTGCCATTGAGTTCAATGTGATTTCCTCCCTGGTAAGTGTGTATAGAATTTCATCTTTTTTTTTTTCTTGATTGTCTAAGTTGAAAATTTGAATGCACTAGTTTCATTTCATACCCCACCCCACCCCCGGCATAACCATCTTTTCCGATAGCGAATGTAGCTGTATGTTTCATTTGCAGCTGTTGTATAACTTTAGCCAAACCCAGCAAGAGACTAACATTCAGGTAAACAGTCTTAAATTTTTTAAGAAGTTATTACAGTCAGTTATTAACATAAACCCCAAAGACAGAGGGGAGCACCAAAAGGACTGAAAGCTCCAAAAAGAGAGAAGGCTAAAATAATATAAACACACTTTTGCTTGTTGCTTTTTTTTCAGAGCACTGACAACAACTTTTGTATTATCTGTACTGAGTATTAAAATGGCGATCTGATTTAGACCACAATCCGTACCTGTTCTTTGACATTCTGCACATTCTGCCCATAATGCACATTCACAACTACTCTGGAGTCAACTGAGCCAGTGCAAAGAAGTGCACTGCCTTGCAGAAGCAAATCCAGGGCAGGAGAGGGTACGTTTGCATCACCCGAGACAGGCCAGTGTGGGGTGTTTTGTTTTGTTTTTTGGAGAGGATGGCAGGAGAGTGTTCCGGGGGAGGGAGGGGGCAGGGAGAGAGTGGACCAGGAGGTGGATCAAGGCTGGGAGGGGGGGAACTGGCAGGGGCAGCGTAAGCCAAATCCTAACCTACTGCCAACCAGATTGGCCTAACACGGGCCGCTCGGATATGCATCAGCAAAATTAACTGTCATAGATCCAAATAGCCCTATAGGGATTGCTGGCACATGACATGGTGTAAGGGCATGTGACTTCATCCAAGTTGTGCTCCAGCTGACACCTACGTTGTGCTGTCAGCCTACGTTGTGCTGTGAGGTCAGTCAGCCTCCCTATCCCAGTGCCAAGTTAGGATTGGGCTGTCACACACTTTCTCCAGTAGCCAGTGTAGGATAAGTGATTGCAGAAAAATTGAATATAGCACCTAGTAAGTGGGAAGGGCCCTCTTCAAAATGTTGTGTGATGGGTGGATGGGCTTCAACAGCAATCCTCAGTGTATAAATCAAGCTAGTACAGAAGAACATGTCTCTGTAGGATTTTCATCAGTGACCTGGTGGTGGTTTATGAGAATTCAGCACAGAGCTATGAGATTCTGATTTCTCCCTGCTGGAGATGTGACTCTAGGATCAAGGCCATGACCTAGCTGCTACTTTCAGATCTCCTGGCGTTTTCACAAGAATGGAGATGATACCTAATTAACCCCAAGGCAGAACTCCAGAAGAAGTTATCCCCTGCCAACCTTTCTCCAAGTGCAATTAGCTTTGAAAAACATCAATTAGGATTTTCATATCAGGAAGGACCATGATTCACCCTGTGTTTTTAGGTTCATCAGGTAATTAAAGAAATATTACCCACTGCTTCTGCTCACGATAAAGCAGCAAGAGTGCATGAATGTACATACACCTTTTAAAAATAGAGAGAATAATGGGGAAAATGTGGTCTGGATAGGACATAAGTCACTAGGTGCAGGGATTCTTATCCTGCAAGGCCTGCAGGGTGAAGAGGTTCCAGAGTGTGAGTGAGGTGCTTCCACAATTAACAAAATATTTAGCCTTGATACACATTTTTTCTTACTACAGGAAGATAATTTTTTGCCTCAAGATAATAATGCCTCAAATTACAGGCATGCCCCAGTACCCACTAGGGTTCCAATTCTGGACTTGTGACTCCCTGTCCAATTCTGGACACTGTGGATACCTAAAACTTTGGATACTGGGGATGCCTTTTTAAAGATAGGGGAACATTGGTGGTTTTGCTGCAGCAAGGTAAATAAAAAAGAGATTCGTTGAATGTTCCCCCATCTTTTTAATAGGCATCCCAGTATCCACAGTATCCGTGGATAACTGAAACTACTGGGGCAGCCCTGTATACGATGAAAACAGTTTTTTCCTACACCTGAATGTTCGTTCGTTTGAAAAAAGTCCACATTTTGGTATACGTGTTCAATGCACTTTCAAGAAAATGCTATATAGTATGTAATAAAACATATGTACGTACATACATACGTGTGTGTGTGTGTGTGTGTGTGTGTGTGTGTGTGTGTGTAAAAGTTTGAAATTCTGCTGGAGCTGCATGAGACACAAAGGGCCTTGAACCTCTGCATTAATGTTACAAGTGGCAAAAAGATGGCCACATATTTCTAAGTACATAACCTCTGAATAACCTCTCTATTATAAGAGTTTGGTTCTCAAACATTTTAGCACCGGGACCCACTTTTTAGAATGATAATCTAAATGATTATCATGATTATCAATGATAAGTGGATAGAAGTGGTGTTATGGCCAGAGGTGCCATCATTGTGACACCAAAGTCTTTTGGCACTTGCTGTGAGGCAAATCCGCCAATGCCAAATCCATGAATAAACAGGCTCCACTTTTTTTAAAAAGTAACAGTCTGGGAATGGATCCCCTGACGATACCAAGGTCTGACTGTACATATATTGGAACACAAATGTCGGTGATGCAAAAAGAAGGGATGCAAATGTCCAATACTGGGATGCATTTGGCTGGGCCTCAGAACGGTCCTGTCACTCCTTGGAATGTAACCCTTGCATAAGATGTGTAATATTTGTCTGTAATATTTGTCTGCATTTCTGGGGAGTCACAAGTATGAAAAGCCTCATGCGTACCCCTGCTTTACTGCTGTGCTAGTTTAATTTTCATGAGACATAAGAACATAAGAAGAGCCCTGCTGGATCAGGCCAAAGGCCCATCTAGTCCAGCTTCCGGTATCTCACAGCGGCCCCACCAGGTGCCCCAGGGAGGCATGAGACAACAAGATGCTTGGATCCTGTTGCCACTCCCGTAGGACCATAAAGTTTGCTATTGGAGGGGACCAATTTTCCTAAGTGTATTAAGTGTATTATTTAGAATAGTACAACAAGGAGGAAAAAGGGTATTGCACTTCCTGTCCCTTTGCGTCTCCATCTTATGTGACAATGGAATGTTCACATCTTCTTCAAAGCATAAATAGGCAACTTTGCATAACAGAGACGATACCAAGCATTGCCTCTTCCCATTTCCTTGCTTGAACATAATGTCTAAAGCTGATGTAAGTCATTCTCCTTCTAAAAAACTCTCTAGAAACTGTTGTTCTGTGAGGGAGGGGTAGTATAGAGATATCTATTAATAATAATTCTCCACACCCTTACCAAACTAGTTCCCAAGATTCTTCAGAGGAAGACATGACAGTTAAGCTGGTGTAAAATCAATTTAATTTGTGGTGTGGATGTACCATGAATAGAGGTGGGTTTTTTTTTATGATAACAAACACATAACACTGCTGTCTGGACTTCTCTTTTTTGTCACACACAGACACACACAATCTGCAAAAAACTACAACTGAAAAAACCACTTCCATTAGTTTCATTGAAAGAAATTACAGGGAATTTAGAGGCTTTGTTAGCTCACATGGTAAACTTCCTTTGCATAGTAGTCATTATAGGTAGTCAGTATATGACATTATAGTCATAGTAGTCATTATAGAAAGATTTTTGTAACATCTGCAATTTTATTTATTATGTTCCAGGGGGAAGTCCAGGACAGTTACATTTGATCAGTTCAAGGAAGCACTTCAGGAACTCTCCAAGAAGCGGTTTAAAGATAAGAGCAATGAGGAAGCAGTTCAAGAAATGTACAAACTAATTGAAGGGAAATCTCCAATCATATCTGGAGTTACGGTATGATAGCCTGATATAAATCTTGCCCCCCTTCCTCCAGGCTTTCTTAGAGTTATATTTTTCCAATTCTCTCCCATGGCATTTTCCTGACATTTTCCATGTTCAACAACCCATTTTAATAACATTTTTGTTGCTGTTGCTCAACCCATTTTAATAACATTTTTGAGAGACCAGCTTTTACTAAGCAAGACTGTTCCATTACAGAGAGAGCTTGCTGGCAAACCTCTCATATTCAGCCATGCAAGCTCCTTGGGTTCTTGTTCCTAGTGCATCTATTTCTAGTGCTTAAATATTAAGAAACACACATTTGTCATATAAGCAAAAGCAGACTTTTCTGAATGGATTAATTCTCATTAAGGATTTGCGTTTTTCTGGTTTGTTCTGGTTTTCATGGTTTGTTATATTGCATCTAAGCTAGAATTCTGCAGCACACTCTTTGCATTTTGTTCCCACTTTGGAATCTCCTATTGTAGCAGACTGCAGCCACCAGGTTATTGGTGAATTCAGAGTAATTGGAACACGTGGCACCTCTTTGGGGTTTATTGCTTTGGTTGCCAAGCTGCTTCTGGGCTCAGTTCGATTTAAAATTGAAAACTCTAACCCAATAGCTTTCAACTGGTGTGCCATGGCACATTTGTCTGCTACAAAAGGTCTACAGGCACACTGAAAAAAAACTTCCAGGCTCTATGGGTCTGTTTCTCAGGCAACAAATTTTCTGGCCCTCTTCCTGCACCAGCTCTAATGGTGCTAAGGAGCTCTAATCCACCAGCTCTGATCGTTCTAAGGAGGAAGAGGGACAGACAATTCATTATGACAGTACAGGCAGTTTCTCTAGAAACAGAGTTGCAGACACCAGGAGTGACATCACAAGACCATAGAGAAGACCATTCAGATCAGTGTGCCATGAGAAGTAAATATTAATATTAGTGGTATTATTAAAAAAGCTCATCAGCGATTGTATTTCCTACGTCAACTTCGGAAATTCAATTTGCCTCGAGAGCTGCTTGTTCAGTTTTACAGAGGCATTATTGAATCTGTCCTCTGTACTTCCATAACCGTTTGGTTTGGCTCGGCAACCAAACTGGATAAGCAAAGGCTCCAGAGGACTGTTAGAACTGCTGAAAAAATAATCAGAACTGATCTGCCTTCAATAGAAGATCTGTATACTGCTCGGGTTAAAAAGCGAGCAGAAAAGATCGCTGCAGATCCGTTGCACCCTGGCCATAATTTGTTCAATCTTCTCCCCTCTGGTCGTCGATATAAGCCTCTGTATACTAAAACATCGAGGCACAAAAATAGTTTTTTTCCTTGTGCCATTAAATTGCTGAATTTGTAATTATGTTGATGCGACTAGGAGTTTGAGGCAATGGTTTATTCTGAATATGCCCTTATTTGTTCTGTGTATTCTTTGTTTACCATGTATGTGTAGTATTGTATGTATGTAGCCGGTGGCCGTATCAAATTCCAGGTATAGTTTATATACTTGGCCAATAATAATAATAATAATAATAATAATAATAAATAATAATAAATAATAATAAATAATAAACCATTGAAAATGTCTACCCTAAAGCATCTGGGACCAGGTAACCAGATTACCTTAACCTTCTCCCTTGTGAAACCTCCCCAGCTCTTGAGATCAGCCCTGGAGGTCTGCAGAGATGAGCAGAGATTCAGCTGGTGACACTAGAGACCAGGTCCCAGCGGTGGCACTTTCACTGTGGCAGGCCTTTCCGAGGGAGATCTGTTGAACCTCTTCATTGGCAGCTTTCAGACATTTCCCGAAAGCTTTTGTCTGTGCGTGATTCTGTTTTAGGTTTAAGTACATTATTTTATCTCTGTTTTTATTTTATTTTTTAATATAAATGTGTTTTGTTGTTTTGCTATATTGTGGTATTTATTTTGTGGTTTTTAATGAAAAGCGATGTATCAGTAACTTAAATAGTGAGCTCACAGCACGCTCGCATGCGTGCCCTCTCAAAAGTAAGTCCCACTGCGCTCAGCGAGGCCTGCTGTCAGGAAGTGGGCCTAGGATTGCAGACCCTGTGTTAATAAAGACGAAGCTAAGTGAAAAGCTTCCACAACATGACTAAACTGCTGCCGCCTCTAAATAAAATTGGTTTTATTGTCTTTGTTTTATTCAACCGATAGTTTGAAATAGAGCCAGAATTAGAGATGGAGCAGCAAGTTGTTGCAGCTGAAGACATTTCAACTTGGTGTTTGCTGATTATAAGAATTGGGGGGGGGGGAGAGAAAAGCCATCAATATTACTGTAAACAGTCTTTTTTCGTACTTCTTTTCCATACTGGATACAGGCAGTGTTATCCAGAAATAATGCAAAAACCTGGAACACTTGTTTGTCAGAGGCAACAGTGGGGGGAGTGTACAGTACACAACCCAAGGAAAAATGTCTTATAACTTAATGGAACGTTCACCCCAGTAAAGGTGGTCAGGAAATCTTGTTATTAAGGCTCAACTAGCACTTTCAGTGTGCAGAAAGTACTTTGCAGGCCACGTCTTTCTTTTTACCCATCACAGCCCAGTTTGGTAGGTGGTTCTGTAGGTCCAGACTCTCAATCCATGGTTTAATTAACTGCAGGTTTCAAACTCGCAGTGGAGTATTGGACCTGGGACCCTGGTGTTCTCAGGTCACATCCGAGAGGTTTTGTGAGGCCCACAGAGATTGCCCACGGACTCTGCAGGCTCAGAAATGCCCCTGGGCTTGGCAGGAGAACATCACATTTGTAGGTAATATTGGATCTACCCACAATGTCATTATCCGCAAGCTTCAGTATCTGCAGGGCTGATGGGCTGCAGTATCTGTGTGGGAACAAATCCTCCACAGATACAAAGGTCCAACTGTATTCTATCTGTATGCATGGAAAACTGTCAGGGCTTGTAGGCCAAAAGCAGACAGATTGAACTGAGTGAACCATCTGCAGTGTGGGGCAAGGAGACTAGTTACCCATACAGCAGCTCAGATATGGTAGTGACAAAGAGACCATGCTGAGAATCGCCAGCTGGTTAATAGGGCAAGGAGAAACATGATTGGTTGCTTGTTTCATGTGACACTGCTGAGACAACAGGTTGCAGAATCTCTGTCTGGACCGCTGTATCAGCAGCATCAGGGGACAGCAGCTTAAGACTGAAATCTTATACACACTTTCCTGGGAGTAAGCTCCACTGAATACAGTGGGACTTACTTCTGAGTAGACTGAATAGGCTTGTACTGCAAGACTACTAGATACTTCCTACTAGATACTGTAGCGGAGTAGGCAGGAAACTGTCAGTCCTGAGTTCAAAATCCATTTCACCTTTCACTGAGAAAGTTTCCCAAGTTCATTCAGTGAGTCTGTAGCTGAGCAAAAGAGACACACTTTGCTTCTTGACTCACTATTGTTCACTACAGGCAGTGGTGTCATTCAAAAGGTTTAGGAACAGGAACTCACTTTTGATTGGCACTTGTCGGGAACCCGGAACCAGCCATGGAGCCCATTAGGATCCGAAACGCCCGTTCTGGTCCGTTCCCCCTGAATGACATCACTGACTACAGGTTATGTTTGTGCCTGTCACAGTCTTAAGTTAGCCAATTTTTACTTTGCTAAAGAGAAGGGCGGCAGCATATCTGGAAGCCCCGAAACCAGGGGTGTTGATGTTGCTATGTCACTTCTAGATTCTCTCAGAAGAGGAGGATGTGGCTGCGGGACAATCTCGCTGCCACTGCCACTTAGGGTGCAATCCAATGCCCTCTGTTTGGCCGATGCAACGTGCCTGCGTTGGCCCAACATGACTAGCGCCAACGCAGGGGGCGCCAACCAGCACTCCTATGTTGGCGCTAGAGCTCTTGGGCCGACGCTAGCTCTAGTGTTGGCTCAAGGGAGCTGGAACAAGGCTGCGCCAAGTCACCCTTGTGCTAGCCAAACTTGGCTGGCGCAAGGGAGGTTCTGGGAGGAGGGAGGGCAGGAGGGAGGGAGGAATTGGGTGGGGTGGGTGGGCTCGCAGGTAGGTGTGCCGGCTTGGGGGGGGAGGGGCTGGGATATGGCAAGTAGGCCGCATCCAAGGCTTTGTCCCTTGGCCGCTTGGTCATGCTGCGGGCCGTGTGGCTTCCTCGGCTTTGCGCCTGCTATTTAGCAGGAACTGAGGAACCTTATGGGAAGGCTGGAGCTATCCTGGGGCAAGGACATGAACGTGCCCTTGCCCCGGGGAGTCTCTTTGGTGTGCCTAAGGTGTGCTGGATACGGCACAGACCCGCCAGCCTCCCCATTCCAGCACAACTTAGGATTGTGCTCTTAGTATTTCAGTGACCACTGGACCAGGAAACCATGTACCACTAAGGGGCACCAAATGTGGATGTGGGAAAGGAGGAGGAAAGGGCAGCCCACCCTTTGACAGCTTTTGGATCTGGAAGCTGCTGAAACCGTAAGTGGCAACTGCAGCACAGGGAAGGGGGTGCGAGGAAGGTGGGAGCTGTAGGGCGATCACACACACCCTTCTTCCTCCTTCCTCACATTCCCCTTCCTTTTACCCCCACCCTGCCCCTCACTTGCTACACCACTGGAGAAATGGATCTAATTTAGGGTCTTTATAAATGAAGTCTGACAAGCTGGCTCAGTGGCTGGGCATGTATTGCCCTGATCTCAAATAATGGGGCTTATACCAGCTAGAATGAATGCCATTCTAGCATGATGTGCTAACAAGACTTCCCTTCTGGTAGGTGAGGTGGTGCAACTATCAGGTATTTTGTATATGAGGCATATTTTGTATATACGCCTAAAAGACAATCCTGTGGGTTTCTGTGACCAGCCACTCCCTGAAGGCCTGTTATGTGGTGTACACCACATAACCACTGAAACATACAGTTAAGAGCAACCGTCTGCTAGAGGCAAGCTAAGATTTAACTTTGGAAACGGCAAGAGATCAAATTCATGGCTTCCAGACATTGCCCCTGATGTGTACTGGTGACCTTTGCTGTTTCTTTCATGCTTTGGTTGATACATGCAAAGCACGAGGAACATTAATCAAGGGTTGAGCAGCTGGTACTTAAAATTTTCCACCCATCTCTATAAATTTCATGACACCCACAATGAGCGGTGGAAAACAAAGGAATGGAAACTCTTACACCGTAGGGATTGTTATCTCCAAGATCTTTTGAACGCATTTGATAGAGCCATGGATTTGCCTGGCTCAGATTCCTTCTTTCTTTTCAAGTTCATGCCTCTGAAGGTAGAATGTTCAATCATTCTGTCTCCCAGGGTGATTTGTACCCCAAGGTGGCCAGACACTTTGGCAATCACCAGCTTTGAAGAAGGGCAGGGTGATGTTCCTTCATGATATTCCTTCAATGAGTAGACTTCGGGAGGAGGGGTGATTGCTCAACTAGGAACAATTGGGAAGGAACCCCATCCACCTCTTCCATCTTGTTAAACATTGCCTACTGATGGCTTGGCACTGACAAAAAAAAAACACAGGGAGGTTGTCCTGGCACTGTTTAGGGAAGGAAGGGCTAGCCACCAACCTGATCTTGAAATCCTGCCACCATTTTAGACTGCTTTATGATCTTGCTTTCAGTGGGTAATGGGCAAACTAAACCCTAAAAGGAAGGTTTAAAATTATACATTCTTCATTAGACGTCCAAAACAAAATAGAAACATGCAAAATGTTAGACTTAAGCAGAATAACCTGGGACTTGGAACAAAAGAGTAGAACAGTATAAGCAGGGACTTGGTAAATGGATTACAAAAATAGTTGGTCTTCCTCAGAAAAGTTAAGTAACAGAAACTCCAACAGACCAAGTGAAGGAATTCAGAAAGGAAAGTGTGTGACCTATGTGCCCATCTGTATGTTTGGACCATACAGGGGCCTTGTAAACTTCATTTTATGATAAATGCCCCTGAGTTTGGCATTTATCAAACAAATTGTTTTTCATTTTACTCTTTTAAGTGTGTGTGTGTGTGTGTGCGTGCGTGTGTGCGCGCGCATGCAAGTGCAATGTGCATGCACAAAATGTCACAAACCTGCTGATAAGGGGCTTTTGTTCTTGGCCTCCATCATAATTTCTGTCTGAGAGTGAAATCCAGAACTGTTCTTGGGCTGGCACAAGTCTGTTGTGCCAGCCCAGGAGTGTTGTAAGCGTGCATGTTTCCGACGACTCAGGGGTCGGGCTGGGCCTGCACCACTCAGGTAAGGCTGGCTGAGGGAGGCTGATGCAGGGGGTTGCGGAGGGCAGCATGAAGGGGGTGGGTTGGAGTGGGAGAAAGCCAGGGGAAGGGCAGACCCATGGGTGGACTGACTCAGGAGCGGGTAGGTGGGACCGTCCTGGCCGACATAGGCTGGCTCCAGCCCCCAGCCCAGTTGGCCTTACACCAGGGCCCTCGGATCTGCATTAGCAATTTTGCTGGCACAGTTCCAAGTAGCCCTACTGGAGTGACTGCCACGTGACATGGGGTAAAGGGAATCAATTCCCCTTACTCTGAGTTGGGCAGTTTCCAGCCCCAACCCCACGCCGGATATGGGGCAGGCCAACTGGCTTCCCTGTTCCAGCATGGGTTAGGATTGGGCTGCAAATCACACACTATAATTTTCAATTGAAACCAAAAATGTGAATGGCTAGTGAAGGGTGTGTTAGAGCAGGATAGGAAAATGCTGTATCAATTGACTTGCAAAACATCCTCTGTGTTCTGTAAAAATAAAAACAAGAGCCAAACTTGCACTTTTTTGATAACATACAATGTGGCCCTTTGCCATCAGTCAAAGCAAAAACCTCCTAAATTTAGAAACGTCACTAGATAATGTTGCTTTGAATAAAATTCTGTGATGGGAAATGGAAAGGAGTTAGCTCACTTGTCAAATCATTCGAGCGCAACAGATTTGTCTGTAAAACATGTAACTGCCCCTGGTATTAAGTTTCAGATAGTCTGTGACATCACAGTAACAAGAAAAACATGCTGAAGATCCTGCAAGTGTTGATTGTGCTGAAAAGGCAACTTGCTTTAAAATTTTAAACTAAAAAACAGCTTGTCTCTAAGAAGTGAAAGCTGCAGTTGAAAATGCAACGAAACCTTGAGCTGTATTCATGGTTATTATCTCCCATGTGTGCATACATGGGAGTTTTGCATACACAACAGTTTTGAATGGCCTCCTTCAGAATGGCCTAAAGCGAAAAAAGTATAAGCTTGGTACTGAGGGTTTGCGTCACCCAGTGGGAGAGCTGATTGCATGACCCTCCTTATGGACCTTCTCCAAGGTGGCCTCTCCCACTCATCATCAGAGCCATTCAGGGCATAGACAGCAATGTGCAGGCAGTGCCTACAGGTTGCCACCTTCGCCTGGAGTGGCTCTGACAACAAGTGGGAGGAGCTGCTTACATAGCACAATGTAGCGCCTGCAGTATTTACTGTGCCCCCCCTCTGGCTACGCTAGTGCCCAGCTGCTCATGGTATTTGGATGTGGCCAGTCCTCCCTGTGAATTGAGTGTCTCCCATCTATGCTCTGTTCACCTGGTGATTCCTCCCATCTTCCCTGTTCTACGGCAGCCAACCCTTGGGCCAGTCCTGTTTGATTGCGTTCAACAAACAAGCGTATCAGAATAAAGGGCCTTGGTACTGTCATTTTAGAACTACTGTGTTGATTTATGTTTTTTGCAAAGCTATGTTTTTTGCAAAGCTAACGCTTTCCTCCTCCTTTCCCCTTTCTGTAAATAGAAAGCTATTTCATCTCCGACTGTCTCACGACTTACAGACACAACACGTTTCACCGGTTCCCACAAAGAGCGATTTGATCCAACTGGGAAAGGCAAAGGCAAAGCAGGACGCGAAGATCTGGTTGACACTTCTGGCTATGTGTCCGGGTATAAGCATGCTGGCACCTATGAAAAGAAAGTGCAAGGAAGCAAGTAAGCATGGAGAGTGGAAGCAAGAGGGTGAACCTGAGACAGTGACCTAGATGAGTCCCTCCTATTTCAGTTGCTGTGGATGCCTGAGACCGTGTCGGCGAGCTGCATTTGTGGGGATTGGAACCAATGTTGACATCTACAGAGACTCTTGCAGCGATGCACCACTTCGTTACATTCCTCATGCCTCTGGCAGTGAAAAGGAAACAGCAAAGCCTTTCAACTTGGAAGCAAGAAACTACATCCAAGGGCTCTCACACCACACCTCACCCGTACTGGTAGCAGGTTGCAAACATTCCTATTTGGTCTTGTGCTTTCAGCTGTCGCTGCAACCCTTTCTCCCCTCTAGAGCACATTGAGAAAGCTGCAGGGGTTGGTAGCTTTTTCAAGGCGCATTTGGTCACTAAATTTATTTATTGTTGAACAGTGTCTTTATTTGGAACAAAGACAAAATATCAGCCTTCTACTAAAGCGAGTTTCATAGCTCTTGTCATTTTTTTTAAAGGTGCTATTGTGGAAAAACAAATTACGCTACTACAGTTGTGAACAAGAAAAATTAAACTTCTTAATTTCTTACTCTTCTCTACTAGAGACTGAAGTCACAATTTATCACAGTTCCCAGAAAGAGAAGAGATATTATCTACCCGCGCCCCCCCCCCACAAAAAAACTCACAAAGATCCCTTTGTTTCTTGCAAACTATGTGCCAGTAAAGCTCTGGGTAACAGAATAGTGATAGACAGAATGGAGTTTGGATGTTACTGTGCTAGACGTGTTGAAAATGGCACTATTGGTTACAATTCCTAAATTTGCACTGCCTCAAACTGGATGTCAAAGAAGCATTTAAGGCTATATTGATGTATTGCTGCATCAGTGCCCTTAAGTTTTACAGTACGTTTTACAGTAAATGCCACAAATTGGACTCTTGGTGTCTCAAGATCTAAGGTGTATTGTCTTACGCATGAACATTCTGTCATCTGTGAAATATGAAGTTCAGTTCCTCACAAATTATCAAGCTGAAATATAGAAATGGCCACTTGGGTCACTTGCTTTAAAAAAACAACTTTGATTAATAATATTAATTAACTAAATAGCCTTCCAGTTGGAAAATACAGGAACCCAGTTCTTCGCCAATTACTGCATAGTGACTCAGTCATCATTTCCTGAGAGAGTCCCCACAGTTCCTGTTCTCCAAAGAAATAGCTGTCCCTTCGGAGCAAGGATTATCTGCAGAATAGAAGGAAGACTCCCTTTCTCCAGAACCGAGACTCTGGCTCAAGGAAACTGTGGAGGCTACCCATAGTCACATTATAGTGATGGAGACCAAAGGTAGAGAAGATGAAATACAGATTCATTGTTTTTGTAACCATCTATCATGTTTCCGTGAATTAAAGTCGAAGCAGAATTGTTTCATGTAATGTGCGTAGGGGAAGCTAACTACATATATTGCCTTTAAAGAGACAGCATAGCTATGTACTGTCAGCGGTGTACCCAAGCCCATTCTCAGAGGTTTGCATCTGAAAGGCAGTGGGGAGGGACATTTTGACTCCTGCAGAGCCGAGGCATTTCTCCAAACACGGGGCTGTGCCTGGAGGTTTGCTGCAGCTCTGCAGAAGCTGAAAGGAGGTCTGGAAGCTGCCTCCCTGGTGGCAACCATCTTGGGTAGCCTCTGGTTGTCACCCCCACACATGGTACTTCAGGGTGGCACTTGCCCCTCCGCTAGGTACACCACGGTGTATGTATGCTGAGGAGTAATTGTGGCTTACTTTTCTTATTGAGGAAAAACCGTAGTATCCCCTGGTGCAATCCAGAAAAATAGTGTGATCTATAGAAGGATCTTTGCCAGCAGTTGAGTGCTCAGCCTTGTTTTTCAAGGAATGGAGCTTCAGTATTTCATGCATTCACCCTAGTACTACTTAGTAATTCAGAAAAACAGAGACTCACTAACTATTGCCATTTTTATTGCTGCCTCTTTGACAGGCCTAATATACACTAAAGAACAGGCTATACTGTTAATTTCAGCTGTTTCTTCAGGTAGGCTAAGACCATGATGTTGGTCCTTGTCAAGACACTGGCCCTGCCGTCAGTGGATCACCTGCCATTTGTTGCTGTGACCCCCCCCCCTTGTTAATGAAAGCATTTCTTAACCATTTTTAACCGTGGATCTTTCAGTCTGTATAAAGAGAGTGAATCCAAACGAATAATTCTGCCAGGAACAGTTTCTGAACTGTCAGAAGTGGGAAAGTCTGCAGAACTCTGGGCTTGTTTTTACAGGATTGTGGCTTTGGTGGTTAGGTTACCTCAAAGGGTTTTGAGCTCTGCCGGGACTGTTGGCATTGAAATATTTATGCTGTCAAAGCCTGCTTATCCACGTCATTGGAGCAATCCAGTTCCTGGAGCGGCAGGCATTACCCACCCACCCCGCTTGCTGCATGCCAGTGGCTCATACCACTGTGTTCTTTGATGGAATAATGGGATTCACTGTGCAGTTGAATCCATCCTCTCAGGAAATTGTGTATGGAGCTAAAGTGCACCTAGACTTCATGGGAATCTTATTGTATTCCTCTGAACAGAATCTTCAAACCAGCAACAATTCTAAACATGGCCCACTATTTAATACTGTGAATGGGGAATATCCCCTTATCATTTGGGTGTGGTGATAAGCACATCCAAAAGATAGTTGGAGCAGGCTTCATTTAGTGATCCAACAGTATTTGTTTCCAGCACGTATCTTCTGATGTCTAGAGAGTGTTGTTATTGGAGAACCTAGCTGCTATTTGCTGAAGTGAATTGTCCATAAACACTGTTTGCTTACTGGAGGGAGAAGTTTAATGTAGCGAGGGTGGTAGTTGTGTCACCAAGCCATATTCTGCCTGTACATTAGTTTTTCTGTCAACAGAACGTATCTGATACCCTCAAAGTTGATTTTCATCAGTGAAACAGTCTCTTTACTAGATGGTCTTGTAAAGTAATAATTACTTTTACTCCCTTTAAAACAAAATCCAGTTCACTTTGATTTCTTTCAAACTAGACATATTTAAAAGACAGAGGGACTGCCTAATAACTATAGAGATATACTTTTCAGATTCTTTCTGTGAAAATGACTTTGACGAGAAAGCACATGCTCTTCTGAATTTCCACCACCACCCCCATCCCCCAGCAATAATTCTTTCTCCTGAAACCACGTATCTTCCCTTTCCATAGAATTCAGTATTTTGTATAGTAAGATAGCTCCGTGTCTCTGAAGGAAGAGGCCCAAGAAGGAACAGGAAGAAGTAGGTGGGTCTGACTGTCACTTGTGAAAAGGGGATAGAGCCCTCGTCGTCTTCCTGCAGTCAATTCATCCAAGTACATGGACCATTTTTCCTTCCATTACTCCCATCTCTGAATACTTTTTGTCAATAACTTCTGCCCCTCCTTAAGTGTTCCTTCAAGCGCAAAATGTTTTGCAAATGTGCAGCTGTGCCTGCCTTTGTCATCTCTCTTTTCTGTTACAGCTTATGGCACTCCTTAAGAGTAAGGGGACGAAATGTGAAACAGTTCTTCAAATGTGAATCTGATAGAGATCAGTATCTGTAGATTTTCTAAAAAGTTATTTTACAATGGCAATATGTTTACAACTTTCTTGCTGATTGAATAAATCACTGTAAGCGGACAATGGTCTTTCCTGTAATATAACTCTCTTCAGGGTATTTGCATTTTTTTTTACAAGAAAGCATGGTTTGTATGGTATCTTCATGGCATACCATGCACCCAGGAACTACTGGCCCAGCAAACACTCCATGTGCCCAGAATGTAACACATTCCCCAGCATAAACGACAAGTGGGCAGTTCTGTGAACAGAGCCTCATACGTGTGTTGGCGTCCTGCTGAACTTCAGATTGTGGCTTGTTGGTATCTTTTTAATTGACAGCACCCAGTTTCTGGAGCTTAGACCACCTTGCCCTCTCCCTACATTCCACTAGGCGCTAGTATGTACTGGGAATGAGGAGCTAAACACCTGATTGTCCTTTCAGAGCATTTATCTGAGCTAAATTAGATTTTTCTAAAACAAGTCTAGAATATAATGTTCAGTTTAAAGTGCGAATGGGCTTTATCTCGCCTGCCAAACAATGGTATAGCTACATCCATGAATACCAGCAAAGAGCAGCAGGGATGATTTAAGGGCAAAAACCTTGGCTATGAGCCTTCCATTGCCCAACCCAAGCTTAAGGACAGACATCTGAAGGTGCCTTATACCGAGTCAGATCAGCGCAGTATTGTCTACCATGATTGGCCGCAGTGCTCAGTGCTCTCAGGCTGCCACGTGGCTTCCATACCTGGCCACCAAGACCACCAAGAGTCTTGTAACTAAAGATGCTGAAAATTGAACCTACCCTGCTAGGTGGTCACAGAGACACTTTTAAAAAGGCAGCTTTTTTGTTGTTGTTGAAGCAGGGAAGACGAGTCTCCCTGTTTTTCCAGGCATAGCTCCCTTCGCAATGGCTGGTGTCTTCCTTGTGTCTCTTGTAGAAGATGGTGTGCCCCTTTGGGACGAGGAACTATTTTTTAATTTATTTTGCTTAGTTAACAACTCTTTGAGCTTTTTTGTTGAAAAGCAGTATATAAATGTTCAAAATAAATAAACCAGAGACCTTCCATGGGCAGAGTCCATGCTCTGCCACTCACCAATCTTTTCTCACACGACTAATGCTTTTGAACATTGCTTTCCTTTTATTTATTTTATATATATCCCCACAGATAAGAGCATTTTATACTGTCTAAAAAACCCTGACACACCTTACAACAGAAAATTTTTTACGTTTCTGTTTATTTTGCAGAGTAATGCTATCGAATCCATTTCTCACACTTTGTGCCTAAGTGTGTATCTTGTGTCTTGTTTCAAAACTACCTATGCCTTAGAGATGATGCACGTGCAGCTAAAAGATATTTTTGTGTCTCTCATATTTGTAACCACGTTTCAGCATGTTCTGCCTGCATTGACCCAGAAGCAACTGACTTGAACTTCACGAGGAGGAGGAAAACATGTCGGGGAGCATTACGGTCATGCGTGCTTACCAGGCTCAGGTGGCCCTTGCATTTGTGCAAAATGGTCACTCCTTTTTGTGCATTTGTCTTGGACAAGGATTAGTTTGTAAATGTGCATGCAAGATATGCAACGAGTGTGACCACCCCCTTCCACAGGTGCTAATCTAGATTACCTATAACAAGACCATTGATGCATCAAAATGGCTTCCATGGATTTTAACTGTTCTTTCATTACGGTTTGGTTTAGGGATGGCAGCACTATTTGCCAGCACTGACTGAGGGTCCGTGTCTGCACAGGCAACAACTGTCCAGGTCAACCTTGAACCCACAGTAGCAGTGGCGGCAGCAGTGCCCATTGGGCCCTGGGGCCCCAGGACTGGACCTCTGACAATCTGGCACTGGTTCTCAAGACCTGGACTGCTGTCTCAGTCCCTATTTTCTACGTATGGCCGCTTAGGAGATGGAGCTGGAGCGAGAGAAGGAGGAGTGGGAGCCTGGGCAGTGGAGGACTTGGCACTCCTGGTGCGCCAAGGCAAATGACTCATGAAGGGTGGGGGGAGGTAAGTAAGCAGGAATTCAGCTGATGTTTGGGGCTGGTATCCACAGACACCCAAGATGAATTCTGCTTGCCTGCCTTCCCACTGCAGTCTGTCTACTGAAAAGCATGCAATGTGGGCCTGGGAAGGGGGTGCTGTAGCTGGTGGGCGGAAATTGGAGACTCCCCAACCCCTCACATGCACAGAAGTGCCTAAACCTCTCTCAACTATTTCTATGCCCCTTCTTGCCAGCTGGGTAGCAAACTACTGTATTTATATTTGTCAGTGAGTCTGTTCCTGGGTCTGTGCCAGCATTTACCCAAACATTTGACTCTCCTGCTTACTAAAGCATGCAACCCTAATGGCTGTTCAGCTGGGGTGTCTCTAGTTTGGTAAGGTATACAAATATCCCAAGTGGTGTTATCACTTTGAAGATTACTGTACACTCATAATATGCAAAACCTGTGTCCTTATTTCTGCAGATAACGTTTATTTCCCGCATGCTGACCTTTAAACAACCAATCACAAAAACCAATATAGGTGTGCGTGTTTGCACTTCAGGTCTAAACTGGTGTGGTGGATTGCGAGCTTAAACATGGCTTAATTGTGCATCATGCTCCCCAATTAAAGCATAGGCATTTTCTAAGCAGGATAATATCAAGCTAAATGTCTGGCTAAAGCTATCAATTTCCTAGTGAATCTGAGATGGCAACCTGGGGAAAGTTAACGAGGAGTTCTGTTTCCAAGAAGGCCAATCCACTTGCCATGTTGAGAGTAAGAACAATCACTATCTGGTGGACTATGGGCAGACTGAGGACATCTCTGCAGGGATGGAGAGCAGAATCTTCGGTCCCAGGAGGCTTACCCTCCCTCATGGGGCATTTTCCACTGAAATAGGTGGCAGCTCCATCTGTGCCCTGATTTTTCTCTGGAAGATTCTTCAGGCAGTTGATATTATGACTCCTAGATGTCCTCTCCCAACTTGCCAAATGCATTCTGCTCCATAGCATACAGGTGAGCGCTAGCTAAGTAACTGGATTGCCAGGCAGCTGGCGTGCAAACAGACGACGCTTAGCACATTTGTCCAAACACAGATTAGAGCCCATGTTTAGATCTATGTGTGTCAGAAAAAAAGCCCCTGTTTTTCTGCTTCTGTTCTGTGTCCATGATGCCATGCTGCTGACACTTTTTGAAGCTTTCAGGTGAACCTTGGGGGGGAACAGCTTGAACCTTGATGGCCCACTGATGTGCTTAATCCACATCATGGATCAGGCACTGGTGTGCTTAACCTTGATGTGCTTAATCCAGGATGCTTTACATTTTGCAGAAACACGTGCTGGCATCTATTCTGACTAGGGCACCATTGTGACAATAGAGGCCAAACCGAATGTACCATCTGGTCCAATTATTTTGAATATGTTTCAGATTGTTCTGTCTGAGGATATGAACAAGCTACTTAGAAGTCTGAGACCAGCACATGCTGTTTGCATCTTATAGAGGGCTTAATCCTAGCCAAACTTCCAATGCCCACAAATGTTCTCTTACCTTGAGGAGGCTTCTGTGACTGTTCCCCACCACAGGATGCAGCGCACTCTCCATTGGCATGGCTGCATCAGCGCCGGAAAGTTGGATAGGACTGGGTCCTCAATTGGCTAGATGTGGCTGCCTGGATCTCAACTGTGCTTAATGCCTCTCTGGAATGGGATAGACACAGAACGAATGCAGTGGCAACACCACGTACGAAAAGAGATCAGCCACCCAGAATAATGGTTGGTCCTTTTTCCTGTCAGCCTTTTTTGGTCAAGGTGTTAGAGCAAGGCTTGGCATTTCAGATCCAGGATGTTTTCATGGAATTGATTATTAAGACCCCTTCCAATCTGAATTCAGGCTTGGTTTTGGATGGAAACCACCTTGGTCACCCTGATGTAATGGCAGGTGGAGTGTTAGTCTCCTGGACTTCTCAGCAACTTTCAGTACCATGATCCATAGTATCTTTCAGAGTCATCTTGCCAGATTTACAGGTACTGTATTACAGTAGCTCTGGCCCTACCTGGAGGGTCATAGTGAGAAGGTGGTGCTGGTGCTGGCTACTGCTCTTCCTCACAGCCAATGCCCGTGGGGTGAATCAGGGCTCTGTTTTGTCCCCTGTGCTAGTTTGCCATCTAAGGGCACAATCCTAAGCTGCCGTTGCACCGGTGCAGCGCTCTTGCACCGGACCAGCACTGTTGCAAACATCCCATAAGGTGTGTCTGTGCCATGGATTTGGCCACTGGGCCGGCACAGGCAGCAGCACCCACTTATGGGCACCGTGACACCCGTCAACTGCACAGGTGGCAGCACCGGCTTAGCTCTGCTAGTGCAGGCCAATGCCAAGGGTGTGCCAGAGGCATTTCAGAGCAGAGGGAGGGTGGCTCCGGGGGTGGAGACGGGACATGGCTGTTGGGCCGTATCCGAGCCCCCATCCTTCGGCTGGGCAGCCCTGATTTGGCTGCGTGGATTTGCACCTGCTATTTTACTGGCGCAGATCCAAGCAGCCCCATATGGGGCTGCAGCTGCCCATATCCCCTTGGGCATGTGGGGGAAATATTCCCTTGCCCCATGGTGAGCTGCAGCTGCCTCCCAGCCTGCGTTAGGATGCAGCGCAGGTAAGCCAGTCTGCCCGCCTGCTCCAGCACAGGTTAGGATTGCACCCTTAGGTTTCCATGTCACCAATACGCAGATGACACTCTTTCCCTGCCTCTCATTTTCATCAGTTTATTTTAGGGAGGAGGTAAAAAGGCCAAACAGGTGTTCTGGTCTGAATGAGAGTGAAAAGGTGAAACTTGATCTGTTCAAGACCGAATTGGGAAATTCCCCAATCCAGGGAGCTGTTTGCTTCCTGGTCTAGAAGGGATTGCGCTCCCCCTAAAGGTCCGTAGTCTAGGAGTACTTCTGGAGACCCAAATGATGTTGGTTGCCTAGGAGTGCTGCTTGACTAGTACCCCAGCTGCCCCCCTGCTTTGAGTAGGCAGATTTGACCAGGTTGTGTCCTGGCCCTCATGCTGTCCTGGGCCAGGAAGCAACTGCTGCCGCCACCCCCTCACCTAAGATGTTCCGGAGTCTTGCACGACACTCGCTGGCCACTCAGAGTGTTCTAACACTTTCAGAAAGCTTTTAAGCAGTACATCTGGTTTTGCAACAAAAACCTGAAGTATTGATTAATGCCCTCTGGAGGCTTCAGCTTTGGAATTATGCATGGGAGAGACAGAGTTGATAGAAGGATGTTCTTTTCCCTCTCTCACAGTTCCAGAACCGGGGGACATCCACTGAAACTGAGTGTTGGGAGAGTTAAAACAGATAAAAGGAAATACTTTTTTACTCAGCAGGTAATTAAGCTATGAAACTCCTTGCCTCAGGAGGTGGTGATGGCATCTGGCCTAAGTGCCTTTAAAAGGGGATTGGTCAGAGTTCTGGAGGAAAAGTCCATCGTAGACTACAGGCCACGATGGGTGGTGCAACCTCCTTACGTTAGTTGTTGGCTACTTCAGAATGCCAGGTGCAAGGGAGTGGCAATGGGATGCAAACATCTTCTTGTCTCGTGTGCTTTCTGAGGCACCTGGTGGGCCACTGTGAGATACAGGAAGCTGAACTAGATGGGCCCTTAGTCTGATCCAGCAGGGCTCTTCTCATATTCTTATGAATTCTCTCCTGGGGAATATTTGTCTGCCTCTTTTGAATGTTGCTTTTGAACAGGTTATCAACCTTTTTTTTTTTAAATTCCATATATAATTGCATTAATTTATTTTAATCATTGTTGAGGCTTTGCAAGATTTTTAACCTGACTGGTGGGGAATAAATATTTTAAAGAAGAAATCAACCTGGAATGCAACAGAGAGGCAGACTGTTTCACCATGCATCTGGAATGAAGTAAATCTGGGTTAAGCTGGTGAAATAATCCCTCTTTCTGCATGGATTCAACCAGGCTTCTTAACACATCTGTCGCACATGAAAACAGGCTCACAGATCCTCCTTCTTTTCTCCTCCATCTTGACCATCTCTAGCCGACAGTAACACGGCCTCTATGCTTTTCAATATCTTAGGTGGCATATTTGCGTAATCTATTTGCTATGTAATAAAGTTTGAAGATTGCAAATGTACTGTTTCCTTATCCATGGCTAGCCTACTGTGGGAAGCTGGTTTTGGACTAGAAGCTGGGATTTGAACTTTCTTCCTCCTTGCTTCCAAAAGGTAATACACTCAGTTGTATCCTGGAATGCTGGAGAGTTGCAAAGGCAGTGAGTTTTTTCTGGCTATAGATAGTAAACAAAACCCACAGGCATCAATGTATATACATGACCAAGTTGCCATGTATTTCAGTGGTATTGGCTTGTTAGAATGATCAGTGTGCACAGGGGATTCTGGTATAAGCAGAAGGTTAAAAACCTATTGCTACTCTGTATGCAGGAGTTAGTTCACATAGCACATAATTAGGCTGCGGAATTTGGTGTCACAGGATGTGGTGATGCCTTTAAAAAGCAGCTGAACAAATTTGTGGAAAAATGTCAGTGGCTGCCATTCATGATGGCTATGCATTACTCCCAAATATAATGCCTCTGAATGCCAGTTGCAGGGCAAGGGTGGGCAGAGGAGAGGAATGCTTTTCTCTTCTGCTTGTGGGCTACTTTATGAAATGGGTATACTGTACTAAATTGGGCCTTTGGCTTGATCCAGCAGGGGTTTTCTCGGATTGGGAGTTGGTGGATCATGCCCCAAATCTCTAAAGTCTATTTACTGTGATGTGTCGGGGATATGAAAAGAAGTGTTTCTTGAGCCAGTCTTTGAATATAAGTAAGGAAGATTTTTAAAAGGTTTAAAACTGCTTTCATGACTCAGCTGCATTTGAAATAGTCAGGGAAAGTCAGAATTGACTAAGGGCGCAATCCAGAGCGCCCATTTGTGTCGACACAACATCGTTGCATCGATGCAAAACATGTAGCACCGACGCAAGGGTGGGGTGGGGTGGGGTGGGGTGGGCCGGCATGTGTGCCAGCCCAGGGAGCAGGGCGGGCTTAGGATTTGGCCACAAGGCCAACTCCTAAGCCTCATTTTGGGCCCCAATTTGGGCTGCGCAGTCTCCTCGGATCTGCGCCTGCTGTTTAGCAGGGGAGATGCCAGCCTCTCTTGATACTGCGCTGGGTACAGTGCAGGCCTGCAGGTCTGCCTGTTCCAGTGCAGTTACTCCGCCAAACCGCATTTAAAGTGAACCAACAGTGGCGGGGGTGTTCAGGGGCATATCTCACAATACTGCTGAATTAGCAGCTATTCTTCATTTTTTAAAATTATCCATTCAACAATGAATAATGTAAAAGCCCATTTGGGATGAATTTGTAGTTACAGTTCAACATGTATTCAGCTTTACAGTGGATGTTGGTGATGATTAGTGAAAATGCAAACCACAACGTGTGTGGCTCTGTTTCCCCCTGTAGTGATGTTTAATATTACGTTAGGCAGGTGAATGCTGCCATTTCATTGAGTATTGAGATAAAAGCATGTACACTTTACCTTTAATATCTGAAATTTTCGTTATTGTCGCCCAAGTGAAAAGCTGCACTGGGGAGCACGGTCTCATTCTTGTTTTCAACTGCAGGTATGCGGTAGAGCTCCTACTGGAGCATGTTGCTAGACTGTGCTTGAGAAGGAAATCCTGAGGTTCCTTGCTGAGATGCAAGTGACAGGCGGGTGACCTTCCTGTCCCCATCTGTCCCCTGCAGTGTACACCTCCCAGGGTGTGGTGTTCTAGGTCAGTGTTCTTCAACCTGGGGGAACCCAAAGGGGTTGCAAAGCTTCACGTCACTGGTAACTTTCCAAGTCTGTGCAAGGGAGGGCTTGGATCCAATCCAGTAATAGTACTGCCTGCACCCAGTTGATATCCTGCACAGCCTCTTCTTGCTGCCTTGCCCTGCAGCTCTTCTTAGGCTGCAACCTCACAGGGCTGTGAAGATGCAAGAGTAGGGGGAAATAAGGCCGGCGGGACAGGGGTGGGCAGTGATGGGGTCCGATCAAGTTTTGAGAGGATGGTCAGGGTCCCCAGTCCCTATGGTCCCCAGTCAGCTGACTATTTATTTATTAGGGTTGTGGCACGAAAAAGGTTGAAGGCCACCGTTCTAGCTTATACGCAGTTCATATTAAACTGTGCAACTAGACATCCAACTAGAACGTGCCATGACGGCAGGGAAATCCATGTGGAAAGAGCCCCAAGAGGCAGGAAGTTTGAAGGTTGGGCCTGCGCTGTATGAAGTAGAGATTGTCCTCAATGAAATTTACATGTTTCTCACAGATTTTAAGCACAACAGGAAAAGTATATATTTATACTGAAGACTATTTTTGACTAGTATTGTGATGACCGTCTATTTAATTGCTTCTTGAACAAAAACATAACATTTGGCACCCCCTTTTTTTTAACTTTCACAGTTACACATTAGCATTTGCCAAGACTGCCTGCTTTCAGCTTGCTTGCCTTTGGTTACTAGAGACGGACAGGCACACGCCCCAGTATCCACAGGGGTTCTGCTCCGGATGCCCCGTGGATCTGAAACCGTGGATCCTGAGGACACCCTTTTAAAGACAGGGGGACACCAGTGGCTTTGCTGCAGCAAGGATAAAAAAAGAGATTTGTTTAAAGTTCCCCTGTCTTTTTTGTATGTGTCCCGGTATCCATGGTATCTGTGGATAACTGAAAGCGTGGATACCGAATCAGTGGGTACTGGGGCATGCCTGTAATTGAATCATATGGTGACTAGTGGTGGGAAGAGGTAACTTGCTCTTGAAACACTGAAAAGTATAACAAAAACTGAAATGAATGGCACACATTTCTTCTTGTTTTGACATAATTTCATTAGTGTAATTAATAAAATAGTTTATTTCAGTAATGATATTATTTCATTAATTGAAAATCCAACAAACGGCCATTGCGTACTCTTGTACTCACCAACTTCGGAAGTAGTAATGTTTGGCTGCTCAGAGCACAATAGGCACAATTCTGGACACGTTAAGTCACAGCTCAAATTGAAATCCTATACGCATGCGACTTGGAACCACTGAGATGAAACAGGCGTAGATTGGGGCTGTATGTTCCATTGGAAGTTATGCCATTTAAGTTACTCTTACTCTGTCAGTGCAATCCTGTGCATGGCTGTTCTGAAGTTCCATTTATTTCAGTGGAACGTGCTCCCAGGTAATTGTGTATAGGAGTGCAAACGGTGTGGACCTTAGGGCCCAATCCGATACTCCTCAGCGCCAGTGGTAAGCTTGCACTGCTGGTGCTGGTGTCGTAAAAATGCCGTAAGGCATTGTACCACCAGTGCTAGCAATGCAGCGCTGATGCTGAGGAGCAGTGCCACAGGCGCAGTTAGCATAAAGTCTGTCTGCCCGCTGGTGGAGCCGGCTTTTCGGACCGGGGGAAGTCAGGGATGGGGGGAACTGGGGGTGCAGGCCAGAGGAAGGATTGGGCCCAGGAGGGGGTAGGTGGCAAAATCTGCCCCCTCCAGAGCCACAGAGCTCTACCTGGGCCTCCTTGGTTCTGGGCCTGCTAACCCGGGCGCACAGATCCAACAAGACCCATTAGGGCAGCCGGCGCTTTCCATGGGGTAAGGGAGCAAACCTTCCCTTACCCCAAGGAGACTGGCGGCTGCCCTGGCCCCACAAGATGCAGCAGCAGCTGTTTCAGGGTCCCTGGCTCCTCGTGGCAGCACTGGGGCTTAGAGTTAGGCTGTTAAGCACTTGCCACTAACTTTTGATTGTGCCTATTGCATTCACTTAATTTACAATATTGTAGAAACCAATCTTACTCTAGAAAGCTAATGCTCTGGTTCCCAAATTACTGGCTGAGAATGTTCTTATCTGCATAACTACAAAAGGAACCAATATTACATTGAACTGAATGGCCAAAGAAGAGAGGACTAACAATGGCTTAAGTTCTTGCCAAAAGGGAGCCAGGCATCTGGGCACTGCAAAGGATACCAGCCAGCCAATACTCTGGTTAAAGGGAAGCCCAGCTAAGTTCAAGGGGTGGCTCATGTGTTTCTGGGTCTATTCTGATCCCTTTTTTAAAAAAATAAATAAGTTTTTAACTACTGGTATTAAATCTTTATTCAAATTTTAAAAAAGAAACTTGAAAGAGGATTCTGTAGTACTAGTTTGTACTAGGTGGTTTCTTCAGGAAAATGAAACAAATCTATATATGTGTGTGTATATATATGCAATATATTTTTACACAGTTTATTAATGCTAGAACAAATTTATTGAATATGTTATCACTCTCAGTGTGAATGTTAGTGGCAGTGTTCAGAATGGCGAAATATTCTGCAAGTTGTTTCGCTAATTTCTGAAACACACATTAACCACACTGCAAACTGCTTTTGTTGATTAAAATCATCATCTAGAAATGTCAAGTTCAGCAGTTGTTCTAGTAAGTCCCATAACACTTGGCTTGAAAATGGTGTAGTAGTTGGTTTTTGTACAATGTCTACCATTGTTCATTAGACTCAAGCTTTGTCATGTATATTATTGCTGTTGACTGTACAGAATTGTATCTTCAGTTGGAAAAGTGATCAATAAATGTGTTAATATAGCTGCCTTGTTCTCCTGTGATGAATAAGAGCATGTATACATGTATATTTGTAAAGGCAGATTAACGGTCACCTAGCTGTCAGTTTAGGGTAGCACTGGCCATGTTTTTAGTAGATGTTCTTCTTCTTTGGGTCATATGCAGGGCTTAAGAAAGCCCACCTTCTGTTGCAACTTCGAGTAGCGGGGTTAAAAGGGGGGAGTTCTTGGCTTTATGCATGTTCTCCCATAACAAAAGTATGTGAGAGGGCAGGCTACTGCGAACTATGCTTCCAGAAAATGGTTAACCTATGGAAGGATTTATAGTTTAAACTTGGGGTGTTTCTGTTGAGAGCCCTCTGTTTCTTGGATTCAACAAAACCTACGTTTTTATTTATAAACTTCTGAGCTCCTACAGCTCCTATGTATTTTCAACCAGAATTAGAATGGCACTTGACAGTTGGTAACAGTTGCTAGTAGTTGTGGATCAAGGTGCAGTTGTAGAAGCAGGTCTGAATTAGTAAAATACACATCAGAATTCTATGGTCAAGATTTCTATTTGATGTGGGCATCAGAACACATTGGCATCAATTGAAAAATGTAACACTTTTTTTTAAGCATGCAGACTTTTTCTTGGCATTAATCACACGTTTAGTGTGTGGTTAAATTTTCTGGCTTTCTATCTATTTCATTTGCCAAAAGCTTGCCTTATGTGGGCCTTGCTCGATTCTGAAGGATGCTTGAAATACAAAATGAAGTATTGCTAGTGCTCCAAACTAGCAAGGGAGACTTATGCACAGAGACGAGCCTCTACAGCCTCTGTTCCTCTTGCCAGTACTGGAACCAGGCTTCCAAAGGCAATCCCTGTTCATGCTTCTGTGTCGAGCTTGCATCATTATACAGCAACAGAGTACAGGAGCTGCTGGGAAAGGCTTTGGGGGCCCAGGTCTTTCTCAAGCCCAAACCTATGGAATCGCCATCCTCCTCCCTCGCCCAGATTTTACACTTCATGGGAAGGAGAGCTGGGAATTATGGTGTCCTTGCAGAGAATGAGCATGATTCTTTCCTAGTGCTCAAAATAGCTCTCAAGGAAACCTGGTTGCAAGGATGGTATATACGGAGGCCTTTCTATAATCCTAGATAGTTAAAGAAAGAGTAAGGTATAAATCTAGAAATTTTTCCAGACCATGTAACTGTAATGACATTTTACTGTCTTTTTTAAAAGGACTCTTTCTATATAATCGTGTTACCACCATTTCAAACAGTATACAGTTTATGACAAGGACTTCAATATTTCTGTGTACTTTGGGCCTTACAATAAACTCTGTCTAAAGAGGAGGCCCTGGAGTGCCTGGTGTTTGCTTGCATCTGTCCTGAGAGAACGGATGTCAAGTAAATCATCTGAAAGCTGATTTAGCAAACTAGCTCCTTTGCTAGATCCCATTCATCTTCTGATCTCATCCACGGTGTATTTTTAGTCAGCTTAACATACCTTGGAATTGTGTGAGTTAGTGTAGCCAACTGTTGCAGATGTCTTTCTAGTGCCTGACGAAGTGTGCTTGCCCTACTTTCCCCATAATGCTGGGAAGAAAGGTTGCCTTCCCCCACTTTCTGTTCAGCTCAGCTTCCTGTTATGTTACATACACTAAAAACAGAATACTACTCAAGGCTGATGCTCAGGTCTTTGTAGCAGCTAGAAGAGACGTACAGCAGAATAAGCAGGGATGCTTCTAGAAGGATTGCCAACAAAGTTCTTTTTCTTGCAACTTTGGACATAGTACCTGCTCTGCTTATATGTACATTATCACAGGCATCCTGGGGAGGAACAGCATCCTGCAGATTTTGGTAGTGCAGCTTGAAACTGATCCTACAGTATAGGGAATCCCTACAATCAGGTTGCTTCTATGTGTCCCATGATGAGCTGGTGTAGTAATCCAGTGGTTCAGAGATGGCCAGCCCAATCCTTACAGAAGTCCTGCTGCTAGTGCAGCCTCCACTGCATCCAGCATGGAATCAGAGGCTGCTGGAGGCAGGGGTATCCAATCCTTACCCTGGGTAAAGCCCCAAAAGCCTCTATGGCAGTAGCCTCCAAACCTGCGGGCCAGATCCGGTGACTGCTATTTCTGTCCACACCAGCAATATCGCTGGTGCAAATTGAAGGCACTTAGTATTGGGGGAAAAGGCTTGAGGGGCGAGGGAAGGATAGAGCAGAGGCCTCTGCCATTCCCCACCCTTCCTCCACCCTCCTGCACCGGCAGTAGTGAGCAGGCTGCTGTCAGAATAGCTCACATGACAGCAGCCAGGGCATTGCATTGATAGAGCTCAAGGTGAGGCTACCACAGGACTGGGCCTTTAGTGGAAAAAGGGCTTCATTTTTAAAATCATAACAGAATATAAATTTCAAAGCATTGTGTTTGTTTCCGGTAAACAAGACAGCCCAAGTCTTATTGAACATAATGGGATTACTTTTGAGTAAAACAAACAATCATTTTCAAACACCTCTATTAGCTCAGTATAGCAAATCTCATCCCAAACACAAGAGGAATAAAATATCTGCTTAAAAAATTACTGGAATATATTTAGTGAGGCTTTTATGTTATTCAGTTACATTTCTCAAGGAAGAAAGGCATGTCATACTGCCATGCCTGATTTTTACATACATAAAATGCACACCAGTGGTTTGTGCTCAATTACAATTGAGAGGGCAATGTGTTGTTCTAGGTATAGACACATTACACAAAAGCTTAACCACAATCAAAGATCATTGGGGATCAATGCAATGACTACTGTAGGCACATAGGGTTCAGTGGGACTTGCATCACTGGGTACCAATTGATCTTATCTGATATTATCTGTCATACCGTCCGTGACCATATGCAAAGATTTCATTGCAATGGACATGTTTACATTTTCCAATATTACATTCAAAATATTTTTATTCTCTGTTCAAATAAGAACTTAGTCGTTTTGAAATCTAAAAAATCAAACAAAACAAAATATCACAGCACAAACTCAAACACACAGAGACCATGCTGTGGAAGTTTGCACTATCAGAATAGTCAAAGGAATTGAATCTTGATGATTAAATTGTTCTCAATTATCTTGATTCCTCAGCTAGTACTAACAAAGATGTGGTCAACCTAATAGTGAAACACAGTTTTCAAGAGTGCAACTATAGTGCAACTTGAAAATAGCAATTCCTATTCACAGGCACCAAAATTCTTCAACTATTGTTGCTTTTCATATGTTCAAGGACAAGTGAACAAGCAAAAAATAGTTTTGTCTGAAAAAGTGCTTAAAAATCTCTCATCCCTTTAAAGTCAGGCTTATTGTTAGATTTAACAGCACAAGTAATAATGCTCATAGTTTAAACCAGAGCCGCCCCAAACTATGGCCTGTGAAGCGGATCCAGTTTTTGGCGAAAGCCCTTCCCTCTATGAGCAGCACTTACTGTTCTGCCGCTTCTGTTTCCACCCAGTCTGGACATAGGGATGCTCTGGGCAGTTGCCTCTGCCTGGAAATCCTGGTGCAAAACCGGCTGGGTTGAAAGGCAATAAATGCGACTGCCCAGAGCGCACCTATGCCCCGATTGGGTGGAAACAGAAGCGGCCATGTAGCGGAATGGGAAGCATTGCTTGGCACAGGGAGGGGTTTTCTGTTGCATAGCAATCAGCAGTTTGGAAGCCGCTGGTTTAAATGTATCTACATGTCATAATTCAGAAGATATTTTGAAAATATAGAGCTACAGTTTTGTAATACTAACCTTGTCAGCAAACGCTACAGTCTGGAAATAGTTTTTAAGATGAGGCACAAATCACACTAGAAAAGATTGCCTTGTTCTGCCATAACTCAATTCTCTTTATAAATTACCATAATTCAGATTTCCACTAAATCATTCAATAGCTTAAAATATTCAATCATATTCGTAAACCGGGTGAGGGGAGAACATTAAAAAAAATTAAAAACACGCTACATCAGTCACAGTGTGAAACGTTGGCTTGTTCCTGGTGGTAAATAACCTACAGTACAGGGTGAATAACACCTTGGAGATACTGTTCAGTGCTTCCTTTCGCTATCACTATCTCCTGCTGTTGTTCAAGTCACTGAGCGGAAGTGTATTCATCGTTTTCCTCAACTGATCATAGTTCCAGTGAAGCTGCTCCACCTCCGCCTTCTGTCGGGCACGCGCTTCATCCAGTTCTTGTAAAAGACGCTGATTGGTCGAAACCAACGTTCTGCCAAGAAACCATTATGCAATGTTTTAAATCGCTTTTTTATTAGGACATGTTCAAGGCATGCATGAACCCTCCCACCCGGGTGGAGCACAGGTTTGCAAATGGAGGGTCCACCATATAATAAGGTCCATTGGAGCTTTACATTCTGCTATTGATGCTTACACCACATCCGCCAATTCAAGTAACTGATCAACAGGCAGATTGCTGAGACCTCCAAGTGGACAAGGGAAAGGGTTTGATTGAACTCCGCATGTGTGCAGCTACACTTGCACAGAGCATGGAGTGGCATGGAGAATAGAAGGTTGAGGCACACTTATAAAAGCATTTTTCAAATAGCTGAAGGGCTCTCACACGGAAGAGGGCAAAGATATGTCCTCTACTGCCCCAGAGAGTAGGAGAAGATCTAATGGGCTAAGGCTGCAGGAGGGGAGTTTTGGGCTGAATATCAGGAAAAAATTCTTAACAATAAAAGCAGTTTAGCAATGAAACCAATTACCGAGGGAAGTGGTAAGTTCTCCATTGCTCAGAAGTAGTGCTGCTGAAAGTGCAGCCGTTTGATAATTGGGCTCTCCTGCTCCATAAGGCCCCTGAGCTAAAAGCGGGCCAGTTTGACACACACACACACACCCCTACATCCTTTTCATTATAAGCCTGCATCAGTTTGTGAGATAAGTAGATTTGGGACCAAACAGGTTTGGGGCAACTGTGTATCCATTAAACACACTTGGCTCCTTTAAGCAGTTTTCTCCTTGCCCAACCATGTTTGGCATTGCCATGTGGTAAAAACTGTTTAAAAGCAACAGAGCACAATGAGATAAGGCAGGAGGAAGAGTTTCAATCTCTTCCTCAGTGTGTTCCTTTTGGAAAACAAGTAGACACCCCCCCCCAAACACACACACACACACACACACACACACACACACACAAACGTCAACTTTATAGTGCTTGGTTTACACATACATGGTTGCCGCTTAGAGCAGCACTTTTGAGAGTGCTCAAAACTCCTTCATACTTCCTTGTGCATCTTTTGTTTGGGTCATTTATTGTACACTGGATTGTGAGTGAGTTAATGTGTTCTTATCTATCTGTGTGTTTCAGCTTTTGGGAGAAATACTCAGCTTTTTCACCTTTTCAGCTTGTGTTTCAGCTTGTTAGAAGAAGGGATTTCTCCTATTTCCCCACTTCCCTCTGCTAGTTTATTACTATAAATTCACCTTGAGTATAACATCCTTGAGGATAAGAAGTTGATGCATGAGTGCATTTTGCATATATGTACCAGTAAGTCAGGGAAGTAGATTTATTTCTCCCTCTGCTGCATTGGATGACCACAAACAAAGAACTAGTGGCATGAGTGAGAAAAGGTATGATTTTGTCTCTCTTGGGGGAAGTAGAGAAGAATAGCTGGGACCAACATTTCTGGGAGGAAGAATGGGAAAGAAAGTGGTAGGAAATTCATTTTTGGAAGGAGACATTATTTTGCTGGGCTTGGAGTTCATACCCCCTCTCTGCCTTTGCTTCAGTTTGTAATCTTCAGCAGCCACGAGTTACCGAGCACAGCATCCTTGGCTTATGTTTGTCCCTAGCATCTACTACCAAGAAGTACTCTGCTGCCGAATATGGAGTTTCCACTTAGCTCTCACTAACAGAAGGGGGATTCCATGTGTAGAACTAGGGTGGAGGAGGTAGAAACCGCTTTGGATGCAAGGAGCTCAAGCAGGTGCTGGAAGTGACTTGGCAGGTTTAAATGGGACTTATCCCCATTTGTGGAGGCCCTAGATAACTCCAAATATTGAGAATGAATTCAAACTATTAAGTATTTGAAACACAAGAGCTCTTGAGATGTCAACTAGCTCAGAAATCACCTCTACCTGTGGCTTTCCTGCAACATCACTGAGAGGTCCTGCATTTTGTCAAAGTGCTGGAGACATTCTTTCAGATTAGCATTCTCCGTGGTTAACAACTTGTTATGATTTTGAAGCTCTAAAGAGAAAAACAACCAATGTAGTTAAGACTAAACAGGCAACTGCAACCACAGAAAGGGAGGAAAATTATACAGCATATGCAGGAAAAAGTGTTTCCTACTCTTCTTACTCCTGAACTTCTAAATAAATAAGCATAGCAGTTTTCAGGAAACAGAGAGGGACGACTGGTGTGTGTACATACCATATGTATGCATTCAAGACAAACAAACCGGGCAATGCTATTTTTGATTTGTGACATAGTGCCTACCAGTCGGTGAGACAACAACCTTTGCATCTGATTTCAAGAATCTGGATCTCATAAAAGCACAACACAAACCCCAACACTGTGGCTATATATTTTGCTTGAGAACTGATGAAGCATAGAGGCAGAGTGTCACCGATGAGGCTTCAAGAATTGCTCCAATTTACCACATGGCCTTGGACAAGCTTCTACTCTCTCAGCTTATGCCCTTCCGTCTACAATATGGCAATAAAATACTGGCTGACTTTATAGAGTAGTGGTAAGAATGGCTTCACACACAGTATCTCAGTGCTTTGATAATGTTAAAAGCACTAATTACAAGCATTAATTCAACAAAGAGCTATTGCCTTTAAAGTGCAAACACTTTGGGTTTTGCTTTTTTTCAAATTGCAAGGGATTAATGCAAATACTACTTTGGAATGTGTTATTTTTTATATACCCAATGTTTTACAAAGAAAGGTCTCTGCCCAAGGGACTCTCTACCTACAATTGACATTTCCCTTGATTTAAAATTTACCAGATATTGAAATGGCACGATGAATTTCAGATGATTTTCTTTGTTCCAATGCCAATTTGTTTAACAAAAATAAGAAAAAGATATAATACCAGGAAGATAATGGAGAAGAAAATCAGTTATAGCATTCTGAAATTCGATCCCATTTAAATAAATGCCTTCGAAAGATAACGGAATGCCTAGTAGCACTGATTCCGCAGGTACAACTGCTTGTAGCACCATTTGTAAGTACACCGCATTCAAAATTCTTCCCCCAAATTTTACGTCCTAGGAGCTCACATCCATTTCATATGCCCTATATCAGCGATTCCCAAACTCCTACAAGAGAGTTGGAAACTACCTAAGTGTTTGTTGGGGAGGGGTGTGATCCCTAGGCTACCAGGGGCAAAGAGGCTTGTTTTGACTTACCTCTGCCAGTGCCTGCTTCGGGGCGGGGGGGGGGGTACGGGGAGCTCCATGAACTCCTCCACAGGGCTCCCCAAGCCTCAGAATGACTGAAAATAGCAATCAGAACCCAGTTAGAGTTCCGCAATCAAAAACCAGAAGTGGGTTCCAATTGCTATTTGGCCAGCCCAATCCTATGCTGCCCTGGAGCACAAAGCAGTACCAAAATGGCTGGTGCTGTATTCTATGGAACTGGGCAGCTGCCAAGGCTTCCTCAGGATAAGGGAACATTTGTTCCCTTATCCTGTGTGAAGCCTTTGTGTCTTCCTGGATCTGCCCTACTTTTGTGCCGGCACAGAGCCAAGGTGGCCTGTGTAGGTCTCTACGGCTCAAGTAGGGCCATAGGATACGCAGCAGAGTCTGCTAATGTCTCCACCCCCACCCGGGCTTGGTTCTCCCTCTGCTGGCCTCAGTGCATGGGCAGCACTGGCGGTAAGGTGCCTTATGGTACTTTTTCAGCGGCTGGCGCAACCAACGAGTATACCACCAGCTCTAGAGCCCTTAGGATTAGGCTCTTAGTCATTCTGATGCTTGGGAGCCATGTGGAGGCATCCATGGGGCTCTCCACACACCCTGGAGGCTGGTGCTGGCAGAGGCACAAACAAACTCCTTTGTCCCTGACAGCCAGGCTATCCTGAGGATTGAACGGCTGTCATCGCTGTAGGACGTTCTCCTTTAGGGGGAATGCCCTGCTTCCAGTTCCCTTGGTGGGTTGGACCCATGAGTTTGGGAGCCACTGCCCGAAGTGTATTTTTTAAACACAACTCACAGCCCAATCCTATCCCCCACCATAAGCAGTGATGCAGCCACACCAAAACAGTCTGAGGAAGGTAAGTAAAAACATTTTGTGCTTGCCTCCTGGTAGGCTGCCCAATCACCAATGAGGTCTCCTAGGACAGTGGTTCCCAAAGTGGTGGGCTGCGTCCCAACACCCTGGGAAGCACTTGCTTCTGCCCCTTTAAGAGGCAGGCAGGAGGGAAGGCAGCAGCAGTGCTATCCCCAGGATGGCGCTGCTGCCTGGAGAGAAGGGGGCTTTTCTTCCTTAACTGCAGGTAATGCCAGCATCCAGGGGGTGCGGGGAGTCCCACAGAAGCATCCACGAGGCTCCCCAAGCCCCCCATTAGCTCAAAATAGTGATAGGAAATCACTTCTGGTTTTGCAATTGAAAACCGGAAGTGGTTTCCGGTTGATATTTTGAGCTAATGGGGGGCTTGGGGAGCCTCGTGGACGCTTCTGTGGGACTCCCCGCACCCCCCTGGATGCCGGCATTACTTGCAGTTAAGGAAGAAAAGCCCCCTCTCCAAGCAATAGCATGATCCTGGGGGGTCTTCCCGCTGCTGCAGCCCTGCCCCTGCAAAGACTGGTTCTCTCCTCCCACAGAGGACTTTGGGAATCACTGTCCTAGGACATATGCCACCCTAGAAAATGGGGAAGGGGAGATTGTAAAAGGAGGGATTAGATCTGGCACATGCCATGGCCGCCAGATCCACCTAGGCTTGTTCTTTCCCCATGCCCATCCAGAAATGCCCCCATTCCTCCCACTCTTCCACCCCTCACACCGCCCACCCACCCCCACTTCTGTCTTAGCTACCCTGACATACAGTGGCCTCAACGCCAGCCTGTGCAGACACCCATGATGGTGCTGGCAGCCTTGTTGCACTAGATAGTAGTGTTGGCAAGCACAATGATGTTGCACAATGCGCACCAGGATCCACCTGGATCCTGGCACTTCTGCTGGCTGGATGTGCAGACCATTGGTGGGGATAGAACTGGGCTGTCGAATGATAAAAATGTAATGATGCAAAAGTTCTATTGCATTTAAGAATGTAGGCTGTGGTTGAAAGAGCCACGGGGCATGCCCATAGTACTTCCACATGCATATCTTATGATCCACAGGGCTCGTTTTTAAATTCTATTGTTTTGTTTTAATTTTGTTTTACTATATTGTTTTAATATTGTTTTTTTAATGTTAAATCTTATATTTCTATGTAATGCCGCCTTGGGTGCCTTCGGGCATAAAGGCGGGATAAAAATCTAATAAATAAATAAATAAATAAATAAATAAATAAATAAATAAATAGAGTGTTCTATTGGTTTTCTTCTTGTATTGTACCAAACATTGCTCAGGAGCACCTCATACAGCTTTTGGTGAGAGTGAAAGGCTGTAGAGAGAAGTGGGGGGGGGGGAAGAGAGAGACCAAAAAGCCTCAGAGCACATCATAAGGCCATGTCTCTTCTTTGGACCCAGCCCTGGATTTTATTGCTTTTATTTTTCATATTGCTGCAACATTACAAAGGCGGTTGCAAGATTATTGCAACCTGTACACATTCAAGCATATACATATTTTGGTTTACTTACCAACAATCTGCAACTGTGCCAGATTAGCAGTCTGGTCATTTTTTTCCTCCTTAGAAATGCAGGCTTTCAATACTCCATTTTCTTCTAGTACCTGATCTAAACGCTGCTTCAATACATCCTTAAGAGATTGAGGGATGGGTGGTGGGTAGGAGGTAGACAGAGAAATGAAAGATGTACAGACATCATTTGATTAAAATGGTATTTCAAATCTTACTAATACTTTGTGGTCCGCTCCTATAAGCCACAGCAACAGATCACATAGATCAGGCATGCAAAGACCATCAACAGCAAAAGGAGATAGCCCATCCTCTTGCCTTGATACAGGCACAGGTCCATGATAGCATCTTTTCAGCACTGAACTCTATGGTGCCCTCAACATTGTTGGGTAGCAAGAGTACTTTTTTGAAGGAAGGTGGAAGAAAGGATAAGAAGACATAGCCAAATAGCAAGTGCACAGTACAGTACAACAATGTAAGGGAGAAAAGAAGGAAAATTCACACACACACCCCATTTCTGAGCAATCAACCATTTCTTTCCAAAGGTCTATAATGCACAATAACAAGCATTGTTACATTGTGCACAAAGCGCAGGAACTGGTCAAACTGCATAATTTCAGCCAGGTTGCAGAATTCTACTAGTACTTCATGAGCTTGGCATAAGTATTTTGCATTGTTCTAAGAGCTGCTAACACACAGCCCTCATTCCCTATACAGGAATCAAAAATTGACTGACCAAAATCATGCTCTTATATGTACCATTTATGCCCCAAATCCAGACCCCAAGGGTGCACAAGGAGGAAAACTCAGTGCTTTGAATTCTCTTTTCTTGGATGCTTGTCAAAGCCAGAGCTTTTCAAGAAATGGTTTAAGGTGTTTTAATTCAAACTGTTTTTTGGTGGCTGGGAAGACAAGTCAATAAAATAGTCAGTCTACTGCTGTCTGCCCTTGAAATGGGGCAAGGTAGAAAGGCAAAATAAATTTAGATCTGATTGTTCGCAATTGGAGGCCAAATTTAGAGACTGCACCAGCAATACATTGCTATTTCAGATTTGAAACGTGTGAGTGTGTACATTTGCATATGCCTCTCGCTCTCTCATATTCATACACAAAGTTAAATCTCTGAAAGAAAATACTGCGTTCTCACCATATATTTCTTAGTATTATTCAATTCTGACTCCAAATTTTTAATCTTGACAGTGAACTGGTTTTCTTGCACAGACAGACACTTTTGTAAAGCATTTCTCTCTAAAAGAAGGTTATTTAACTCTTGATGAGAAGAGGAAGCGTTCTGTTGCTCTGCTCGCATAGATTCCTGAATTGCAGAGAAAATCATTTCTGCCTGAGCTGGGAATTAAAAAAGATTCACCTGAGTCCATATTTCATGACACCAGGATGGAAATCAACAAAAAAATCCAAACAGTGGCTTCCAAAATTACCTGCCTGGTCTTGGCTGCTCATCTGGAAGAAAATGGCTCTCACTGCTAAGCTCAATAAGTAAACTAATCTGCAGTAAGAACTGGTTTACTGAGGTCACCTTAGACCAATACTGTCTTTGAACTGATAAGTTCATAGATAAAGCTTGGTACTAGAAAATTAATTTCTTCTTTCCCTTATGTATCATCACACTGCTGCAGGCACACTCCTAGCACTCTTTTTAGGTTCAAGTCCTAGTTCCAGTGGACTCAGGATGCTTAAAACTGATTCTGTCTACTAAAACATTGGATCAGGCAGCACAGTATCTAGCCTAGTGCGATTAGCAAAGTGGTAGGCCCAATCCAGACATTTAGAATAAAGTGATGAGAGTTGCAGGTTATGTTCATTGGATAGCTGTGACCAGCATACTGAATATACCGCTTGGAAAAGAGTTACCAATGGAAAATGCAAATTTGTCTTCATTTAGCTACCAACACTCATCTCTTTAAACTAATAAGACATACCTGAAACAAAATGGGCAGAAGATCTTAGAGAACAATTTTGGATAGGCTCTTCTAGCCTAGGATTGAGAAGGACCTGCTATATGTTTGTCATGGCTACAAAATAAATGTACAGTGCAATTTTCAATGTCTTATTTTAAACGTCCTTATAAAATGCTAAATTTTCCAGGATAACACTCCCTTTGCTTGAGAACTACACATACATTGTTGTAACTAAAAATACTGGTTTTTTTGTTTTGTGTCTAAAACAAATAGAATGAAATAGTAACAATTTAGCTTATAAACATAGCATAGTACTAGTCTCAGTATATTGAAAGTTGAGGGACAATTTTACTATTGTACTATGACTTGACAACAACACATTGTGCTGCAATTGAGATGATCTTCCAATGAGGGCTGGGAGGAAAGGGATGCCTGTTGATCAAGTGAAAAGCATTACTTTCCATGTTTCTCATGTGACCAGTAGGCACCCACCTCATCAGGAACTGGAACATCATCCCATTCCAAAAATATCCATATCAAGGCATTTTGCACGGTATTTTTGAACCAGCCAGCATGCGCTGAGGAACAGGGAGTGATGTTGGTAAGCTCAAAAGCTACATGTAAGGTGGCAGTTTCCTCTGAGCAAGAAATAACAGTGTGGAATGCTTAGGAAGAAATGTCATACCCTTAGGTGAAGATCCCAAGAATCCTGGCCCCAACTAATGCACCTGAACCTTTTTACACACAAGGAGCTCTATTTGTTTCTAAAATCAATACAAAAATAGGGTCTACATTTCCAACTGTGAGTGTTTCTTGTCAGATTAAAAATGCCAGCTTGTGTATCCAACCTTGGAGAAAACAAGGGAAGAAGCTGGGTCATCATCTCATTTACAAAGTCATCTCTCATACTTACAAAGAAATTGCTTGTTGCAATGAAGTGATTTGGAGCCATTCCAATATTTGTCAACCAAGTCTAGAAGACATTCTAGGGGTGCTGCTGCATATAATGCTTCTCTTGCCAACTGGGTTGTTTCTTGAGGCTCCTTAAGTAAGTAAATAAATTAGATTTCTCTTCCCTGCAGTAAACACATAACCACTTTTATGTAAGAAGAACAAGCAACACAACAAAAGCTGTTCTCTTGTTTCTGCATTGGGCACAGAAAGATGCAGAGCCGTAACATCCTACCCTAGCACCCTGGGGCAGTGATGTCACAACTCTGCCCATTTGCACACACACACACCTGGCAGTGACGTCATCCTGGTTTCTCCCCAGATGAGGGTGGCAGCACCATCTCCTTCAGGGAAAATCCCCTGCCTTTGCACTTCCATGTCTCCCTGGAGAAGGGGGCGCGCACAAAGCGGCAGCGCCTTCTTTCCCTGGGGAGAGTGCGAAGGAGCTTCTTCCATGTCTCCCTGGAGGAGCGAGCATGCGCAAAGCGGCAGCACCTCCTTCTCTGAGGAGAGTAGCCCCCTCCTCCAGGGAGACACAGAAGCATAAGAAAGCGTACCTCCATAACTAGGGCGGAGCCTGGTGCCAATCCTGCACCCCCTTTCAGCCCAGCACCTGGAGCCGCTGCTCTTCTGGCTCCACCCTAGTTCCGGTTCTGGAAAAATGGTCCATTACCATCACAAAGAAGATCCCAATCTACAGTTAACTGAAACCAACAAATTGCACATAACTTGTAGGCCAGTGATGTGTATGCAAAGATGTGTATGCTGATTTGCAAGATGAATGGAATAATGTAGCTCTATCCCATGATGCATCATTAGGGATTTCCCAGAACACTATGAATGTCAATGTGCACATGTATCCGATTTGCAACTGTAGTTCCCAATTCAGTAAGGCAGTGGTTCCAAACTGTTTAGCACTGGGACACACCTTAAAAAAAGTTTCACATCACCAGCTGCTCTGTGGCTATGACGGTGACTGAGAAGCAGTGCAACCCCCAAGTAGCAGGTTGTTTAATCCTTGATGCACATAGCCTAATCTGCCCTGTCAGTTTTGCAACCCAGTAAAAATTGGGTCATGGCCCACTAGTGGACCAAGAACCCACAGTTTGGGAACTGCTGCAGTTCATCTTTTGTGCTGGGAAACAACTATCCAGCTTTCCGGTGCTGAAGAAGCTGGGCCAATGGGGTGTACGTACCCTATTTAGGGAAACATGTTATAGCCTGTCTTTGTATCACTCACTAATAAGGCGTACAGCGTGTCACTGATTTTGAAAAAAGGAAGCATGAGAAAGGCTTGGGTCCTAATTATGCCTTTAGAAAAGGAGTACCTTATTAGAAACCCAATTGTTTACTGGAGAAGAACATTGTATTACCAACATGTATAGGTTATTGTTGAAATATGAGACGGAAGGGGAACAAGTTAAAGAATGTATGATACAATGGGCAAAAAATGTTGGTCATGAGATTTTAATGGAACACTGGGAAAGCTTGTAGACTAAAAGACTGAAATTTACATTAAATGTAAATCTTAAAGAGAATTTTTATATGATATACAGATGGTATTTAATACCAGTTAAAGTAGCAAAAATGTATAAAAATGTGTCGGATAAATGTTGGAAGTGTAAGAAACAAGAAGGTATATTTTACCATATGTGGTGGACTTGTACAAAAGCAAAAAAAATATTGGGCTCAGATACACCAACAGTTGCAGTGGATTTTTAAGGTACGCTCACGAATAAAACCAGAAGCCTTCTTGGGCAGGGTTAAGCTTCATGGGTAGCCTGCATGTGTTTATCCAGCTGCTCTTATCTCAGAGCAATTAAGGCACATCAGAGCAGGAGGGAAGAGGAGGCAAAACACATAAGCTGTTCCCTGCCTCTTCCTTGCAAGAACATAACAAACCAACTTAGGGGGAGGGGGTCAACCCTGCAGAAGCTAGCCCAAGCAGGTAAACTGCGTTCAATGCATTCCTTTATTATTCCTTAGTTGATCCAGGCAGATATGCTTAATTAGGTTTACCAGATACAAACTGGACAGCGTGCCTTTGTATAGAAGAGGGACCATTGTATAGAAGTAAAGGGGGAATTTGGGCAAGCGTAGCTTTTGAAACTCTTCCATGATGAGTTGCACCTGCCCAAATTCCTTCTTCTATACAACGGTTAAATGTTTAGGCACTCTGTCCCAGTTTGTATCTGGTAACTCTATGCTTAATCAGTTCTAGCCTTGAACAGTTTTCTGTGCCTTGTTTCATTATTCCAGCATGCCTTGCCCTTTGTCTCTAATGACGTCTCTTCTGGTGGGTCCCCATAGGCTGTCATTTTCAAAAGTGTGTCCCAGTGTGTCTTTTAAAAAGTGTGTCTGAAAGGTTTGGGAACAACTGGTTTGATGGTTGCTTGCTATGTTGCTGTTTTATTTTGTTTCCCCCTGCATTTTAATAAATAGGTAGACTGTACAGTTCTTGGGTAACAATTATTGGTAGATCATTTGTCAGAATCTGGTGTTGGGTAAAATCAGACAAAATTATCTAATTCAAAGAATTGCAGATAACCCTACGTTTTACCCTCGATTTATCCATGGGGCATGGCAAATTTCATGAGTTTTTGCTTTAACCTTACCCTTGACTTATCCATGACATCGACTTATACATGATTATATATGGTACTCTTGAAAAGAGATTTTGAAATGGGCATGTCCCCTTTGCATTACTGAGGCAATACACATGAGCTATAGTGGGGTGGGCAGGGAAATCAAACAGGATGCAAGTGTGATAAATGAGAAGACTGTAGTTCAATTTGAAATATCCCTAGACATTTATCAGATCAAGAGTTTTGACACTGTAAGAGGACACCACTCCAAATTAAGGGAAACAATAGAAGAGTATGAATCAGTGTCTCCAGTTGTGGACCACAAGCATGCTTCTAAAGAAGTAAATCATTACCAGAAGCAATATAATTTTCCAAAAAATAGGTAGAAATTTGGGAGATTGAGCATGTGCTTTTTTGAAGAGGGATTGTGGAAATGAAAACATACCTACTTTTTAATTTAAGCCAAGCAGAATGCTGCATTTTGTTTTGCAAGTCTCACATTAACTTTTTCTGATAAGGTTTGTACTTTTGTTCTGAAACCCAAACTTGTGAAACAGGGAAGTCAAGATTGCAACTGTACTTGGAAAGCAGGGACTTATATTCACTATTCTTGTGAAGACTGGGTTGCACTTAAGAATGTTACATAGGAGTAATACCCAAGGTTGTGGTATACAGGAAGAGGATAAAGCAGTAATATGTGCTGTTGAAAAAAGAAAGTATGGAGGGCCAAAATGTACTCTGGTTCAGCAAGGCGGCATGTAGGGAAAGGAAGTAAAATGGATGTAGTATTGTGAACTATCTGAGACTTCCCAGAGAGGAGTACAGCTGAGAAAGAAATCTCAGAATAGTTCTCAGAAGAAGCATAACTGAGGTACAAAAATTAGGGGGAAAAGACTTCACTAATGAAACAGGTTGAATGGGCTGAATATGCACACAAATAGTTTTTTAAAGGAAGGAGAAGGGCAAGGACACAACAGGGAAAGTGAGGGCTTCCTTCGGTGAAGGACCAACTTTCAAGCCAAGAAACGAGGAATTAGAATGCTGATAAAGAAATTTCATCAATTCAAGCTATCATGGGAGGAGCCATAGACATGGTCAAGTGCAAGCAGAAGGTCCTAAGTTCAATTCTTGGCATCTCCACGGAAGGCAGAGAAAAAGTCTTGCCTACAACCACAGAGAGTGGTAGCCACTGTAGCTACGTTAGATGGACCAATGGTCTCGTTCAGTATAAGGTATCCTATATTCTTATCATCCATGAAGACTGCAAAAAACAAGCTGGTGCAGATAAATATCATTAGAAGCTATGTGTATACAACTGATCTACTATAAAACTAATTTCAAATTGGCCCATTTTAGCAACTCTCTCCACTACTTAGGTCTGACACTTACACCTTTGCTGTTTTGCCCCTGCTGTTCAGGTTCCGGCTCCTTCCGATTGCATCTTCTTGTCATCTCAGAAGGAACGGATGCTTCCTTCATCTCTGGTGGGGCAATAAAAAGAACAATATTTAATTACTTGAGCATCAATATGAAAACCTGTAAACATGAACTCCATTACCTGGAGTCCTTAATAGAAATGTTAAATGTGAAGAGTGTTTTGAGTGAAGAGTGTGAATTGAGTGTTGGGAGAGTTAAAACAGATAAAAGGAAATACTTTTTTACCCAGCAGGTAATTAATCTGTGGAACTCTTTGCCACAGGAGGTGGTGATGGCATCTGGCCTAGATGCCTTTAAAAGGGGATTGGACAGATTTCTGGAGGAAAAGTCCATTGTAGACTACAGGCCATGATGCAACCTCCTTACGTTAGTAGCAGGCTACTTCAGAATGCCAGGTGCAAGGGAGTGGCAATGGGATGTAAACATCTTGTTGTCTCATGTGCTTTCTGAGGCACCTGGTGGGCCACTGTGAGATACAGGAAGCTGGACTAGATGGGCCCTTGGCCTGATCCAGCAGGGCTCTTCTTATGCTCTTATGAAGAGTCAGAAACAACATTCTCACTACTACTCAGATCATCCCAGTATAAACTATACTCGAGAGGGTTTCTTTCTATCAGGCTAAAAAAAAAATACACAGTTTTCAAAAGTGTTTCCGGAAATCGGTTTTTCCAGATTTAAAAACAAATTTAGGGAGTTGTGCTGGAGTTGGCAAGCTGGCTCACCTGCACTGCATCCTAACCACGTTGGGAGGCACAGCAACTCAGGGCAGGGCAAGGCAATATTTTCCCCTTGCTTCAGGGTAAGCCCCAGCCAGCCCTGCAGGGCTGCTCAGATCGGTGCCTGCAAAAGAGCAGGCGCAAATCCACATGAATTGGGGCCTCCCAGCCCATGGTCAGGGGGTTGGATACAACCCAATGGCCGTGTCCTGTCTCTGCCCCTGTGTCTGCCCACAGCGCTGCCTCATAATGCCTCCTGCTCGCCTCTGGCATGCCCTCGGCGTGGCCCTACACCAGCAGAGCTAAGCTGGCGCTCAACTGGTGCAACTGACAGGTGTGGTGGCACCCATGGCCTGGCACTGCTGCTTGCTTCGGCCCAGCGACCAAATCTGCAGCGCAGATGCGCCTTACGGCACGTTTGTGACAGCGCTGGTCCAGTGCAAGAGTGCTGCACCGTCGCAACGCCAGGTTATGATTGCGCCCTTACTCTGGTAAAGAGTAATGGGCAGGAGGAATGGACTGATGGTTGAGCTGCTGTTACTGCCTGAAGCTAAGCAAGAGAATCTGCAGTCTTGTTTTTGGATGGGAGATGGAATGCCAGGCTGTCACAAGTCGCAGTACCTGTTGTGGCAGAACAGAGTTGCTGTGGAGCTAATTAGCCAGTGGGGGAATATGTGAAAAGGTCAACCAGCAAAAAAAATGGAGTGAGACCTTGTGGACCTGTCCAGGCTTAACTTACGATTGCCTGCTGAATTACGATGGCATGCAGCCAGAGGAGAGAACCATACTGTGAAGGCTACATCTGGGACTGAGGATACAATGACGCACAGAATACAAAAACCACCATTTTTTCAATGGATTTTAGACTAGTCTGCCCATGTAAGCCAGAGAAATAAATACTCTGTTATACTAGGTCAGTGATGGCGAACCTTTTGGGCTCAGCATGTCAAAACTTCAGAAAAAGCTTAACTTGACTCTGCTGGTGTGTCAACCCCCCTCCCAAACAAAAGGGAAACAATTCTTTACATTCATTTATTTGAACAAAAAATGCAGTCCAATCATGTGTGATGCTATGTATTATATAAAGAAACACCAAATTATTACAAAAATGGAAAATGAGTAAAATAAACAATTTTTGTGAGGTGTTGGTGAAAGCTGGTGTGTCACCCCAAACATTGTGGCGTGTCACCTTTGACACACGTGTCATAGGTTCACCATCACTGTACTAGGTGTTTAGGTCAATGGAAACCCGTTTTCCTAACACACTTCAGAGAACTTCTGACAGGATTAACAGGGGGCCTTGAGAAAACCTGGAGATTATCCAGACAGCTTATTAGCCAATCTATTATTGGTGCAAATGACCCCCTGTCTAGTTGCAATGCAGGTACAGTTAAATGTCATTGCCCTCTTGAGAGTCCTTTGAGATGCACATTCATTCCCCCGGGTCCCACCAACAGATGAAACCACAGACTTCCATAACTATTGTTGATTGCTAGGAGGAGCCACTTATATTACAGAACTTGCCTGTCGATAAGAGTGTCATATTAGCCCTAAGCAAAAGCAAGCAAAAAAAAAATTGTCAGAATCGCACACTTGCTCATCCCACTCTTGAATGCCGGCTCTTGGGTCTAAACATTTGTGCATTAGAATCATATTTGCACCCAGTGGCCAAGATATACGGGGAGGAGTGCAAAAACTGTGTGGCTTGGCAATGTGGGAAGGGGCTGAAGCAGGGCAACAGAATAGGATTTCAATCCCCACTTTGCCTTCTCAAGCATCTGCATTAAGATTCTAGTTTGCAAAATGCACTTCCAGTCCCCTAAAGCACGCTCTGAAGAACAAAATGGCACCCCACAATACATGAATTGGCTAACCCTAATCTACACCAAAGTCATCCATACCCAAATGTTAATGACAGATTAGTCCAGTGGTTCCCACTGTGTGCATTGCAACGCCCTGGGGCATCACAAGGCATTCCCTGGTGTGTCACAGGAGGTCTGCTGCTCAGCAGTGAGCCTAAAAATAGCAGCAACAAGGCTCAGCAGGGGGGCAGAGCTGTTGCGTGTGAGAACTGCACATTTGACAAAAGTCCTCCCACTTGCCCTTGCCTCCTTACCACTATTTTTTGGCTCCATTTGGCTCCAAACCCAGAAATAAGTGTCCTGTGATGTAATGTGTGATGTGTTTTGTGTCATTGCAACTTATTTCTGGATTTGAGCAGCACAAGGGGTGTTGCAAGACTTTGGAAGCACTGGATTAGTTTATGACATAGGTAAATCTACATCATGATCTTATGAACTATAGATAGCAGAACTATGGCTTGAGAGCTACACTCTGCTCTCAGAAAGTTCAAGATGGAGCTCCCTTGTCCCCTCCAACAAGCCATCTGCTTTTAGGAAGAGCTGGAAGCCAGAAGAAGAAAAAGCAGCAGAATGAACACCATTTAATACCCCCACTCCACATTTAAGGTGTCAGTAGAGAACATGGGCAGGGCAGGAAGACAGAAGCAGTGCTTCGGTTTATAAACACTGAAGGGGAACTAGAATAAGAATCCAAATCAAACAATATTGGTATAGGTGTAGCTTTGGGGCATATAAACAAAAACTGATACAGACTCTTAGCAACTTTGACTATAATGTATTAGAGGTAGATGCCAAGCAGAACCATGCCAGAAATACCTACAAAGACTCCAAGTGCCATAAATAATAAATGGCACATTAGGTTAGTCCACTAGGTGGTGCCATCAGATAACCATTAAATCAAATAATTTCTGCACAAATTCAGCAAAAGTCCAACAACTGTACTATCACAGATGTTTAGGCATCTAATCCCATATTATTATAAAATGTCTCTGATTTTCATTCAAGGACAACAGCATTAGCCAAAGAGAGGATAAACTTCACAGGAAAACTAAAGAACTCCTTTCAAATTAAGATAAAAATGGAATTCCTCGCCTGTGAATATCCTGTTCTTGGAAGAGAAAGGGGGACATTCTTAACTAAGTGGGATTGCCCCTCTCACTCCTTGAGTCAGGATGAGACTTGCTTGAAGTCTCCTCCCACAGTAGGCGGGCATCCCAACCCCAGTCTGGAACTGAAGCACAAAGGTTGAGAGCCTCCAATCATCAATTTCCACCATGACCACCCAAGAACTTAAAGAAGAACTGACCAACCAGCCAGTAACAGAGAGAAAATAGAACAGTGCAGAGAACTTTACTTAACAGGCTCTCCCTAAATAGGAAAGAAACACTGAGGTAACATTCCCGGTCTTAGGGGACCCTACCTACTACCCCACCACAAACCAAAAACATGGAACGCCATGCCGGAAAGAGGTGGGCAGAGTGCCCCCTTTTTCTTCCAGGAAATTCACAGGCAAGGAATTCTGTTTTTCTCTGGGAGAGGAGAGGGGCATTTTTGACCACATGGAATATGTCAGAGTGACAAATCTATAGGGTGGGCCAGGCAATGGCGTTGGTTACTGTGGCACTACCCTCTGCAGCTCCTTCCTCCCAAAGGTGGTGTCAGCAGAGGCTGCCAAATCAGTTTTATAATGCATTTGGGGAAACCCAGGTTGCTGCTCCACAAATTTCAGCTAGCAAAGCTGTTCCCTCAAAGGCAGCTGATGAGGCTGCCCCTCTAGTGGAATGTGCAGTGATTCCCTCTGCGAGTCCCCTCCAGATTTCTAAAGTCCCTACCTTTCTAAAATTGCAGGATTCCTTTCCTCCCTAAAATGAACAAGGGATGGGAAGGGAAAAGGCAATCAAGAGGGGGCAGGTCAAGACAGAAAGGGAGCCAGAAAAGTGGAAGAGAAATAATTCTGAGATAAAAATGCTGAGCTCTATGGGGTTCACAAGAACCAACCTGTCCCTTAGAGAGTCAGAGCGGGACTGGGCTTGGAGTGCCCTCCCACTGTGGGAGGAGACTTCAAGCAAGTCTGGTCCTAACTCGAGGAGTGGGAGGGGCAATCCCATGTAGTTAACAATGCGCCCTTCAGCTTCCAGAAAATAGCAGAAGTACCATGATCAGTTACATTTATGCACAGGGCCAATGGAAAATTGCTGAGATGGACCATACAAGATGTGACACTAAATATGTGGTTGCTACTAAAGACAGCAACCATGTGTGTAGTTTCCCCCATCCTTCTCCACAACATATAGAATTCATTCATGCCAACATCACAACATTCTGTGTATCTTTGGCTCTGTTACACATCATGGGCTGCTTTTGGTGGAGAAAGAAGGACCTAGAACATTCTAACATTAAGGCACAAGTAAGATGCACAAAAGGTTACAAAAAGAGAGGCTGTGGGTTTTGGTAGCAGTTGCATGTTTAACCACATCTAGCTTAGCCCTTAGTAAAGCTATGGCAATACTTCAAAATAATATTACCTGGATGAGGTGTAAAATTAGCATGGGTCCGAAGTTTTTCATAGGCTTCAGCCTCATCATGGAACATCAAATTTGGGTCTCTTTTGGGAAATTCTTGCGACTGGTTTCCTAAAAAACTAACTTTCATGTTGTTTCTTCTCTCCTGACTTTGGCCAACACCTTGATGGATGGTTAGAAGAGTCGGTGAATTAGGTAAGCTTCCCCATTCTGGAGGGGCAAAAAACCCAAATTACAACAGCATTCTTGCCAGGAGGTAACATATGCGACCTTTGGAAATTGGTATAGGTCACAGTGGCTTCCAAGACAGTAGGGGCACATTTACACAACTTAGCAGAACTATGTGGCAAAGTTGATCCAGGTCTGAACCATTTTCAGCAACAAGTGATGGGACCTATTAAAAAAAAAATCTAACCTACATATGTAGGAGAAGGGCTTAGCTCAGCCATTCTGTATGGAAGTTTTCTTGTAGGAGGGCATTCAGACATGCATCCTTAAATAACAAAGTCCACAGTCAGCTTTAACACACATCGCCAATTGCATAAATTGGCTTTATAAGAGCATTTTATTTTCACTGTATCCACTGGCAGTGGCAAACACCCTATGAAATTTGAAAGAATGAATTAAACATGCACCAGGAAACCATGGTTAGTTAGAACTTCATGGCACAGGTCCATCATGTGCTTACAACCAGATTTCATAATTTTGGGCATTTGCTACTACAAACAGGCATGTCTGTAGTACAAACACTTGCCATGCAAAGCATGAAGTCAAGCTAATTTACTATAAATCTTGAATATAACTGGATTACAGCCTAGATAGCTATAGAAGGTTTCCAGTCTGATTTCTTTAAAAACTGCCAATAAATACAATCTATTCTGTGTAGCAGAATCTTTGAATCTCAATCCTGAGAAATAGGAGTGTTAAGACTTAATTTATTTAAAATCATAATGATTGCCACTTTTATACATCACATGTGTATACATGAACCTCAGTTTACTCAAATGCCTATGAAGTCTAAACATACACAGGATTGCAGGTCTACAGTACTGAAACAAAACCAGACAATTAAGACAATATGTATTTCTCAAACTTAATTTTGTCACACATTAAAAATAAAATAGAGACATATATTAATTTGGATATAGCACACCTTTAGCAGTAACTGGGACTTTAAACAGCATGTATCGATTTGCTGATGGAGTATCCTATATTTTAAAAAAATATAAGAATATAACATTATAGTGCTCTGAAAGTTCTCTATTTAATAGCCAATTTAGAGATTGTAAGCCATACATGTGATCAAACAAGAATGCAACAATTGGCTGACAGACGTTTTTCTCTTACCTACATATTCCTAATTAGATCATTGATACATTACAATTAAGGATACTTTTATAAACATGCTATAAAGCTCTATTACTAGGGTTCCTTATTCCTGCCTTGTTAAGTTAGCCAATGAATCCTGTCCTCAGATGCTCCTGGTTAGAAAAAGGTTAGAAATACTGTACTAAACTACAGGCCACAAATCAGAAGGAACATGCTAGAGCTGATTGACTGACGAGTAAATATACCTGAACACTTAGCAGATTGAACTCACTCAACTCATCATATGCTAATGTAAATGCTCCTGTTCTGACTGATACACTTTTCTGCATTAATGCAATTTACTCATTCCAAACCCAAGGGTATACTCTTACCTCTCTCTATAACTGCTTCAGTGCCCATTCTGTGCCAAGAACTTCTACATTTAGTATCCGACACACTATTCTATGCACCTTTACTTCCCACCTTGTTCTGCCCATTAACTTTTCTGGGTTTCCCAAGAATCTTATAGGCTATAACAGCTAAACACATAGCTAACACTGAATAAACCAAGACCAAACTTAGAAGGAATGGCAATTTTTCAAGGTTTGGAGTCCACAGAAAACACTGCTGACTTAGAAATCCAAGCCTCTGAACTAATGGAACTAATGGTGTAGGTTTGCTACTTTAGAAAAAGACAACTGTATACGTACAGCAGTCATGATTGCCGACTCATTCCATTACAAGTGTTAGAACAAATGATGGGCCCATCTACGGACAGAGTGAACTCCTCCTCTCATAGCTGCTTGAGACTGTAGGAAAGTGCAAGAAATATGTAGGAAGACAGACTGATAGCTGTTTGCCTTCTTGACATCCTCTGAAGAGAGGTGGTTGGCTAGGATTAGCAGGCTCTTCTCAGGACATTGAGTAATGTTGAACTAAATTGATTACCTACAGGCGGGGTTGGACCCACAGATTGCTGATTGAACAATACATGCAAGACAAAAATTCAGATCCATATTAAGCCACACAACCTTTTCTTAAGAACCAAATAATGGCTTATAGAGGAACCAAGACATGGGAAGGTTGTGCAATATAGGATTTTTATTTTGTTTACCTTGGACAAATTTTCTTGTTTCCATTTCTCCAAGGAAGCAAACTGTGATGCTAACTTCCTACAGCCAATAGCTCTATCGTCCATTTTGCAAATACCTCAGGAAAGAACAAGTTTAACAGATTGTTCCGTTAACACATGTTAAGTACTGCAACTTCCAGAAGACAGCAGTCATAGTAACTATATATAGCACATGAGAAAAAAGGCATTTTCATTTCAATTTTTTTCTAATTTCCCTTTAAAAGCACAAACCCCTCAACTGACAATTCACATTGGACTGCTATGAGAAACTTCCTCTGTACTCATGAAGTCTCCTGAAATCATCTTCCCATCATTCCCAATTACAGTCAAGAACCTTAAGGTCCAATCCTAATTAAAACTCAAGCTCCGTTAAATTCTGTGAGCAGTCAAATACCACAAGGGGCAGAGAGGCGGGTAAACATTTCATTTACTTATTTTGCTCTGCTTCTGCATGTGCCTCTATTGGTCTTTGTGGACCTGTGCCAGGCTTTTAGCAAGGGGGGCAAGTTGGGGCTAAAATGAAGCAGCGCATATTGGCAGAGCTATTACTGGCGGTATGTGCCCTCCTCCCACCCCGTCACGTTCCCCCCAATTCTGATTCCTGCCCCTGTCTAACCACTCCATTCCCACCTTAATGGCTCCAGCTGCTGGCGAGCAAATGGGACCATCAGTGATTGGCCCAGTGGCTTCTCTGAACTCACAGGTGGAAGTGCTGGCCCACTGGTGGAACTTCACTTCTGCAATTTGGCCAGCACTTAGGCCAGTGGCGATCTGCTGGCAGGCAGCCCAGTTAGGATTAGACTGTTATTTTTACCACAAATTAAAAACCAAAAGCCCTAAACCAAAGCAAAATTCATGACGTTTACCATAAACGGAATGTTTTACAAATACAGGTTGAGTATCCATTATCCACCCCTGAAGAAATCTTCAGAGCCTTCTGCAAATACAACCTTTCAATAGCTAATCTTCACAAGCATTCTTGGGCAATTTTCTTTGGATGTCACAGAATATATCCCAAGCATACTTTGAATACAATTTTGCCCAAAACAAGAAAGATTATAGCCTTGTCTCAATCACAAGAGGATATGATAAATGAATGGAGGATATGTCTACCACATGTGTTAACCATACATGAACAATGTCTCCATAAAAGGCAATACACCTCTGAATATCAGTTTCTAGGGACAAACAACAGGGAACAGCTGTCACTTTCATGCCTGATAGGCTTCCTAGAAGCCTCTGGATAGTCACTGCCAGAAACAGGATACTGAGCTGAACAGATGTTTGGCCTGACTCAGAAGGAATATAGTGTTTTAATCTCAGCCTTGAACCCGGGACATTTATGTACAAAAGTTGCTTTGTTCAGTTTATCTCATGGCAACTCAAGACAGCATGAAACACATTAAAACTCTGAGCTTATATTGTGATGTCATCGGAGGGTTACATCACAATGCATATTGAAGACAAGGTTAACTACCCAAAGTATGTCTTGTACATGCAAAACCTCTGTAGTCCAGATGTGTAGGACACATGATCACCCTAGTATGAACTAGCCTTTACTGAAGATGACAGCAATAGAGAGCAATTTCAAAATCCAAGGACTACATACTATTTGAATTATGAAATTCAACCGCAGGATTCCGTTGTGCTGATCCAGTTACTCCTGGAGGATTATTCAAGTCCCATTCAGACTTTGCAATGACGTTTAGGAGTGCTTCATCATCATCATCCATCACCATGCACTTCTTTGACATGGAGCTAATGCATGCAACTCTCGGGTGAACAGATCTGCATCAAGAAAATCATGGCATCAGGTAGTCACTTTGTTTTAATGCCATCTTTATTTGGTAGTAGCAAAATCTCATCTTAAAAACTAAATTAATGGTGAGAGTTCATTATTTAATTCTAATTAACGCCTTTTTGAGAGATGGCATCAGCTGGCCTTGTGGTTAAGGCACTAATTAAGGCACATGAGCTCCAACTGCAGTTAAATATTTCAAACCTTTCCTATGTCACCTGAGGCAAAACTGATTGTAGATCAAGTTGCAAGCAAAACCTGGCCACCTGTGCGCTGGCCTCCCTGACTCTTAGGGTGGTCCAAACACGCTTTACGGTGCGTTTGCAGCACGCCTGGGTCGGCACAAGTTACTTGTTCCGGCATAACTCCAGGTTAGGTTTGTGCCCTAAATTACCTCTTGCACCTTCCAACTTTATGGATTCTAACACCACATCAGACTACGGTCTGAGTTGCTAAATGTACAGCTCAAGATTCTTGCCTGCTTTTATATTCCATCCACTTAGCATTCAACTTAGATAGTTGATTCCTGTCTTGGTAGTATAGCAGCCTCTTGAGGCAGAACAATGACAGTAATTGTGGCTTGTGAATTTGACATAACGGCAAACTACATTTATTGGAAACTGGTTTACAAACTGGCTTCAAACCATTGGCTTCAAATATGACCTGATATCCTGGTTTAACAGTTCTTCACAAACTACAATTAATGACATGACATAGGTTCAATCATAAACACAAAGCAGTTTCACTTTACAAACTCTGGGTTTGCCATGATGTCTGAATGCTGCTTATGAGGAAAGAATTGGCAAAACCAGTTTGTGGCAGTCACTAAACATACAAGGCTGTGACAGGACCACTTTTAATATCCAAGCAACTTGCCAGGCATGGCCAAAGATTTCAGTCACATGGTTAACCACTGAAAGTCTAAAGAGCCAAATATTCAGAACTGCAGATAACGAAGTGTAAGGACCTGTAGTCAGAAGAGAAAAAACAATCAGAGGAAACACAGTGTATCATTTTGCCTTCCAAATACAGGCTCATTGCAGCCTATCAGATGCCATTCTGAGGACTGGCTTTTCAAGCCGCACTGCTTAGGGCAACGAAGTCCTGATGAATCCCTTTGAACGAGAGTTATAATTTCCAAACACTTCAGCAGTCATGCAACTACAACTACCATATGTTTCATTTGAACCCTTATTCCTTTCTTGCCTTTCGGGTTCAGCCCCTTTTGCTATACACAAAGCCTTCTTTAATCCATAAGCATGATCTGTGGTGAAATGCAAAAGGGATGCTTTTCGCTCACTGTCTCTCACAGGACGGTCATCTAAAACACACCCATACACACAGGGAAAAAGAAAAAAGAGAATGTTAATACACAAAACAGTATTTGAAAACTTAATACTGAAATACATATTGTATGTAACCCATGCCCCTCGCACATTTTGATCTCAAAATGGATCTCCAAAGGAACTAACAAAGTTAAAAACATGACCACAACAAAAAATACAGACAGCAGCAGCAAAATTGAACACAGGAGAGAAGTCATTCAAGCCCTTAAATAGCAGAGTTTTCACCAAACTCCAAATAAAGGGCAAGAGAACCTCCTAGGGCATGAAATGAGTGTGTGCCACAGGTGTTATGTCAGTGGAATGCACATTCCACTGGCATAATGTGCCCATAGACAGGGCATAAAGGCCACACCATCTTGTATGCAAATACAAGATGCAGTTGTATCTGTTGTATACATTTGATAATTGTATGCAGTTGATAATTGTATGCAGTTGATAATAAGAGATGCTGGTCCTGCTAACTGGGCAAGAGGCACTTTTTCAAGTGGTGTTCCTTTTATATTTAGCAGGGGGAAAGTAATTGTCCCTCTTTATCCCTGCACAGTCTTTCTAGTGGCTGTTGTAGGTGGTCTGCCCTTTTTTTAAGATTGTGAACCCTTTGGGACAGGGAGCCATTTAACTTTATTATTATTATTACTATTTGCCTGTAAACCGCTTTGTGAACTTCGTGTTGAAAAGCGGTATATAAGTACCTGTTGGTTGGTTGGTTGGTTGGTTTGTGGATAGCAGATTTGGGTATGCTGCTTTTCATGTAACTAACAGTTTGTACAAATGTAGTGTTATTTCCAACAGAAACTGAAAAACACCTTAAAGCATTATGCAAATATTACCTAAAGGTACAATTAGCGTTCAGAGGTCAAACAGATGATTAAAACCTTGTATGCCAAAGGTTTATCAAGGGTGCTTTTTTACCTCTTTTATATAAATAATAGTTGCTATAAGGCAGTGGTTCTCAAACTGTGGGTTGCAACCCCAATTTCGGATGGGTCATGGGCTGTGGTGCACAAAGCATCATGGGATACTACCCAGAAGCTGCAAGGCATTCTGGGGTACAGTAGGCTCTCAGGAAGGTGTGCCCAAGTTTGTGGCATTTTAATATTATTGCATTCCTAGCTAACTAGAAGCAAGCAGGAGAAAGAGGTTCTTTCGACCTTGACAGAAATGGAGGCATGCAGCGAGAACAAGTCAGAGCAGAAGTGTGGTTCAGGGGCGGGCAGGCCATTTCCTTTCCAACATTGCTGAGATTTGTAGTACACAGTGCTGTAGTACACAGGAGCGTCCACCACACAGCTGCAGCTGGTGCCCCTTGTGCTGCTCCTTCTGGCAGTGGGGGCCCCTCTGTACTTGGGCTGCCTTGGGGACCACTGGTGCTGACCAGCTACCTCTCCTCCTTGAGCTTCTACAGCACCTTTATCAAGTGCTGCCCAAGGAGCAGGATCAGCCCAACAAAACCAGTACCAATGCTTTGAAGGGGCAATTTTGTCGGCCATGTTGTACCCCAGAATGACTTGTGGCTCCTGGGTTGCAATCCAGCTTGATCCAGAAACCGCAACACAGTCACTGCAAGTGAGTCACACAAGGGAAAAGTTTGAGAACTGCTGCTATAAGGGATTTTCACCAAAATCATATGTTATTAACCTGGCCACAGCAACTCATGCCCTAGTGACATCCAGATTGGATTATTGCAATGCGCTCTACGTGGGGCTGCCTTTGAAGACGGTCCGGAAATTATAACTAGTACAGAACGCGGCTGCTCCTGAGGTTTCTGGGGCACATTGGTTTGACTCTGTCGGGCTGTTGCTTCGGCGACTACACTGGCTGCCAGTTCCTTTCCAGGCCTGATTTAAAGTGCTAGTTTTGACCTTTAAAGCCCTTTATGGCTCAGGTCTGGGGTATTTGAGGGACCGCCTCCTTCCATACAATCCTGCCTGGACTCTTAGGTCATCTGGGGGGCCCCTTTTGACTGTGCCGCCACCAGGAGAGGTGAGAGGGATGGCAGCCAGGAATATGGCCTTCTCAGTGGTGGCCCCCTGACTCTGAAATACCCTTCTTTGAATCATTAGGAATTCCTTACCTGGGAATGTCCTATTCTGGGGTGAGGAAAGGGGGGGCATTCTGACCAATGGGAATGCCCCTCTCATAGAAGACAGGGTCGGACCTTCGGATCTGTACTCCTATTGGGTGAGAGGGCTTCCCAGTCCCCAGTCCGGAACTGAAGAGCAGAAGAAGAAATCTCCCACCGGCATCAATCATGTAACTGAAAAACTCAGAACACAGAAACATGCACACAACAAATAACAGCGCCCAACTGGGCCACAAATGGACAAAGTAGGGAAGGACAGAGGAAAAATCCCTGCACACCAACAGAAACTATGCTCTGTTTCCCATTAGGCCAGCCGCCGAGCCTGAAAAGTGGCGGGATGAATGCCCCCCCTTTCCTCACCCCAGAATAGGACATTCCCAGGTAAGGAATTCCTAATGTTCTCTGGAGTGAGGAAAGGGGGGGGGGCATTCTGACCAATGGGATATACCAAAGCAGTAACCCCCAAGGGGCGGGTCAGGCGAGGCAAATCGCCTAATCCTCTACCACCTTCTGTAAAACCTTCCTTCCAAATTTTGCCTCAGCCGAGGCCATGACGTCCACTTTGTAATGCTTAGTGAACGTATGCACGGACGACCATGTGGCCGCCCTGCAGATGTCCCCAAGCGACCCCACTCCGTCAAAAGCGGCTGATGTGGCCGCCCCTCGAACAGAGTGCGCCATGATACCCTCTGGTGGTATCTTGTCCATTGCCTTGTAAGCCCCGGCAATCGCTGCTCTAAGCCACCGTGACAAAGCAGACACCGGGGCTTTCTTACCCTTATTAGGCCCCCTAAATGACACAAATAAGGAGTCAGTCTTTCTGAAAGTCTCAGTGCGGTCCATGTAAAACCGCAGAGCCCTCCTCACATCAAGGGTATGCCAAAGCTTTTCTTTTGGATGTACCGGATTTTGGCAAAAAGAGGGCAATACCAGCTCCTGTGATCTATGGAAGACGGAATTGATCTTGGGCACGAAAGAGGGATCCGGCCGCAAGACCACCCTGTCCTTATGAAACACGCATAGACTGCTGCTGACAGACAAGGCCCCCAACTCCGATACCCTCCTGGCTGATGTTACTGCCACCAGAAAAATAGTCTCATTTTTTAGTCAACAATAACTCAGCTAAGTCATTAGTAGCCATGGGTTCAAATGGCTTACCAGTTAGTCCCTGAAGTACCGTGTTGAGTTTCCATTTTGGGCATCTATGTATGGTAGGGGGCTTTATCAATGAAACACCCCTCAGAAATCTACGTACATGCGGGTGAGAGGAAAACTTGTTATTCTTTCCCGCTCCCAGGATACTGCCCAAGGTAGCTACTTGCCTCTTAATGGTGTTGGAACTAAGACCCTTCTGGAGGCCCTCTTGTAGAAACTCCAGAACATGTTTGACACCTGGATGTAACTCGTTGACTCCCTTGCTTCTGCACCAACAGGAGAAACGTTTCCAGGTCCTATTGTAAATCCTATTAGTAGAATCTTTCCTGGAAGCCAGCATGGTATCTAGCACGTCTTCCGGGTATCCACACTTCCTCAGCGCTTGCCGCTCAATCTCCAAGCTGTTAGATGGAACATATCCGGCCTCGGGTGAATCAATGGGCCTTGCTTGAGTAGATCTGACCTTTGAGGTAACTGCCAGCTGTCCATCACCGAGAGCCTGAGGAGCTCCGGGAACCACAGTCTGCGCGGCCACCGCGGGGCAATGAGAATGACTTCCGCGTGACACTGCTTTATCCTTAGGATGACCTTTGGAAGAAGAGCTACTGGAGGAAATGCGTACAGGAGGACGCTTGGCCACGGCGTTGACAGGGCGTCCACTGCTTCCGCTTCTGGGTCCACTACTCTGGAGAAAAACCTCCTGACTTGTCGGTTGATCCCCGAGGCAAACAGGTCTAACTGTGGCATCCCGAACCTGCGGACTATTTGAGCAAAGACTTCTGGATTCAGCTGCCACTCTGATTCCTGAAGCGATCGTCTGCTGAGCCAGTCTGCTGTCACATTGTGGACTCCTGGAACATGTTCTGCCCTTAGAGACAGAAGGTTGCTCTCTGCCCAGTCCATCAACAGCATCGCCTCGTGTAAGAGCTTTCGAGACCTCGTTCCTCCTTGATGATTTACGTACGCCTTTGCCGTCGTGTTGTCCGTTCGTATTAAGACGTGTCTTCCCCTGACCCGATCCTTGAAGTTTAGAAGGGCCAGACGGACCGCCCTCAGTTCCAAGAAGTTGATGCTGTTCTGCACTTCCTGATGGGACCATACTCCCTGAGCCAAAGATGTCACCGAATGGGCTCCCCAGCCCTCCAGGCTGGCATCCGTCGTCACCACAACTCTCTCCGGAACGACCAGACTCACCCCTGTCGACAACCGAGAGTGGTCTAGCCACCATCGCATGCTGTTTGCGACATCCGCCGTCAGGGACACTGTCAGATGCTCTCGTCTTTCTATTTCCCTCTGAAAGGGCGCCAGGAGGGCCTGAAGCGGTCTCGTATGCGCCCGTGCCCAGTCTACCACATCCTGGCACGAGACCATCATCCCCTGTAGGGACGCCAGGACCATCAAGTCCATTTTGGTTGATTGACTGGCCTGAAGAATCAACTCCTTCAATGATGACTGCCTTTCCAGGGACAGGGACACTCTGAATTCCTTCGTGTCTATCTGCAATCCCAAATGCTCCAGGCGTTGACTCGGCTCCAAGCGACTTTTGCTGAAGTTGATTACGAACCCCAGACTCTGGAGACACCGAATGGTGGCCTGCACATCGCGACTGGCTTTCTGCTGTGACTCCGCCTTCACCAACAGGTCGTCGAGGTACGGATAAATAAATACTCCCGACTGACGAAGATGCGCCACTGGGGCGATGATGAGCTTCGTGAAAACTCTCAGCGCTGCTGTAAGTCCGAACGGCATCGACCGGTACTGGAAATGGCGCCCCCCGTAGGCAAATCTCAGAAAACGACGATGGCTCCGTCGGATCGGCACATGCAGGTATGCTTCCGATAAATCTATGGAGGCCAGGTAGTCGTTCCGTTCTAAAGCCTGGACAATTGACCTCCACGTCTCCATTTTGAATGTTGTCTTCTTCAAAAAACGGTTGAGCCATTTGAGATCTAATATTGCCCGGGTGTCGCCATTTTTCTTCGGCACCAAGAAAAAGGTGGAGTAGACTCCCTTCCCCCTTTCTCTCGGTGGTACCGGTTCTATCGCGAAGATCTCTAGCAGATGTTGAATCGCTGATAGCTTCGCCAGATGCCTGGACTGGTCTTTGGACCTCGGCACCTTCCAGAACCGATTCTTGGGCTTGTGTTCAAACTCCAACGAATATCCGTCCGTCACCGTCTGTATCACCCATGAGTCTTGGGTGATTAATCTCCACTGCTCCGCAAATTCTAACAGCCGTCCTCCTATAGGCGCGGAGCAGGCTTCTAGCCCGTAGTCAGGCTCTTTGGTCCTTTCCTGCCTTGGGACCGGTGGAGGAATTTCCCTGGGACTTGTTCCGGGGATTAAATTTTGGCTTGTTCCAACGTGAGCGGAACTTGTTCTGGTTCTCCCTGGGTCTCCCTCCAGAACGAAAGGAGCGAAAACCCTGAAAACGGAGCTTACTGACTTCCTTCTTCCCAGACGGAAGGACTTTCCTCTTGTCCTTGCCCTCAACCAACAAGGAATCAAGGGCTTGCCCAAATAACTTGGAGCCTTGGAAGGGAACTCCCACCAATCTCGACTGCGAAGCTGCATCCACCTCCCAAGACCTCAGCCATACATTGCGTCTTGCTGCCACGTTTGCCGCCATTGCTCTTGCATTAAGTTGAAGAGAGTCAAAGGAGGCGTCTGCCGAGAAGGCCGCTGCCAGGGCGATCTTCTTCAGAGTACTCTTGACTTTCCCTGACAAACCTGGTTCCAACCTAGGCAGATCTGAGGCCCACTGAAAAGCGGCTCTGGCCATAATCGAATTAGCTGCAGAAGCCCTAAACGCTTGGGAGGAAGCCAGGAAATCCCTTCGCAAGGCAGATTCCACATGCCTATCGCAGGGGTCCTTCGGCCCCCCTTCACCTTCAGAAGGAATTACTGCTGCAGAAGAGAGGGCTGCAATTGGAGGGTCTACCGCTGGCACCTGAAGACTGGACATCACACTGTCAGGTAACGAATAGAACTTATTTATTAGCTTAGAGGAGTGCTTAGCTGTAGTTGGCACCTTCCACTCCGCATCTAGAGTACTTTGGAATTGAACTGGAAAAGGAACTGTAGCTGGTTTGACTGGGCCTTGAGGAAATAATGAATGAGAGCCAGCGGACTCCTTTTTCTCTGGAGAGCTTTCCAGGTTCACTGCCCTAGCTACCTTGGTCAGCATCCTGGGGAACATATCTGCAGGGAACAACCGGTCCGTATTGTGGCCTTGTTCCTCCGTCTCCCCCTCCCCAGAGAGCTCCCCTGACTCCCTGTCTGAGCCAGAGGAATTAGATGTACTTCCAGAACCAATTTCACTAGAGGAGAGCAGATCCCTGCGCCTCCTCTTATGATGCTTCCTGGCTTTATGTTTTTTACCAGAGTGCTTTCTAGCCCCATGCTTATGCTTGTGGCGCTTAAGAACAGTTCTGCCCTCGCCAGAGCCAGAACTATCACCCGTCAGGGAGAGAGCAGTGCTCCTTGCCTCTCTATGGGATCGTTTACGCCTCTTGGAACGTGACCTCCTCTCTTTTTTATCCTCTTTCACCACCTCCCTCATAGCCCTCTTAACCATCTCGTTAATACGAGCTTGGGAAACGGGACTGCGCTCACTACCAGCCACGGATCTTTCCCCCCTTACCACCTGAGGAGTGCCAGACCCGCTCCCACCGTTCTCTGCCGCCATGATCTCAAACCTGAGGGTAATAGCAGACGAAGATATCACCCAAGATGGCGGCCGCGTCGTCCTCTGTACTGCTCCGGGGTATGCACAGGCCTCCCTGATGCAGTAAATCAACGCGATCCGGTGGTCAACCTCGAGCCGCCACTGCGCTGCGGGCGGTCACGATGACTGCGCTCTGGGCCCCTGGCCGCTCAGAGCAACCTGCAGCAGTAAGCTCGGGGCAACGGGCCGTAGCTCCGCTCTTCCCCTTCGCGCCAGAAACTTCCCCTCAGGGCAAAAAATGGCGGGCGTGTGTGGCGACGGCCCAGCGGGTCCGCTCCTCCACAGCGCCTAGCGGCTCAGGCAATACCTCGTGCTCTCCGCACGATCACTGATCCCAGCGATCCAGCAAGAAAAACGCTGGAAAAAGCCTGCCGCGTTCCTCTCAGCCTCCGCCGAATCAAAAGCGCCCCGGCTCTCTTTCAAGCGGTAAACCGCTTTGATTCAAGCCTCGCCTGCGCGTGAAGCACACAGCAGAGCCTCCTGTTTGCCTCCACACCCTCACAGCTACTAAAGGACACGAGGGAAAAGTAGGCACGAAGACAAACACAGCGGGTTTAGAGAAGGAGAGGAACAGACAGGTAACAGCACGGGAGGACTAGACACACAAAGGACACACCTCCCTCTTTTTAAAAAAAAAAAAAATTACAGATCCAAACTCTGAGCCTCACGGAGCTCAGAAAATCCCGACCTTATCCTCTAGAAGACAGGGCCGGACTGGGGACTGGGAAGCCCTCTCACCCAATAGGAGTACAGATCCGAAGGTCCGACCCTGTCTTCTATGAGAGGGGCATTCCCATTGGTCAGAATGCCCCCCTCTTTCCTCACTCCAGAGAATAAGAACTGCTCCCTCTTTGGCAATGTTTCGGCGGGGGCTGAAGACTTTATTTCAACAAGCTTTTAATTGTTGACAGGCTGGCTGGCTTTCTTTGTATTGTATATTTTAGGATCCAAGGGACTTGTTTTTAGATTTTTAATTATTTTAATATTGTTTTTAATTGTCAAATAGTGTGACTTTATTGTATTTTATGTTGTAAGCCGCCTTGGGTGCCCATGGGGCAGAAAGGCAGGGTATAAATTAAATAAATAATAATATTAAGATCATCTAAGCCAATTGCTTTCAATAAGCTTAAACATGCCTTACATTACATAGAATTAGGCTGCGCAGCAATTATGCAGACAGGATTAAAGTTAAAATAGGTTAAAATATATACACTTAGCTGTTTTCAGTTTTCAGCTTGATTACTGAATTTTTTTTTCTTTTGTTAAACAGCACTATTGTTAAGCTAATGCACATCTCTTCCCTTCAACAGAGAAAAGATCCTGGAGAAAAGGGGGTCAAGGATATCAGTCAGGCAACTGACTAGCAGACAGACTAGTACAATGAAAGGCAATAGAAACAGGCACACTGCATTGAATGCAGTGGTTCCCAAACTGATGAGTCATGACCCACCAGCTAGGGAAGCACTTGTCCCTATCCCCCTAAAAGGGCAGGGGGAGGGAGAAGGCAGCAATGCAATTCCCAGGATCACATTGCTGTACGCGGCAGAGGGTTTTTCTTCTACCGTATATAATCGTGTATAAGTCGATGTCATGGATAAGTTGAGGGCAAGTTTTAAGCCAAAAATCATAGAATCTTCCATGCCCCGTGGATAAGTCGAGGGTAAAACTTAGGGGGAATGGCAATTCTTTGAATTAGATAATTTTGTCTGATTTTACCCAACACCAGATTCTAACAAATGATCTACCAGTAACTGTTACCTAAGAACTGTACAATCTACCTATTTATTAAAGTGCAAGGGAAAACAAAATAAAACAGAACCATATCAAACCAGTTGTTCCCAAACCTTTTAGCACTGGGACACACTTTTTGAAAATGAAAGCCTATGGGGACCCACCAGAAGGGATGTCATAAGAGACAAAGGGCAAGGCATGCCGGAATAATGAAACAAGGCACAGAAAACTGTTCAAGGCTAGAACTGATTAAGCATAGAGTTATCAGATACAAACTGGGACACAGTGCCTACATCTTTAATCATTGTATAGAAGAAGGAATTTGGGCAGGTGCAGCTCATCATGGAAGGGTTTCAAAAGCTACATCTGCCCAAATTCCCTCTTCTACAAGAGCCTGTTTCTTCCACCCCCACCCCCTAATAGTTTGCAGTACATTAGCATAACAACCATCTGGAACAAAATTGAGCGCATGGCCTGAATGCTCATCCTGGAAAGAGCCTGCCCAAGAGCTTCCTGTCTATGGTTTCCAAGCAGTTTTTTTACCTCTCACACGTAAATGCACAACCCCCACACCTTGAGGTTACAGAACCCTGCTGAATTCAACTCACATATTGCAGTAAACACTTGCTTACTCATGAGTTAATACAAACATGTAACTCAGTTTCGCTTTCCATAGGTTCAATACTTCTCAGGAAGTACTCAGGAAGTACTACTTCTCAGGAAGGGAGGGACTTCCTTCTTGAGCATTTTTTGGGGCCTACATTCATCAGATTGGGGCCATTCTGGCGGCGTTACCATTTTCTCGGCCTGCCCTTTCTGACGCACCATGGCATGGCCACCTACTCACAAGTAAACATGCAGTATGGCTCAGTTTTACTTTCCATAGGACTCCATTCATTTTCCTGAGCTGCTTCTGAGCATGCTCAGAAGGCTCTGCAGCTTCACAGCTTGAGGAGCACTCAGAAACAGCTAGGCCTTGCCCCACCCATCATGTGAACTGAAGGCATTTACTACATTCTTCCAAATATAAGTCAATTTTTCTAGGCAATTTCTAGGCATAAATTTTTCAATTTATACACAATTATGTATGGTACTTATCTTTGCCAGTGCCAGCCTCTGGTGTGTGTGTGGGAGCCCCACAGATGGCTCTGCAGGACTCCCCAAGCCTCCTGAACAGTAAAAAAAAAAAAAGCTATTGACTACTTTCAGTTTTCAATTGAAACTCGGAAGTCATTTTCAATCACTTTTTTTTACTGCTCCTGAGGCTTGGTTAGCCCTGCAGGGGAATCTGCAGCGTTCATTGCACCCTCAGAGGCTGGCATTAGCAGAGGTAAATCGGAAAACCTCCCTATGTCCCTCATAACAGCACAATCCTGAGGGTCGTATTGCTGCCACAGCCCCTCCCCTGTACACACTTACAGTACTCCCAACTCCCTTGTAGAGGTTTGGGAAGCACTGATCTAATGGGTACACTCAGACATGACATTAAATCAGTGGCTCTCAAACTGTGAGCCATGGCTTCCCAGGGAAGCCAGCCAGGGGTGCCATGGAATCCCCACCCCAAACCCCCATCCTATAGAATGCATAGGATTCTATATCCTATAAGGTATATCTGTACCCTATGGGGAGCCACAGGCCAGGTCAAGGGAGCCACCAGGCAAAAACATTTGGGAACCACTGCACTAAATTATGTTTTAGAGTAATGCTTCCCAAACCTTTTAGCGCCGGGACCCAGTTTTTCAAATGACAATCTTTTGAGACCCACTAGACAAAAAAGGAGATCTTGAAAGAAATAATATTGAAAGAATGAATGAGTAATTGGGAGCCTGTGCTCCTGAGGCTGCTAGAAACTTTACACATAGTATGTGTGTAAACATTTGGCTAGACCAGTTCCCACAAACCTTTATAGTCACCCCAGAATGCCTAGAAAGCTGACCTGGAGAGTAAGATGTGGACTTCCAGGTCAAAGGCTGAAATTAGGTTCACATGTTATCTACGGAACAGCAATTACTAGAGAAAATCTGAAAATGTGACATTTTAATTTGGGGGTATGAAGATTACCACAGGTTAATATTCCTGGGCAAGGGTGCTTGCAAAGTTTTTTTTTTTTTTAATGTTTAAAAAACTTTTCATGACCCATTAAAAAAATTAGCTCGCAACCCACTGGTTGGTTCCCGACTCACAGTTTGAGAAACACTGGTTTAGCGCTATGTACACAAACATGGGCATGCATGCTCCCCATTCTGCATTTCTTATCATGTGAACAAACTACATTTTCCTATTATATCAGAACTCAGGAAACCCTGGTTTCAGATCCTTGCTTGTAAACTCATTGGAATAAGTCATGATTTCCTGGTATGGGCACAACAGGGAATTGCAGTTTATTCTTGAATGGAGAGAGAAGAAAATACATGAGCGATCAAAGGCTCAGAAATGCTTGGTTCTACTCATGCATGTAATGCTAAACCATGGTTAGCAGAATATCTACATGCAACCAATTAGAACTGCGCATTTTATAGGAGAAAAACTCTTCCAGCACCATATATAGTGCTGAAGTAGAAGTAGTGCTGGAGTAGAAACCCCAGGGTTATTGCACTGCATTGATTATTTTATGTAAAGTTTATTTAGAGTCCCTCTGGATCAAAATGCAAGTCAGAAATTCAATCAATCAAGCCACACAAGAGGCTTTGTCTCAGTTTTGCCTTTAGGGTTAATGTCTCCCCAAGGAAACAGGAAGGGGCATTATGTATACAAATTGATATGCTGTCAACACTGCAGCCTCTGTAACCCCTTCATCCAATGTAATGACCTTCAGAGCCCAAGAGGCTTGGCTGCAAAGAATCCCACTCCAATGCTGATCTTACCCCTACAGGAAAAAGCTGGCCATAGATTCAGGGTGCAATCCTAACCAAATTTCCAGCACCAGGGTAAGGGCAATGCAGCTCTGGGGTAAGGAAACAAACATTACCTTACCTTGAGGAGGCCTCCGTGACTACTGCTCCACTGCAGGATGCAGCACATGCCCCATTGGCATGATTATGTCAGCGCTGAAAAATGGATTAGGACTGCACCCTCAGTCTCCGCTATGACTTGCCTTGGCCCTGCCAATCCCCCAAGTCCAACAGGGGCAGTGAGTGATTGGAGAAGACCAATCTAGGGGTTAAAGGACTATCCCTATGCAAGTAGTTGCAAAGCTGCCAAAAACTGTGTTAGTGTATCTGTAAAAGAGATAAGTATCCTGTCAAAAGAAATTAAATTTAAAAGAATGGAAACAAAAGGGGAATCTTTTCCTAACAACGCATATATGCATATAGTTACCAAGTACAGATGAATTTGTGTGTTAATCATAGCATCTAATGAAGTCACATTTGAAGAAAATACTGAAATATAGCTATCAAATAGAATAAAGCTCCCTTTCATATGCTAACTTTGAAATTGTTCAAAGAATTGTTTTATGGGCAAGGTTTGCCTCTTTAATCATTCACAATCAGGCTTGGTAAACTGAAGTCACCTTTCCCTTCCCTCCTTGTTTTCCAATTGGAGATAGTCAAGGTGCATTAGTCTCCTTTCAGGGACTTTGATAGCGTTACAATCAATACCTCCTTTTCCCCACTTCCAACCCCCAGCAACAGTTTTATGAATGTTCTCATGCACACTGTGCGTGTTCAACAGGAAGCCAACCTCAAATTCTTGACCTTTTGACTATCTTTTTCAAAGCATTATATTCCTCAGCCTGCAAGGAAAAAGGAACCAGGCTCTGTGTGCTAAGATTCATCAGCCTTCAAAGCTGCCAATTAGCATAGCGTTGGATTGTTTCTTCTCAGGCATGTCTATACTTTTTCACAGTTGGCAGTTGCCAAATCCACCTTCAACTGACAGAGAAGGTTGAATGATTTAGAAGCACTGACACATTTGTAGATTAGGATAAGAGATGGCAATGAGAAAGGCAGGAAACAGAAGAGGCCCTTTAAGAATATACAAACAAATCTGATTAGTCTGAGAACTCATATAAAAAGCTAACCATGGTACAAACTGATCTGGCAGAAGGTCTATCAGAGTTTTTTGTAAAATGTATAAAAGGATGAAAAGGATGAACACCTAATGGGGGCACAATCCAACTTTCCAGCACCAAAGTAAAGGAACGCATGTTCCCTTACCTTAAGGAGGCTTCCATGACTGCCCACCCCCCTACAGAATTCAGAGTACACCATTAGTACAGCTGCATCAGCACTGGAACATTGGATGGGATTGGACACTTTTACTCATTGCACAGGAATAAACCTGGGTTGACCACAAAGTACACACACTGCAGGAAACAGTACTGGATTCAAGCTGCCAAATGAGTGTACCTATGTAATACCTAGTCCTAGGCTTCAGATCAAGTATCCGTTCCATTTACATCTTTTTTTTTAAAGTGCACGCCTTAAAAAATATTGTGTGAAGAAGCCATCTGGGGAGTAGTATATACTTTTCATATTAATTTGAATGTAACTGGCCCACCCCTTTGAATAGGATGGGTTATAAATCCAATTCAGCCATTGAAGGAAACATTCTTTGAATCACAAGATCCTTAGATCACATACCAGTATGGCTGTACTGTGCCACATTTTAAACTATTACATTCCAGTTCATAATTTGGTCCTGCGCTTTTTTCCTTCAACATCCACAAAACTGCTTATATTAGATGGTTTACTCACCTAGTCGCCTGAGGTTAGGGAGCATGTGCACAACAAAGAGACGATAATCCGATTCGTTTTTAACAACAGGATTCAGTCGGAGATCCACATCTTTGAGTGCTGTTAAACTGTGAAGTCGAAACACTTCTGATAGTGCAGAAATGCGATTGAAGTAAAGATTGAGTTTTTCCAAGTATGCAAGATGTTGAAGACCCTAGGAACAGATAAAAAAATTAGAAAGTAGTTATACATTTACTTCCACTTCTTACAGCTCTACTTAACTATCCTTACTCTGAACAGGACACAATGAACAAAGACTATAATGCTTTCTCCTCAGGGTATTGCCATTCTTACAGACTTTAAAAAAAGTGAGGGCCCAATCCTAACCAATTTTCCAGCACTGAGGAGCTGTTCCAACAAGTAAAGGGAATGTTTGTTCCTTTACCCCAGAGCTGCACTGCTGTTACCCTAATGCTGGAAAGTTGGTTAGCAACTGAGGATGAACCTAGACAAATCTCAAGTAATGATGGCTTGCAAACCTCATGAAATGATTACAACATCACCACAGGGGTCTAACCTCTCTGGGTTACTCAGAGCCGTAGATGAGATTGTCAAGAAGGCATTTCACAAACTCCATCTAGTTCACCAAACATTTCCTTTTGTGAACTAGATGGGATTCAGATTTAATTTGGGATTCAGATTTAATGACTGCTGCTTGTGTTCACAGAATTTCAAAGACACAATACTGTGTAATGTACTGTGCAAAGTAGCCCTTGAGGATTTTCTGGAGATGTAATTTAGTTCAGAGTGCAATAGGTTTGCTTTCTTAAGAACAGTTCATTCATTACACCAATTTCAACTGCTCCTCAATTGCTGCAGTCCGCAACCTGCAGCCTATGAAGCTAATTCATCCCTCAAATTACTACTAGCTGATTCTGTTTACTTATAATGTAATCTTGAGCTGCCTGGCCACTGCAGGTGCAGTGGCAGCCAAATGGTTACTGCTGCATCCCGTGGCAGCCAGGCAGTTGCAGGATGCTCTGTGTAAGAAGGGGACATTCTTCCCCTTCCTCCACAGGTGTGAGCCAATGGGTTTCCTCGCCTCTGTGCTGGCTATTTTGCCAACACAGACGCAAGGGCCTCCATGTTGGACCACACAGAGGTCAGGATCTGGCAGCGAAGGTTGCTGCAAGTCCCATCCTGCCCTGCCCAGAATCCCTGCAATGCAGCCAGCCAGTTCATTTACCAACTGCCGTCACTGCCTCTGGACAGTGAGCTCTGGCACCACTCCAGCATGGGCAGTAAGCTCTTATGGCCCATGCTGAATGTGCCTTACAGCATGCTTTGCAACACCAGTGTGGGTGGTACACTCATACAGCCTGCAGTGAGGGGCTCAGGATTGAGCCCTTAAGCTTTTTCCTTAGTCTGTATGTAAAGTACATTGTTTGGAGGATGTATGTGCTATGCCAATAAAGCTTCAATCCTAACCTGGAGTTAGGCCAGCACAAGGAACTTGTGCTAGCCCAGGAATGTCGCACACACCATAAAGTGCATTTGGACCACTCTGGGAGACAGGGAGGATGGCACACGACCATGTGCCAGCCTCCCTAACTCTGAGAAAAAGATGTCCCCAAAATGGGATGCCACCTCTCTCACTTCACCTCCCATCTGGAGAGGAGAACCAATACAGTCTCTTGTGCCAGCCTAACTCCAGGTTAGGATTGAGCCCTAAAGGTTCTACTATTACTACTGCGGCTAACTCTGGCAGGCTGCTGCTAAGAGTAACTGAACATATAAGGTGTAGTATCAGACTGAGTTACAGGCTATTGATCAATTTAGATCCATATTGTCTACTATAAGTGGCAGCAAATGGGACTCCCATGTAGCAAGTGATGATGACTGTGAACCTGATTTCCCATGCTCTCCCTTTGGGTGCCTTTCAAAACACAAAATGGGTAGATTCACAACCACCCGAAAAAGATGTCCCCAAAATGAGGTGCCCCCTCTCTCACCTCAGCTCCCATCTGGAGATGAGAACCAACACATCAGGGTATTCCCAAACTCTTTAGCACCTACACTTGAATGATCATCAGAGCAAGAAGTATATAAGAACATAAGAAGAGCCCTGCTGGATCAGGCCAAAGGCCCATCTAGTCCAGCTTCCTGTATCTCACAGCGGCCCACCAGGTGCCCCAGGAAGGCATGAGACTACAAGATGCTTGCATCCTGTTGCCACTCCCTTGCACCTGGTACCAGTAGCCCATCACCTATATAAGGAGGTTGCACAATCCATCATTGCCTATAGCCCACGATGGACCTTTCCTCCAGATATCTGTCCAATCCCCTCTTGAAGGCATCAAGACCAGATGCCATCACCACCTCCTGTGGCAAGGAGTTCCACAGATTAACTACCCGCTGGGTAAAAAAGTACTTCCTTTTATCTGTTTTAACTCTCCCAACCCTCAGTTTTAGCGGATGCCCCCTGGTTCTGGTGTTTTGAGAGAGGGAAAAGAACATCCCTCTATCGACTCTATCCCTTATATCTTTGCTCTGAACTGAAAGAAATGGGCAAATCAAGTCAAGAAATGGACAACAATATTAAAATAAAAAGAGAATGGGAAAAGGACAAAAAACAAACAAACAAACAAACAAAACCAGGCACTTTCAGTTCAACAAAACAGGTCTTAGAGTTAGAAATCACAGCAAAACAAAAAGTCCTGATACAACCTTCCAAATTGATTCCCCAAACTTTCTTGATGATGTTTGAATGCATCTCCAATGTTTTGTGGATCAAACTTGATAACAGGAAGGACAAGAGCACTGGAACAAAGCAGCCAGACTCAAGCCAGGTCCTTATATGGACAACTCCATGCTCCACTAAAAGCATGCTCCATGTTTTTAATGTTTCCTTTGTCTCATCCAAAGAGGAGAATCCCAGAGTCAGACCCTTGAACCTCCCCATGGCCACTGTCATGTGGATGGTCTTGGCCATAAGCCAGGTATTGGCAAAATTCATCTGGGTGAAGGTCATGTCCTGCTTGGTCCTTTTGTTTCACTCAGCCAGGCAAGACTCTCTGAAATGCCCCCAACGCACTCAGGGGGCAATCCTAAACTGAATTAGGCCAGCATAAACTAACCCAGCAAAGTTTGGCCAGCATTAGGGACACCATAAAGCATGTTTGGACCACTCTCAGAGTCAGAGAGGCCAGCCCGCAGACGTGAGCCATCCTCCCTGACTCCAAGAGTAGTCCAAACACACTTTATGGTGGCCCTTGCACTGGCCAACTTTGCTGTCTTAGCTTAAACTGGCCTAACTCCAGTTTAGGATTGCGCTCTTCGTTAATTTGTTATTGCATTTACATAGGTTGTGGGGTCAGGAGAGCAGAGCTGAAGAGGCAGACTCTTCCTAGCCAGCACATTACACATAAATAGAGGGTACCTATTCCCCACAAGAGTACAGTAACCACTAGTAAAAAGCTAATCAGGAGACAGACCAAAAAGTTTCTTTCAAAAACCATCAAATACAGTATGTCGAATGGAAAACATTGAAAAATCAACATATCTTACCTCCAGAGTAAACAATGCATTGCGTGAAAGATCAAGAGATTTTAGACGAATAAAATGTTTCAGGGAATTTCCTAAATGAGTAATCTTTTCATGGTAAGTTCCAGGAAGAGACAACGACCGGACATCCGCTAGGATAAGAATATTTGTAAGAATTTATACAACAAATTCCCAAATGCATCTTTTTAAAAAAAATCTCAACATAACCCATTATCATTATGATATGGATTACAGAAGGGGATAGGGAAAGTTGCAAGGAGAAAAACAGAAACATAAGTAGAAAAGTGAGAAAATACACCATGTACAGTGGATCATGTACAACATGTACAGTTGGCAACATATTAAAAGTGGATCCAACTTTCCGATTGAAATGGAAAGTGGTCTCCAGAACTGCAGACCATCGTCGCTATCTGGAACTCGCACAACGAGATAGAAAACTGCTAAGGTGAAATCCTTTATTATTACACTACACCAGCTTTTTTATTAGTGAAAAAGATTGACTAGTCCGTGAATTGACATTTATGTTGATTCGCTCTCAGGGGAGCCTTTATAACCTCTAGCAAAGACACCGAAACCTCAATTCCTTGCACTGACCACGGGGTGTCAATACGGTTGCTCCCCCATCACCCACCTCAAGGCACGGTAGGTGGGGCTTCCCCGCCCCTCCAGAGCAGTACGCTACCCCGCCATTGGCGAGAGTCAACAAAGAACAGGAGAGTGGCCCGTCAGTCAACTGCTTCGCGCCTCCCCGATTGGTCTGCGCGCCCTTCACATCATGCCCCCCCTCCGTATCACACCTGCCCACTTTTGCAACCTGATTAACGGATTTAACTGGCGGTCAACAGCCGCTCCTCTTCCCCCCTCCCCCATCGCCAGCAGCTATCCTTTCACCGAGATTCTGGTACTCCAAGTTCACTCTCTCTCGAATATCTTCCTCCGTCAGCGGTGCTCTATCCGCGGCCATCGTTTTCAAATAGTGCGCATGCGCTCTACTTTATACACTACAAGCTCGGAGTGAAGAAAATGCTTGGACGTAACGTCAGAGGTGTAGCCTGTGCTCACAACTAAGGAACCAGCGTAGAGCAGATAGTGAGTGCACATGCGCTGGAGCGGACTTCTTGAGATGCCGACCACAATAGATGCTGTCAGTTTACGGCACGGGTTGCTAGGCAACGTCCTGCGAAGAGGGCGCTAGGCTGGGACGTGTAAGAACATATAATACTTAAGAAGAGTCTTGCTGGATCAGGCCAATCTAGTCCAGCTTCCTGTGTCTCAGTGGCCCACAAGGTGCCTCAGAGAGCACACGAGACAACAGGTTGCTTGCATAAATAGCGTAAATTGTCTCCCAGGTCTAAGCTCTTCCACAAGCTGCAATCTGTGTGTTTCAGAGCCAGAAGTTTGGTTCTTCCTATAAATGACCCAACGAGAGAAAGTACTGCCCGATATATTTTGCATGTGTTAATACATGCCAGAAAACGTGGATCTAAGTTGTTAATCAATTCACAGTGTAATCCTATCAGGGTCTACTCAGAAGTAGGGTTACCAAACAGGGACAGAGTGCCTATACCTTTAACCATTGTATAGAAGAGAGAATTTGGGCAGGTGCATCTCATCATGAGAGGGTTTCAAAAGCTACACCTGCCCAAATTCCTTCTTCTATACAATGCTTAAAGGTATAGGCACTCTGCCCCTATTTGTAACCCTACTCAGAAGTAACTTCTATTGTGTTCAGTTGTGCTTATACAGTTGAAAATGTATACAAGATTTCAGCCTTAATTGATTGGTCAGTCCTAGCTAATTTTATTTTGCTTTGATGGAAGTTAGTTTTTTACAGTTTCGTCAGGGTATCTTTTCAGTTTAGAAAGTTTCTCTCCCCCCCCCCCCGCTTTCTTTGTCCATTATTGTTTACTTGAACTATTTCTGGTGTTATTAAAATACTCAGAAGGGGGCACCACCTCCACAGGCACCCTCAGCATGCTGCCCAGGGGGTATGATGTAGCCATCATACATAATGTTACATAAGACTGTTGTATTTTCATTTTTATTTGTTTTGTTTTTTGGCCATAATGTTTGATAGAATGATGATATTACACACTCTCTTTTTAAAAAAAAAAAATTCCTGGTTGAAATTCCACATTGAATGGTATATAACATGATGGTATTATTCCTAAAAAACCCTGTTTTTAACAAACCACAATTTTTACATAAGAAGTTATACTTTCAGTTTCTTGGCCATAATGTTTCATAGAATAAAGTAATCACACTCTGCTTTCTTCCATTGAATTTGTCATGGAATTCCGCAACGAATTGATATAACATGATGGTATTATTCTTTAAAATTGTGATTTCAGTAATTTTGGTCCCTAGTGGACACACACACACACACACACACACACACACACACACAGGGCACAATCCTAAAATGACTTAGTGCGGCATAAGGTAAGCCAGCAAAGTTTGGCCAGCGCAAGGGACACCATAAAGTATGTTTGGACCACTCTCGGAGTCAGAGAGACCAGCACACAGAGTGGACTATGCTTTATGGTGGCTCTTGTGCTGGCCAAACTACTGGCTTAGTTTATGCCGGCCTAACTCCAGTTTAGGATTGCGCTCATACACACACCAAGGATAGCACCTGGGGTACCCCACCCTCACCCCATAGGTAGCTACGTTATACTGGTTTTAGTAGTTGGCCAGAACCAAGTGGGAGCATTGATGGAAAGCCACAACGCATCATGTGAGTACACAATCTACCTAGCTCCTGAAGCCAGGGAAGCACCACCAAGAGGAGCTAATCAGAAGGCTGCAAACGCAGGCCCAAGAAGGATAATATCAGTCTGGCTGCCAATGAAAAGCTATAATGGTGTGAAGTCAGATCATTTCTTCTAATAGTGTGGGTATGTGTACCAGTGATAGCAATCACACTACTGGTAATAACAGGGGACAGGAAGGGGATCAGATCTGTTCTGGTCAATGGCCCTTATTCAGCATGATTTTGATTAGAGGGAGCTGTACCTCACCCCTTCCAGAGCGAAGTCCTGGCTGCCTGTGAGGAATATCAGCTAGTGAGGTAAATGAGGTCATTGGCAACATAGCAACATAGCCATTTCACATCAACAGGCAGGCGGGGCCAGCCTTTTTATCATTCTATGGTTGTTACCCCACCATTTATTCTGTAGCTATGGAGTGAAGAGATTTCCTTAATTTAAATTTCCTTAATTTCCTTAATTTCCTTAAAGTTAAAGCCGTTTAACTTTATTATTACTATTTGCCTGTAAACCGCTTTGTGAACTTCGTGTTGAAAAGCGGTATATAAGTACCTGTTGATTGATTGATTGATTAATGCAGCTGTTTTCAACCACTGTGCTATGGCACATTGGTGTGCCATTGGAATTTGGGGAAGGGTCATTTTTTTGTAGAGCCAATTAGTAGGGCTGTGAGCCCCCCCATTGGCAGCATGGTGTGCCTTATCAATTATGAAAAAACTGATGGTGTGCCTTGACCATTTTAGTACCTTCTCAGTGTGCCATGGGATGAAAAAGGTTCAAAATCGCTGCCTTAATGTATTGCTGTAGAAGTTGTGTTGTTGTTTTCTTGACATTGTCCCTGCTGTCACTGTATGGGCATGCAACCTTGGTATATATTGCATGCACACTACCTCCACAAACTGAAAAAAAAATTAAAGAGAAAAACCTCTTGAACATTCAGTGCACACAATGGGCAGTCCAGTCCTATCCTCTGCCCCCCCAGAGTGGTGCAGCGGCACTGACCCATCCTCGATTTCAATGGTTCCCAAACTCCTACAAGGGGAGTTGGGAACCAGGTAAGAGTTTGTGTGGGCAGGGAGGGGGACAGCAACAAGGTTTCCAGTAAAACTGGAAGTAGCTGCTAATTGGAGATAATGGCTAGTTACTGCAACGCCTGAGGACATCAGAAGGGGCTGCTAGCCTCGAGGACGCTGCAGGAGGCCAGCACTGCCCCAAAGTTAAGAAATAAGCCCCTTGGTAACAGAGGCGTCATGATCACTGTGATGCTATCGCTGCCATTGGAGCAGGGCCACACCCCTTAACAGGCACATATCTTACCTGTAGCGCCCCATGGCACGGGGCGTGGGGCAGTGGCAGGGCGCCATTGCACTGGTCCGGGAGAGACCGCACGGTTTTCAGCCCTCCCGCCGGCCCTTGTCTCCCTTACGCTTGGAAATAGAGCGTTTCCGGAGTAAGGGAGGCGTGTCTGCATGACGCACAGGGGCGGGGTGACGTGGGGGGGGCACAGTTTCAGCGCCTGCCATGGGGCGCGCTCGGGCCTCCGGGCGCGCCTGCCCCTTAAGGGTGTGCCCTGCTTCTGGCTCCTCTGGTGTGTCACAACCCACCAATCTGGAAACCACTGCTCTATTGCATTCTGTGTGGGAAAGGAGGCCATCAGCAGGCACCTCATGGTAAGGGTACATTTGTTCCTGTGCTCTGGGTAAGCCCCCAACACCCGCAATGGGGCTACTTGGGTTTGTGCCTGCAAAATAACTGGCACAAATCTGAGCAGCTCCATGTTGGGAAATCAGGCTGCCACTATTACCACTCCCCTCATGGGACTGATCCACACTCATCTCCACCCCCCTTCCCTGTCTTTGTTCTGCCCTCGCCCCTCTAC